>OZ026627.1:65351601-65445601 GCA_964020975.1 Hermodice carunculata | reverse complement strand
AAACGTGGGTATATATATATATATATATATATATATATATATATATATATATATATATATATATATATATATATATATATATATATATATATATATAAGATAAAAACACAAATAAGTAGTAGCCCTTCACGTGTAATGCGTCACAACTTGCGGGAACTTTTAAAATTCCAAAGTGAAGATCTCTAATTTCGGCTTTACAATATTATTGCATACACATACTAACCAACATGGCAAGATTATATCATGAAGTTCCCGGCACCTGTGTGCCATGTGAAAGATTGTTTTCAGGGAGGCTGGAAAAAATCAATAAACAGGATATTTAGGACAACCACCAAAAGGGTGAGCAAGAACTTAACCAGTCCACGCTTATATGCATTCCCGGTACACAACACACTCCTGATACCATAATTGGAGTAGAATAGAACAGTCTGAACAATTATGAACGCATTTCCCGAGAGTAAAGAAGTGACAAATCGAGCATTGTATACCAAGATATTATGGTTAGCAATTAAGGCAAAGATAACAAAAACTTTGAGGCGCAAATTCAAATTAAAGTGAATGGGTCAGAATAGCGGAACAGACATTAAACCTAAAGTTGGAAACAAAAGCCCCCCCCCCAAAAAAAAAAAAAGAAAGAGAAAAAGGTACCGGGAAACCCAAGGGAAACGGCCAATTAATAAAAGAAAAAAAAACCCACAAGAATAATTCAGAGCAGCATGAACAAAAAACTCCACAACTATGTACACCTGAAAGTGCATTTGATGGAAAGAGTATTGGTAGTACGATTCAGTGCACACAATGCGTGGGGTGGTTCCATTTTGCATGTTTAAAGGAAAATGATAATGGTTTTAAGGGTAATGGTGTTGTCGATACTGCGAACAAAATACTGATGCAAATTAAATCTAAACTGAATAGAATACAATGAGGCAAGTACATTGATAGCAGTCAAAGTAACGGAGCCTGGTCCGAAATACAGGAATTACTCAGAAGTCATGAGGAAACTTCACCACCTTATGTCTTCTGAAAGTCAGATTAGCGAGAGCATAAAGACCTCTCAAAATGAAACATTGCGAGTGAAAAATAAGGGAATTGCAAGAAAATTGTCACAGGGACAGAGTGTTCTTTAAAAAAATGAAATATTACAGAGAGTCCAGCGTGAGAATGCAAAATTATGGACTGAACAGGACAATTTGAAAGGAAAATTATCAGAGAGTGAAAAGCTATGTCAGGAAGTGAATGAAATATTTGAAATATCACCAGCGACCAAAACACAAATGACTTTAAAAGCCAGGTTCGTAAAATAGATAATAGGCTAAGTACCACCTATAAAGAACTCGCTGATGAAAAAAAAAACGACATGAACACCAAACCAGAGATATACTTGCTAATATTGATCTGGACGTGAGAACATGTAATAATATACGACAGTCTCAGTGTGATTATAAAAAACATCATTGGAGAAAAAGAGGCAAAGAATAGAGAGCTGTGTGAACAGATAACCGCACAACAAGTAATTGGAAGAAGCAAGTGAAAAACATTACATTGGCAACTTCAAGCCCAAGGAATGGACAATAATGCCAGACCTTGGTACAACAATACCAATAAAGCATACACAGAATTACGATATGCAGAACCCGAGGGGGAATAAGCCACCACAATATATATACCTCACGCGGAAAGGTACTGCTCATGGGAAGCTTTCAAATAAAACACATAAATGCCGACCGTTTAATTAGATACCAGGCAGTCGAGAAAAAGACAAAAACACAATAAAACAGTTTATACTATAAACCAAGATGAAATGCTTGTGGAGTCCGTCGAGCGGAGATAGGACACGACAAGTATCCCACTGATTGCGAATGATCTAAAGGAGAAGGGGCCAGAAGTTGTTGCAACTGGACTCCATGGACTGGCAAAGATCATTCTTCAGTGTAACATCAGGAAGCATTTTATCATATCATCTGGTATCCGCTGCAATGATGAGTACTTCGATTTGAAGGTAAGGATTGTATCAAAATATGGTATATTTGGATTATCAGAGACGCATGCCGGGCCAGGTGACTGTCCAGATATCTCAGGCTCTTCATTACTGATAAGCAGGCGAAAGAACACTACTACTGCGAGAAAACATGCAGACGGAATAGCAGTTTTTGTGAGAAATTCCTTACAACCTGGTGTTGTGTTTTTAGATGTCACTAAATCTTCATGTTGTCCGGATTAAATTGAAATATGATTTTTTTTCATTGAGGGAATGATATTTATTCAGCATTTGTTAACATTTCACTGAAGAGTTCGATGTACTGTTGTGATATTGATCTATTTAAATGCATGAAGAAGAATATTGCTATATACATGGTGCTTCCTCTATTGTGTTGGTTGACTTCAACACTTCAACTTATACAGAGTATGAATATGTTGTCAGATATAAAGCAGATGAGTCGTTACTACCACCACCATTGGATGATTTTGCAGATGTTGCCTTGTAGATGTTGCCTTGTAATATGCATTTCAGAAAAAAACTGATGAGCACGATAAACAGTTGATCGATGTGTGTCTTTCAAATAAGATGCGTATTTTGAATGGCCGAACTTGACCCCTGGAAACCAATTGAGCCATTCACAAGGGTCACTCACAAGGAACCATAAGCTCTGGAGAGAAGAATGGGCCAGTTCAGACTAATCACTAAAATTGTTTGATTACTTTGAAATTCCCTATTGATGTCAAAACAAATTAGCACAATCCACTTACTGGTCCCAAATCTGGAAAGTCGCATGTGAACCCACACCCAAACAAGTTAAGTGTGGGGTTTCCAAGTTAAAAAAGTCGAGATTTAAGCCACAAAATATACTTTTTTTAATGACATCACCGAGGTTAAGCTACAAGTTTATTTAACACAATAATTGAAACACCGGACAGACGAAATGAGTATGTGTCATGTTACAGCCATAAATGCGTAAGAATTGGCAACTTCTTCTTTCAATGCGATTTTCTCGGAACTGTTTTTTGCTCAACCTCTACAATTTTTATCTTGCCTCACAAACCTACGAATTACCCTATCACATTAAAATCAACGGACATTAAAAGAAAAATATCATACCCAGGAACGGTTCCCAGGTTTTTTTCTGACAATCCCTTCCGTGACTGCGGAGCAATTCATGGAAAGAAAATGAACAATCTGTCAAGACTAAATAAAAACATTTATCACTTTTTATTTATGCTATTTCAGGATTAACCATTGAATGCGATCCTGCATATGGATATATATATATATATATATATATATATATATATATATATATATATATATATATATATATATATATATTTGAAATTTCTTTTGTTTCAACTGGAAACAAGCAATTTTGTGTGACTTCTGCGCGAAAAACGTAAAGATAATACCAAGTCAGAAAGAATGCCATAAGATCTAAAAAAAAAAAAAAAAAAAAAAAAAAAAAATCCAATTCTGCTTAAAAAAAAAAAATATGGATACAAATCTATGGATATATAGTAATCAGGAAATATGTGGTTAAATGTACTTGTGAAAAAAATAAATGGGTAATATCGACCCAAAATTGCCAGTCTCACTGCAGACTAGCTTCACACCCCCCACCTTAAGATCTGAAAACTATCTGAAACGATAATATACACCACTCCTTAGGAACCGAATTTTTGTCTAGGGGTAAATTGATTTTATAAAATTTTAAGTACTTTTGATGTTGGTGCCTTGATGTTATACAGTTCCTTCACTTTTGGCGCTCCAAAAGTCACAGAAGCAACAGTTGAAAAATCAAATAAAAAAAAAGACGGTTTCTAAGTTAGACATTTGTCTTGCTTTACCCGTTAATTTTGAGATGACATGTCTATCCGTGTTTGATTGACGCCATTTTTAATTTGATTGATCTTGAAAATAATTGACATTCGAGAAAATCGCTTTCAAAGGTCATGCTCTGATTTTTACAAAGAACGGGCTGTCGTGTGAAAATATCTAATTCTCTCTGATCGAGCTTTTCAGTACGAGTGGACTAAATAAGAACCTTTACCTTTGATGTATTCTTGCAAAGATACATTTTTTTATTTTGTGGTATAAAAAACAAGTTTTTTATCTCAACATGATGTGTACACCTCAGCTACCATAAAATTGAGTTTTTACCCTCATTTCTCTTTTCCCCTACCCAAGTCCAAAACTCTTTGAAGCCAGACGCTGATCACTGCACTCACCCTCTCGGCCTGCTTGTTTGTCACTTTCTCTTTATATCTTAATTGCAAGAGCAGCTGCCTGTGTCCAGTTTCCTTTGCTTCATAGTAAAACATGGATGCATAAGTTCACTTTCTGTCAGCCAATTTTTATGATCAATGTGTCAATTCAATATAGCATTTTCTGAAAATTAACATGATTACCACATTTTTGTTTAAATTTGAAAAGAAAAGTTACTGGATGAAGCTAATTAGAGCCCCTAATCTATTGACTAAAGTGCTATCTCAGTGATTACGTAATAGCAATTAGGTTGAGTTAATGGGTGTTGTTTGAAGTCCAGGTCAAGTCTGACCCCTGCAGCCAAGGCTTGCAAGGAGAAATGGGGGTGAAAACCACCGTGCTTTTAGCCGGGTATCTTTAGCTGAAGTGTACACAGCATGGCATGGCTTCACAAAAGCGCTGTGGTTTCACATGCCACTTCCAAGGATCAAAGAGAGGACGTGAAGGGATTACGCGGTCACCTGACCATGGCCCTGACAACAGACTGTTTCAAAATGGCAGCCGGCAACTGAGTCCACATGTGGTTTGACAGTTTGTTTAGCAATGTTTACCTGGGTAGCAAGCCTTATACTCTTAGATCGTGCGATATTGGCCAGGCTTTATACTGTCAGCGTGCGATGTAGTGTTAGCCCAAGGAGGCTCCACAATGTAATTTTTAATTATTTGCGTAACAAGCAACATGCAGGTTTGAACATGCAAGAGCCTTTTTATTAAGTTTCGTGATATGATATTGCTGCGCAGTTTCCGGGTCAGTTTACCCAAAGTTTAGGTACCCTTTGAGATGTCAAATATCTAGCCTTTAGTGCGGTTACAGTTTTTCGAAACAACATGGGTGGCAGAACACAAACATCTGCATGTTCACGGGCATGATTTACCGTGACATCCCGTATTTTTTCTGACATGCGTCTTGCATTTTACTCGTATCTGGCTCCGTGTCGCAGAGTTGTTCCATTTGAACTATTTAATGAAGCTATAAGCCTTGGTGCATTCTTCCAACATATATCGCGATCACCCAGAACGATAACAGTAACAACACAGTTGTTATTGCGCTCGCAGGGGCTTCGGTCTTACTGTGTGGTGACGAATCTACGTATGTTTTCTTAGTTGCTTTCCATCACAACTTTTCACTTGTGCCTTGGTCTGTGAAACTACTACGTAACAGAAAATAGTTCCTAAATCCAGTTATTTGTATGTGAACACGTTGTGTTCATCATCTGAATTGGCGACATGCTGGGAGCACATTGGATTAGACGCATTTGATTAGATGGTGCATGTCACGTGACTAAATTTACCAATGACAGGCCTCGAAACTTCCCTCGACTAAAACACCGACGCACTTTATGTTATTTGGGGGGGGGGGGGGATATACCAGGAATTCTTTATTTCGGTTCGATGGAGCGTGTCATGTGACTAAATTTACCAAGGACAGGCCTCGAAACTTCCCTCTACTCAAACACTGACGCAGTCGACGCTATGTTTGGGGGATATACCAGGTATTCTTTATTTTTAACCGATCAGAAAGCTTGTTACAATGTGACAAAATCCTGAGCCTTCCAGGAGTATAAAATATCATGGCGGTCGAAGAGAAACATTGAGGCAGCAATCGGACAAAGTTAACTTGGTTTTTGTGTAAATTTCAGACTTTATCATTCAAATTGCG
This sequence comes from Hermodice carunculata, assembly GCA_964020975.1. Classification (NCBI taxonomy): domain Eukaryota; kingdom Metazoa; phylum Annelida; class Polychaeta; order Eunicida; family Amphinomidae; genus Hermodice; species Hermodice carunculata. The sequence continues at coordinate 65,439,686 of OZ026627.1, read as the reverse complement.
ACAAAAACGGGCTGTTGTAAGATTTTATCCGTGTGAGAGGGAAATAATCCTGTCAAATACAAAATGAAGATAACCAGTCGCAAGTTTGAAGTTTGTCTATAATAAAATGTAAATAGACAACACGGGCGAACGGTGAGCTGACGAATGTTGGCTTGCGGTGCTGTCGAATACACTCGCACGTGATGGCAAATGGTGTACAGAGCATGTTGGAATGTAATGGACAGGATCCTTGCATAGTTTTGGATGTGATATTTTTAAAGAAATTCTGTCCTTTTTCCAATGCTGTTCACTATGCTCTCTATCTGTTATTCCAGTGCAGTTATCTCGTCGATTATACTCTCTTTACACTCTGTACAACATGGTTTCCAAAAGTAAGATTTGAAAATAGGTTCTGACTATGATGTTGGAAAGTAAATATACTGAAACAGGGTTTACCAGTATCCATTGTAAGTTCGTTTATTGGAAATCACTTGTACACGTTCTCATGAATGTGCTCACCTTCACTTTTAAATTCGTTCAGGTCTTTCCCTGTTATATATATATATATATATATATATATATATATATATATATATATATATATATATATATATATATATATATGCAATCAACAAATAACCTGGTACACTTTCTTCTTGGAATATGAAATTGCATGTTATTTATTTAAATCATGAACAAAAGAGTTCCCCCAAGACCAAGCGTTCTGGTACACCAAAAGAATTTGGGAGGGTACTTGATTTAGCATCGATAGATTAAACACATCGTTTCCTGCCATTTAAGAACTATCAAGCCATCCTAGCGTTTAACCTTTAAAACTACAATGCAATTTTAGCAGTATGGCATAGTTTACAGTGTTGGTTTAAACATATTTATTCCAAAAACGATTGGAAAACAGGCAGTATGCCTATAAAAAATCCTCTCATTTACGGTGTTAAAAAAACTTGACTGGCTATGAATATTCCAAATATATGATTGTCATTATCTGATTAGGATTTAATATTATCTGCAACGTCTGGTGCGATCGTAAACTACACTGGAATCCAAACAAATTGGGATATTTGTTTCTTTTGTTTCTTTTTTTCCCTTTTTTTTCTTTCTTTTATTATTATTTTTTTTGAAATGAATATAATCTTTCGTGCATAAATTAATCACGTGGCTGGCCAAAACCGCTGAGCAGCCTTGTCGTTTTGTAATTTGAATAATATTTCCTGACCTTTTACAGAGTGAAACAATTTTGAAATAATCTGGACACCCTGAACTAACAAACACATCATTGCAGAAAATTTCAAGAGATTTTGCTACTTTATTTTTATGGATTCCTCTGTCATGTTGAGATACAATTCATAGATTATCTCTTTTCTCATGGTAACTGGTCACTTGAACCATTCTTATATCGTCTGATCTCTCATAATAATAATAATAATAATAATAATAATAATAATAATAATAATAATAATAATAATAATAATAATAATAATAATAATAATAATAATAATAATGGTGGCACTGGAAAGGTTAATTACAAAGACTATGAATCTGGCATCGTTATGTCTGTTGAGTGCACATTTTTGTTTGTCGAAATTTGCAATGAAACGGATAATCCAATAATCATTAACCCAAAAATTACAATAGGCCCATTTTACATGGATTACTTGTAATGCAGAAAGTAATAATGACCAAGTTATTCAGCCTGAAAATTATTCAAGACATCTCTATATGTAACCACCAAGGTTTCTCACTAGGGTTTACATGTTTACAGGTCGAGTCAATCCATATTATGGGCATATAATGCATTGTAATCGAACTTTTTTTTGCTGGTAAAATGTGCTGCCTAGTGTCATGGTCTATGTGTATAAGGTGTACAGTGACTTTTGGTTGTGATGTAACTTTAATTTCTGTTTACCTTATGTCACATTTATAGTTCAGAAACCTTAATTTACCGACATTTCCATAATAGGGCTCCATCTGGCGGACATTGTGAAGGACATTTGGGCCGTGCCAAGTCCATTGTTCCTTTGTTAAGTGAATAAAAAATCTTGCTTGAACCTCCTGAATTTGAATAATAAAAGGTCTGTTCCTTTTGTAACAAAACATATTTTCCGTATGTTTGACAAGAGAAAAGCCTTTTTCATACAGTTAATTACAAACCAGAGTTATTGCTTGAAATGACCTGTGTTTCTCACAACAACAAATTCTGAAAGCGGACTAACCAGCTAGGTCATTTCTAAACTGATAAAAAAACTATCAATTTTGTCAATATATGTGCCAGGCAAGGAGCAAAACATTTTACTGTTCAGGAACGTACTGCACATGCATTCGCGGGAAGGCTGGATGATTTATGTGGTTCACCAGACGATCGCGCGACTGGGACTGTCTTTCGTCTGTATCAATAACTATTGAGGCAACAACCCCAACAGATTTCCAGCTTTCTTGGATGTCCAACTATCAAGATTCCGTTGGCCAAATATTAAGCACCTTGTGCGGTCATTATGTCAATCACTTTTTTCAAGATCAATGGAAGTGGTGTGAATTAACATTTACATTGTATTTTCTCATTCCGATACACCTTTATTCATTCCTTGCAACAAAGTAAGTACAAAAGGTGTTTGTGACGTGGAAGACGAGCAACCTAGGAAGTTAAAAAAAAATAATAAACACAATAACACCCCCCACCCACCCACCCCCACCCCCCGAAAAATAAAAAAAATCCGGCGACATTACAATATATGTATAAATCGGTTGTAGCATAGAATTAGAGCAAAATTAAAGATAACTCATAATTGTTTTGAGTTCGAGAAGTGGAGGCTAGTACATGGACAGCATTGTATGCAGTTCCCAAAATGAATGTTATTATTTACGAGGCAGCCTCAAGAGGATGCATAAATAAGCAATTCACTCTGCCAGATTAGTTTCATCTGTCCATATGACTAGTCACTGAATTTTAACATAATTCAAAGAAAGATTTGGATTTACGATATTTTAATTGCAATGTCAATAATCAGAATTCAATTAAAACACGAGTAGAATGCGTCTTTAAAGAATGGATCATCACAACCCACATACACTTCCCATTAATTAGCGGGAGATTTGCCATCCTACAGAAGAGTTTCATCCTCAAAGGCACAAATGGATGAACATATGAAAATGCACTAGTGAGTATTTCGCATCACTGGATGTCTTATATTTTCCAAGAAATTAAAAAATTATATAAAAGAATCAGTAAAGAAAATGTTTTTGACATATATCTTTCATATCTAATTCCACAATCCATTGAATATTGAAATTAAATTTTAAAAATGAGGGCAGCCGATGTAAGCTATTTAATTCCTAGAGCGATAGTGGGAAAAGAAAACGAGAAAAATCACAGGCCATGGAATCAATAACATAACAAATAAACACCCATTTTAGAAATTAAACTTTGAAAACCGAATCACAATGCTGGATTATTTGTGTCAATGCCATGCACTTGTACTCGCTATTAAGTAAATATATTAAACCTCACCAAATATTGGTACTTTGCTTAAATCAATGTTTAGCGCTCCCTATCAACCACACTAAAGTTAAGATTGCTGTTCCCAACATTCATATTTAGGCCAAAGAGTGTCTGCAAGAGAATAGTGAAACTTTGCTCTGAATGAGATACCTTTTAAGGCATTTATTCCTCATTAATTGATAATTAATTTTTGTAATATAGCCGTATTATGACAAACATTATTAGTCAAATGTGTGCCTGGGCGCCATAACTATTTCCTTCCATCAGCTGTAAAGATCGATGTATCCATAAAATAGAAGTGCTGTTCCACAGGGTCATCCAAACCTATCCTCATTTATCCCTGTCAGAAAATTTTAACCCCTTTATCCCCAAAATAGAGGTCCTGTTCCACAGGTACATCCAATCCTATCCTCATTTATCCCTGTCAGCAAATTCTAACCCTTTATCGGACCTACGGGCTCGCTCAATGTTGGGACACAGCCACCAGAGATGCTGCTCAAATATAGGAAATGTTTTCAATATTCCCCTCTTTAAATCTCACGTTTGTCCCTTGAGAAAGTAATAACTCACAAATATTCTATACCCATTTTCCAGTCCTTTTCGACATTTGTTATGTTTTATCTCATCACACCATAACCTGATAGTGTTGTCCCCTACTTTTGAGACAAATGATATCATCCGTCATTTATCACACGATTCTATACCCATTGCAGAGCTTCATGAGTCAGAATATCGATTATCCTTCATGGTGCTTGAATTTTATTTTCACCCACAGTTTATCAAACCAGATTCAGTGCCTTTGTCTCATTTTAACTCTATAACTTACTTGCTCAGTTGTCTTTATGCCTGCTGTCTCAGTGAGTATCATATTTATTTAATGATGATTGTTTATAATAAATTAGGTATAATATATGTTATTTTATCATTTATATTTTATATCATTGTGTTGTGTGACTCAGCCAGGTATTCTGGTTAAAGAATCAGTAAATGAAATGAATCATAATAATTGATACTTTTATTGAAGAAATGTATGTTGACATAAAATGCATATATGGAGCATACTGGAATTTCGCATTATATTTGGGAAAGCACGAAAGAGGCAGGAAAGCATGGTAAATAAGACCTGCCTCCTAAATACAGACCGGGGGTTGTGAGCCAAGTATGTTAAATGATGCAATTTATTTGGGGACTTCTCTTCAAAGCTAATTCATAGCACATATGATATTTTTGAGTAGTAGTTAGGAGGACCAGATTCTGCGCCAGTGTGAGTTTTAACATACTGTTGCGTCTGCTGCTGTAAAGCTGGCTGTCTCTCTCTCTCTCTCTCTCTCTCTCTCTCTCTCTCTCTCTCTCTCTCTCTCTCTCTCTCTCTCTCTCTCTCTCTCTGCTCTCTCTCTCTCCTTCTCTCTTTCTCTCTCTATCTCTCTCTCGCAATTTAATTAATCAAAATTGAGTACATCGACAGTCGTAGAGTGGATTTACTATATTTGTTGCGCAAGGATAATGCATTATTTTCCAGGCATGTTTATCTGCAAAAGTACGATACAGGAACAGGCTTATTAGCAAGTTACTGTTCCAAAAACCTGACGTTTCAAGCTAACGTCGCAATTTATCTGTAGTTCTTGTTTTACACACACCCTTCCAGAAAACAATTTCCTCTCTCTCTCTCTCTCTCTCTCTCTCTCTCTCTCTCTCTCTCTCTCTCTCTCTCTCTCTCTCTCTCTCTCTCTCTCTCTCTCTCTCTCTCTCTCTCTCTCTCTCTCTCTCTCTCTCTCTCTCTCTCAATTAAATTAATCAAAATTGAGTACATCGAAAGTCGTAGAGTGGATTTACTATATTTGTTGCCCAAAGATAATGCATGATTTTCCAGGCATGTTTATCTGCCAAAAATACGATACAGGAACAGGCTTATTAGCAAGATTTGGCATGAATGCATGTCACCCATAAACCTTTTTTCTAGTCAAAATAAGGCGGAATCAATGGCTTTCATTGTTGCAGGATGCACTCTTGTGAGCCTTGCACCCAACCTGCGCCGAAGGAGCTTTTGCCGTCGGGCATACCTCCATGACAAGTGTTTTCAACACCTATGAGAAAAAAAAAAAACATATTTATACGAAACTTAATTAAATCCATTACCGCAGATGGGAACTGCTACTGCTATTTTTGATTGTATAGGACCATTTGAGCGGTAAAAGGCTACTTCAATTACTTATTTTTTTCTCTGATCCAGGGCTCGCCATAATCAACGTTTCGTTGCTTTGAACCTGTTGTGGGCATAACTGTGCAGATTTGCAAGAGCTTTTACACCCAGAGCCCTGGCCATGTGTGCTTGTGGAGCCTTGACGGTCTAATAGTGCGAACAGGGCCCATGACTTACAATAATGCAACTACGATGTACACAATACAAATTCCCCGCTGATTCAAGAGACTTAAACGTTACCCTGATATAAAAAAAATATATTCATTGTCGCCTCACTTGGGGCTTTTCGGTCCTTTTCGTCAGAGATAGTCTTTAGGATGTACCAATTAACTTTAGAATCCCAGCTACTTTATTTATTTTTGTTATTAATTTTATTATTGATTATCTTAATTATTTTGTCAAAGTATTTTCGCTTTTTTTTCACACTAATTGTATACGTTGCATTGCAATGTATCTGAAAATGAACATTCTGAGGCCCTATTACTATTGAAGATTAATTGCAAATGGCATACATGTGCATGCTTTGTTATAATGCTCTACTTTTCGACCTTGAGTGACCTAGAAAGTTCAAAGCGAAGTAACACCTTAGTAAAATCTTTGGTCACATAGAGAAGTACTTGAGCTTCCTTTTAAATATATAAAATGGTAGTTATTGGTGCATCGTCCTAGCATTCTGATTCGAGATCTTTGAGGCATGTCATTAAATAGAAAGTGGTGAAAGATTAATACGACAGGGAAAGATATGCAGGTAAAGCTTTTGTCTTGTATTGTAAGTATATATAGCCGTATTAAGACGTGTCACGAAAATTCATGGAGAAAGACTTTGTCGATTTTAAACATGAATCAACCAGTTAAGAATGTATTTGGAGCTAAACTTTCTTCATACTCGAATCATGAAATAGTAGCTCAGTATGTGCATTATATTCTGAGAAAGATTTGATTTTTTATTTTTGAAGATACCATTCCCGTTTGAAGTTTAACAATAGAATCAAGATTCACTTCTATTTAGAAGCCCACACTACAATGCATTATGCAAAATAGGGAGAAACAAGAAAACAGTTGAGATTTATTAGAATATGGTACTCACACTGTGCCTAATTGTCTTCAAAATTTAAAAGACTTTTCCAATTTTCTTCGAAATATGAGTTTTATGAGTTTACAAATTAATTGGTTCGTCCATCCAAATGCCTTAACATTTTACGTTGGAAACTTACTCAATAACATTATAAGTTTAATTTGAATATTATCCTTGTTACGATTTATACCTTCACATTTGTAGATCATATAATGAGTTTCATAAACAATGAGAGGCAGCTTAAAAGCACAGAAGCATTAATTAACTACGTTCAAACATACCCTTTTTTGCATTAACATGTCAAAATTCTTATCAGTTAAAGACCTATTAGTGTTATCTGCAAAAAAAAAAAAAAAGAGAAAGACAAACAGGGCAAGCTAAGGAAAGATCATTGATATAAAGTAGTAATAGCAAAGGACTACAGAAGTTTTATTTACTAAGCCTGAGCTTACAATATGAAAATAAACATGTTTAAGACTATGTAAATAACGTGTAAACCAATTCAATGCCATGCCTCCCATTTCATGATGAGATACTTGAGACAATAGAATACCATGATAATTGTATCAAAATCCTTGGTAAAAACCAATGCATGTTCATGATTACCCAAGGCCTCCGATATCTTTGTGCTTAAATAACGTGTAGCAATTTCAGTTCCATAACTTACATAAATACAAACTGGAACTGATACAACGTCTAACTTATTCAAATATTTAACCATCTGATTATATACACCATTTTCAAGCATAAAAAGTAGCTTATAAAGCGATATATATATATATATATATATATATATATATATATATATATATATATATATATATATATATCACGGTGTTGCTGTCCTTTTGAATGGGAGGGGGGCTTGAAAAGTTAATAAACAGTTACTAGCCATTAAAATGTTCATACACTGGGGAATGGCGCAATTTGTGATTAAGATTGCTATAAATCATTATTTTATAATTAGTTTTTAATCGTTTTCCGTGTGGTCTGAAGCTTTCCAAACTTTTGACTATAAAACTACTTTGTCTGTCAGTAGTCGGTTTGTTATTGGTTACTTTTAGTTGCACTTATTTGCATATACCAGGATGATGTGGTGTTTGTTTAAGAGTGTGAAACCAAATTAAAACAGAGGTTTACAGAGTCTTAAGTGCCTAATGACCCCTGACAGCAGTGGCTTTTTATTATTATTATTTTTGTTATCATTATTATTATCATCATCATCATCATCATCATCATCATCATCATCATCTCCGTTAAACCTGTTTGTGGTTTATGCCCTTGGCAGCAGGTAGAATGTATGTATTTGGCGATATTGGATACATTAGGGAATTAAAAATGAAAACGTTATGTTCTGTACGCTCTACAACCCTAGTTTGCGTATCTTAGGTATTTACATATTATTATTCATGTTGAGTCAAAGCAAAGGTAATTTAGATTCTAAGTAACAAATAGTTCAATTAATTCCCGGTAAAGAATAAAAGCATTTCAAATATTGGTTTGTACCCATCTCAGTCTGCCCAATACCTTTACATTTTCCGGCCATCCGTAATTACGGATGCAGTCTAGCTTTTCCAGTACTTACAAAAAGGTTACGGAGTGATAATTCACTTAATTTTTCGTGATGTTTTTGTTTGTGCCTACTGCGATGATGATAGAAGAGCGCGTAAAAAACCGATGTGAAATGATATTCTAAACTGGGTTTAATAGGCACTGTATAGACAAAAAATAAAACAAGAAGGCTTGAGATGCATAAAATGTAATGATTTGTACCCATGAAAATAAGTACATTCACAGTATTCTAAAAACTATAAATGTCACACACTCTAGAAATCAAAAAAAAACAAAAAAAAAAAACATGGAGGTTGGGATGAGTGTGTTCATTGAGCAGAATATATATTGTTATGTTTTGGGATTAAGGGGTGTGCAAAAAGGTGTGGCTCTTGTATGCAGAAGCATTGCGGCACGTACATATTTCAGGGTATTGAAGTGCCACTCTGTTGGATTTTTACCTTGCCGTATAATCTGCGACTAAATTCATCAAGTTTTTTCGGTTGTGATGGTCAGAAAAACACGTTACATTTTTACAATGGAGCCAGGCTTCAAACTGTGAATGAATCACGTGATCCCACACTTAATGTCATGTGTCAGCTTAGTGGACACTAAGGAAAGCCATCAAAAGTTCAATGGTTACAAATAAACGAAAGTAATTTCGTTTTTGGTCAGACCCGGCCCCCTCCCCACTGAAACTAAACTCGACTTTACATTGAAACTTCGATCCCCCAGAATGTGTACTGTAGTGGTCACAAATAACATATGGTTTTGCCACTATTAAAAGTCAAATTGTGGTGTATTTAGGATGACTTTTAAAGATTGGGATTACCACCATTCTACAACATGAAGACAGGACTCGCATCCCTGGATAAATGATTGATGATTGAATAATTTTGAACAACCCGTTAAAACTGGCGCTGTTTCATCGCGGAAACGGTTTCTTTCCTGTTTGCAAGTTAAAATTTTGATTTTTTTTGCTTACATCGATTTTGTGCGATAGAAAACTAAATGGACTTTTAACCCTCTGCCCCCCCTAAATAAATTAGGTTCGTTTTTTGTCGCACATTGATCTTTTGATGGCTTCCCTAATGGAATGGACTTGACATGTGTGCCCTGTGGCCCGCTCAGGCCAATTGACTCTGCATTTATGAGATTCTTTGGAAGACACGATGTCTTGTATGTAATGCGGTCGTAATAACAATTAGCCAATACTACCTTAATGCATATATATATATATATATATATATATATATATATATATATATATATATATATATATATATATATATATATATATATATATATATATATATATACCATAGTTACACAAAATCCGTACGTATCAAAGCCCCATTAGAATAACAATGGACCTTTCTACGCTCCCTGATAAGCTCCCTCAAAAATCATCCAAACATATCCATTAGAATTTATTGCCCTATCAACGCAAAAAACGCTCAATTCTCCATTTCGTCTGCACAGTGGCTTCTTTTCGAGGGGAGAGAGTGCTTACTTCTCTGGCAAACAGATTTATGGACATGTAGTTTTCAGCAGAGAAGGAAAACAGAAATTATGTTGAGGTAAAGTTGTCCAGGTTACCCAAAGAACAGAAAAATACAAATACATGAAAAAAACTGCCAATGATTAACAATTTTCACAAGTGGTTGAAGGGAAGGAATGAGCAGAGATCCATTGACTGCATTCCTCCAGCGGAGCTTGATAAATTACTAGCTATGCACATGATTAGTGCAAGAAAGACTGACATGGGTAGGAACTTGGAAGAATATGAGCCACAATCTCTTAAAAGTAAATTTAATAGCATCGCAAGGTGTTTTGTCAGCAAAGAAACCAGAACTTAAATCCTTTGTATTCGGAAACCAATCAAAAGAGGGGGACCCCATAACACCCGAGGATTTTGACAAAGAAAAACAAACTGTACTTATTGGAACACGTAAGTAGATTATCCCTTCTTTACTGTCTTCAATCACTGATGTTTACATCCAGCACTTTACATTTATCGGATGGTGTCGTTCCTAACAGGTCCTCACGCCGCACATCCGGGAACCTTAATGCATATTTTCAAAGTTATCAAAGATTTCGTGCCCGGTCTTTTTTAATTTCTTGCCGCGAAGAAGCATTGACAAAAATATAAATGAAGCTTGTGCGTCTTCGATTTGTTTTTCTTTCAAGATACTTCTTATATTATAAATGGATCCACACTGTTTGAAATAATGTCAAAGCCTCGTTGTTAGCAAATTTACGGTGTCCATTTGAATCACGATTCCATCAATGCATTTTGCCAACGTCATTATATATATATCTACACACACATATATATATATATATATATATATATATATATATATATATATATATATATATATACATATATATATATATATATATATATATATATATGTATATATACATATATATATATATATATATATATATATATATATATATATATATATATATATATATATATATATATATATATATATAATTCTGTGTTTAAATGGTAATTAAATGAAAACCTGGGTTCCCAGAAAGTCAAATCCGTTTTCATTTGTCAGATTGACCATAGCGTTCCAGAGTTACGGGTATTCAAAGTTCAAAAATTTGGAAAATGAGGGATCACAGGGTGCATACCCTTACAAAATCAAAATTCTGGGATCATGCTGGATTTTGCTGGTATTTGCTTGACATGCTGAGAAGTGCTGAAATCACGTTGCATTTTGCTTGAAAAAGGACTTAATTTTTTTTCGATTTTCTGGTTTTTGCTGCCAATGCTGATGGAAACATGCTGGCTTTTGGTAGAAAAAGAACTTACTTTCTTCAGGGTATTCTCATTTTTGCTGGGAATGCTGGGTATTGCTGGAAACAGGCTCGATTTTCCTGGAATGAGAGCTTAGTCTTTTCAGGGTTTTCTAGTTTTTGCTTCGGATGCTGGATATCGCTGGGAGCATGCCTGATTTTGCTGGGAAAAGAACTTGTAAACTTTTAGAATGTTAGATTTTTGTTCAAGATGCTGGATTTTGCTGGAGTAGACTTCGGGGTACAGAACTTAGAAAATTTTGAATCTTGAGTCTTTGACAGCCCAGCAGAATCCGGTACAGTGTTAATTTTATTACTGCCTAGTTTTTGATGGGCATGCTGGATTTTGGTTGTTAAGAGTTTGCTGAAATTTACTGGCAAAATTTATAGTCCAGCAAATTCTTAAGTGTTACCACAGTGTGCTTTTGCTAGATTTTTCACATTTCTGAACCCAGTAAATGATTATGTTAAAATAGATCTCGATCTTGGTAAGATATTCAATGGTCAAGATTTCTGTGGAAGGAAAGCAGCATGGGTGATAAAGGAGAAACAAATGCGTCTACCCTCGCTCAAGTTCCAATTATAATCTCGATGTTTCAGCATTATTGATTATCCCCAAAAGTTTTATTTTAGTATGCAATCTTATGTATATATCTTATGACTGCATCTTTAATTACCTGTGCCAGATGTTTGGAAAACTCATTAGACTTATACCTATCAAAATATTGAATGAAGATACAAAATATTCGATCATCGGTTAGCCTCATTTTCAAAGGTTTGCAAGGCGGGAAATTTCGTTTAACTGAATTCGCGGATTGTGAAGACTGCGTTCTGTTGTGCTGTGTTGAACGACTGCAGAATTCCACAAAGCAAGGGGCAAGGCAACAAATTTAAACGTCTAGTAGTCTTTCCCTTGTGGTTGGGTCAAACATTGGCAGTGGTTAAACCCACGCAAACATCACCAGCCTTCAATGGGAGCAAAATATTGGGGAAGAGGTGGATGTGCAAACACTGCAATGGCCGGGGATAATTCACAAGGCTATCATAACGGAAATGGCTTGTGAGTACACTATTCTTAACTCATGAACTTTCATGTCTTAACGTTACTGGATTAATACACAGTATGAATATCTTTATTGACATGAACCAATGCAACTCAGTATGGTAGAGGCACAGTCACGAACGATGTGATGTACAATGTAAAACGTAAAAGATGAAATCATGCCTTTCATAGGATCACACTAAACACCAAACCCCGCCTGAACCCACCAAAACTCACCAAACTCCACCTGAACCAGCCAAAACTCACCGAAACCTACATTTTTGCTGGATTTTGTCGGGATTTAGTTAAATCCCGACGGTTAAATCCCGACAGAATCCAGCGAAATTTTGTTGGAACTGGCTGGAAAAATGCTGGATATTGCTGGGTGCTTGGCAGAAAATGCTTGATTATGACGGATATTTTCTCCAGCATTTTCCACCACGCCCAGCAATATCCAGCAATGTACAGCATGATCCCAGCATTTCGTTTTTGTATGGGTATGTCCCCACTTTTGGCCATTTTTTATAATCAAAATAATATTCAAATGAATGGCATTAAAATTACTTGACCTTTTGACGTAAAATGTGGCACAATTGTTGGTCTTCGAGAGCACCTTTATACTCAAGGTCATATAATACAAAAGGTCAAGCAATTTGCAAAATCCATCTGCCTAATTAGCATAATTTATGCCAAAAATAGCCTTTTGGGGGTATATCAGTCCAAAATCATCCGGGATTTGGAAATGTTTTCAACATTTTGGTTCAGATTTTGTGTAATGTTCACTTGGATAATTATCTGAACAACTGAGGGTTCACTTGAATACTGTTATGCTTATTAATATCAATTTGCCTAATGTATTGAAAATGGAAGACTATTTTGTGGTAATTTCTCAATGGCAATTTTTTTTTTCATTTCAAACTTGAATATTTTGATTTTGTTCATCATTTTGCAATTTTTTAGAGACATGACAATTTACGTATGCTCTGTGATAAGGGGTAATAAACGCATAGGCAGGTATGCATAAATTAACATAAATTATAATCAATCTGCCGACTATGCCCTGCAGGTATTCATATAAGCCAGTGAACAGTAAATGTATTTTAATTTTAGATCATTTGCATATTTTTAAGTAAGTAAAATCAATTGAGAACAACTAACACACATGCACACACACGTCGATATAATTTGCATATCATTGACATTAACAATAGCTAAAATTCAAGTTCCGGAATGTACATTGCACATCTACAGACCCGCTTTAATTTCATAACAATCCGTGCACATTAGTCCGGATGTACAGATTCTTCGGTGGGCACAAGCAAGTACCAGGGCAGGAATTGTTATGGAGAAATAGGCATATATTCTTGTCATAAATATTAAACATACCATCTTTGAAAATGATAGGAACTGAATTTTTTCCAGAACACTAATAATGATGGTGATACATTGAGCCAGCAGGTGCATGTCTCAAATTTTGTAATGCATTTGTATGCATTGCAAAGTTTCTTTGAGTAACAGTTTAGTGCAGGTTTGAAAAATCTTTCCACAAACTATCCGTGTGGGTGAAACTTTTCCAGATATGCTGGTGCGTGTTGTGTCGCTTCATTTTAAAGTGACTGAGTCATGTATAACATCCTTAAAGTCTGGGACCCAACACATCTCCTGACCCATATATACATGCTGCTTATGCTTCAAAGCAATGCCTAACTTATTACGGCATTAACTTTCAAGAAGTCGGCAGCAGATTTGAATAATTGTTTGTTTTTGTTCTTGATGTGACATGTTGTTTGTCTAATGAAACGATTATTTTAACATTGATAGTTACCACTCATGCCAGACAACTTCAGCACCTGAGACCTCGCATGCCTCCCCCCCCCCCCCCGGGGGGGGGGTCACATACTCAACATCAGGGTGGGTGTGTGTCCCGGACATACAATACCCTATCTTAATCTTACACCAGATGTGAAAATGTACCCTTTCTTAATCCTGTAATGTGTTGAAAGGAGTGCTGCACTGGTGCATCCAGTTGCATTCTGGAGACCAACCTTCTTATTTTAAACAAGTTTGAGCATACTCTTACCCCCCCCCCCCCCCAGAACTTTCTAATTATATCCTATATTTCTAACCTATACCCCAGATCTATAAATTTGTTTGAAAAATGAATAGGTTATTCGGTTTACTCAAATAACTGTTACCCCTATCCTAATTCAACTGTGTTCTGGGGCTTTTCTAATCCTGGGAGTAATGAAAACAGGGCCTTCCCGCGGCACACACCCAGAACAATCCTACATGGAAGTACTCTCACCCTCACCCCCCGCATGTCTGCCAACACGTGGGCAGTTCACACACCATGGAATCCAGACATGAGAAGCACACATTATTGATGGTGTAGATAACAAAAACAATTATTAGGCCTATGTTCAGAATATTAGTGTTTATGGTAACAAGCTGCACGGTTAGAAAAGGGTTAAATTTAAGTGTTTATTTCATTATGAAGTAGACACTTTGACACAGATATACATTTTGTTACAGATTTATAAGCGTACACACAGAGCAAAAGGGATTGACAAAAATATGCTGTTGGATAATAGGCCTATGTACATAAGCGTATGTGTTAATATTAATATACACCTTATGTGAATATACTTCGAGAAGGCCAGAATGGTTTTTTTTTTTCAAACTTTGAATATCAAGCAATATCAATCAAATTTCAGTTGTTTCCTTTGCATAATTTATGTTTAAGAGCAGTTACAATAGCTCTCACAATGATTTCAAAATAACGGGTTGCCGGAATTATCACGAGAATTGGTATTTTTGTTGTTTGCTGTGTAATCATGGCAGCATATTTTGAAAGATGTGTTAATAAAGGGCTCAAAATATAAATTGAGCATTTATTAAGTATTACTTTGATGAATTATTCAATCTCGTTCCGTAAACCCCCCCCCCCAAAAAAAAAAAAAACAGTTCAAAATATTACATTTCTAGTTTGTTATAACAAATAAAAGAATTTACTTTCAAAGTATTTTCAAGCCTTTTTGCGGTGCATGTTCAATCATTCACTGAACGGATTGTTACAATTTTGAGAGCCATCTGTGCACACATTTAACTCCTCTACGATTTTAACCATCATTTCTTGTCACATGTACATGTATACCCTCAGAAAATTTTAGGATAAAAAAAAATCCCTATTTTATCATCTGGCAGAAACCGTCATTCAACAATGTGCGTTTTAAGGCCATGCACATTCTCACCATTGAAAACTGTTGCCTGAATCCTGAAATAAGCAGTTTTGTTTTAGATGCCAAACTTCTGTTTTTTAACTTCTTTTTGGGTGTGTTTAACATGTCTTGCTATGAATTTCATGCACTTGAAAATAACATTTGTTTTTTTTTTTTTGTTTTTTTTTCAAATCTTGGTCATCTGTAGTTTTTGCTAGTTTGTCTTTTTTAAAAAAGATTTCTTTTTTATTTTATAACTTAGCATGCATAGAGTGAACTTGTGCAACCATGAAAGTGTTGTTTCCTTTTTGCATCCGATTTTTACAATTTAATTTGATATATATTGCAATTCTTTCAAAAGATTATTTCTTTATGTTTGATTGCTGTCTTTGTTCATATGTACACTGCAGAAACGTTTCTATCATAGGCCTAGTGGTACTGTAGTTACTATAAAATTTACTTTAGGCCTACCAAGTTATGTGTGTGTGTTTAGGACTTAGCTTACTGGTGTTTCTGTGATGGAGCTAATGTTACAAATATTGTAAAACGTTGCATATCACCAATGCTGGGCGGTAGGCCTATTAAAGCTGCACAGACTCTGAACTTCCCGAGGGCGAGGCCCTGAGTGGTGATCACCATTTCATTTTCGTCACACTTGTGGCCTTTTCAGTTTGTCGGTTGATTTAGCCTTTCCGGGCTTATTTTGGAGTACTTGGATTATATTTTGCTATTGACAACGGAACACGCTCGCTGCAGCAGAGCTCTGCAAGTATAAATAGCAAAAAGCGCCCAGATGTAGAGAACCGTTGCCAATTCGCGGTAAACAAGAAGTTTTCGTTTTCAAAGGGGGGGGGGGCACACTTACCACAAAGAACACTTAAGTTAAGTAAGGGACCAAATTTTATTCTGCCAAACGATACAACTTGATAAACAACAATTCCATATAAATGCCGATATTGTGAACTTTTATAGTAATTCGCAAAATGCGTTATTTGGGACTACCTATTTGTATCAGCCAATAAAAAGTTTCGGGCACACCCAAGAAGACGATTAGGTAGCAATGAAAATCCTATCTGACGTCACGGCTTCCATAAATGGCTTAAAAGATGCTATGACACCACTTTCGGTTGTCCGAAAGCCCGGTCCAAATGGGACCATTCGCTTATCGCATCAAACCTGTGCCGCATTGAGGCTTATAACGTTAAAAATTGTGCACGCATTGCATTTACGCGTTTACATATTAAAAATAATATTGTTTTTTTTTATTACCATTCCCATTTTGAGGTCAATTGGACGGATAGTCTTTACAATCCAAGCGACTAAAGTAAGCAAGGGGCTCTTGAAATGAGCGAACACGCGAATGTCAACAAGAATAGTCATGTGACTGAACACTCCAATATCACAGTCTATCTTTTTCCGCAATTTATCCGTAATGACAAGGTCATTGTGCACAGGCCTTTCTCCAGGCAACCAACGTTCAAATTTGATACAATCCCCCTCTCTCATGAGGCGCACCAGTTCAGCAGTAGACAGTGTCATCTGACGGCAGTGATAAACATCAATACTCATTATGAAGCCTGTTCGTTCTATTTCATTTTGTTGCTTTATTTTCACTTGAATCTGAGTTTTCTTGTCTGTTATTTGATGACATGAGCATATTACAGAACTTTTGACAGTAAGTATTGGATACATACATCATCCAATGGTTAGATCCACATCCTTCGCTGTATTTTCCCCCTCGGAGCCTGTATACTCCCGACGGGCCGTATCCTCCCGAGACCCGAAGGGTCAAAACGAGGCTTGATATAAAGCACATGTGCTATGTTCTTGTATACCCAATCACAGATAAGAAATCACCCTCACAATGGTTGCTACCAACTTCTCTCCTCAATTGTATTTGTGTCTTTTTCCCCAGAACCACTTCCTAGTAGTCATTACACTATTCCGCAGTCCGGACTCTTTACTCTCCATAAGCTGACCTGTCCCTGTCTAACCTATATACACACGGAAGTACTATTGTCCATATTGCTCACGTTCCACTTTAAAATTTCGACATAGGTTGTATTAGGCCAAACAAATTAAAGGGTCTTCAGCGGGTAACTACTCAACATGTTTCGGAGCCTTTCACCCGTACATGTCTCTCATAACTAATCAGATATGTAAGAAGGTTCCCTAATTATATTAAATATCGCCCTGAAAATGGCTGCCAGCAAAGCGGACAGGTTGGTTAATTCTATTGGCAACATAATTTTGAATTTGAACATCTTATTGAGAAAGGTTATGACAGCATTGTGCCCTCTTTCAACCTGGCGTCTGTGTAATTTCTGCCTCATTGCGAGAATGCCGCAGTCAAAAAATAAACCTCCATCCCACGAAGGGTTCTCTCACTTAGTCTTGAATGGTTAAATATTCAAGTCACGTGATCTAGTAAGGCTTTTCATGTGATTGGTGACTTTTCATGTTAATTTGTGCTTGAAAAGAATTTGACGGCAAGGAAAATTAAGTGGTTGGCGGGACGTGGCCTCGCCAGGACAAATGGATTAAGCCGGGCTGACTCCACATGACTCGCTGTCGCTCAGCCACTTGCGTGCAGACAACCCGGTTATCTACATAAACTGCACCTCTGCACTTTGCACTTTGATCCCTCCTACTCCTGCATATGGTACTCCGACCTATAATTCCCGTAAAAAAGTTGACCTCAAGCAGTTTAGGGTTCGCACAGAACAGTACGGTGGTATTTTTTTTCTTCCACAGTTAGACTGGAGCAAGCTGTTTTTTTAATATATATATATATATATATATATATATATATATTCGGATTGCTCCTTCAATTTCAGTATTTAAATGTAAAACACACCAGCCGATTGTGCGACCGATAAGATTTACAGAATTGTACAATTTGGGTAGCAGATTTTCTGTTATTCAAGACATTCAATTACATTTAGGCGCAAGACAGTTACATTTTCATTGATTGATTGATTCTTTATTCTTTAACCAGGGTTACTGGCTCAGTGAGGATTCACTGGTCTTCCGCCAGGCCCTGGATGGTGCAATGGGAATACAATGACAATATGACGAGATGATCCAGTTGATAAATAAAATACACATAAGAAGAATAACAGAATCATAAAATATACATTTACATATAAATAAAGTAAAAACAGGTATATAGATAAAAACATATTAACTAAGGTAAAACAATAAGTATATAAAATGTGAACAGTGGCTTATCTGGGAGGGCACTGATACTGGTAGGAGACTGTTCGCAGCTTTAGACATAAAAATATCCAGGTGATATTTTCTTCTGTCGTCTAGCATGGGAAGATTACAGAGGTTGTGCAGTTCTTGGACAGGAGTGTATTTGTTAGTCTTAGTTATCATACGTAATGCCTTCTTCTGAAGAATTTGAAGTTTTTTATAAACTGTACCAGAGCAACATCCCAAATAATGTCACAGTAGTCATAGTAAGGGGTGACAAGGGATTTATAGAGTGTTGAAAGAATATGCTGAGGAAGATATCTACTGGTCCTACCAAGAACTGCAATCCTTCCATTAACCTTTTTGGTAAGGTAGTCGACATGCTGTTTGAATGAGTGGTGCTATCCAGTATGACACCCAAGTACTTGAAAGCAGAAACATGTTCAATTTCTTCATTGCCGACTAGTATTTGTGCTGGTTCAAGCTTTTTTATTTTACTTGGGGTGCCAAAAAGCATAAATTTAGTCTTCTTGACGTTTAAAGTAAGTTTGTTTGACTGGAACCAACCTGAGACAGTGAGCAACTCTTCATTAAGGGTTCTCACTATCTCAGCATGGTCCAGCCCAGAGCAATATATGGCGGTGTCATCTGCATATAGAGAGATCTGACATGTTCTGACAACTGATGGTAGGTCATTAATGTAAAGGATGAATAGAAGCGGGCCCAAAATATATCCCTGAGGGACACCCCATGTTATATTCTTTGGTTCAGAACACATTCCATTGATTACAGTCTGCTGTGACCGACCAGATAAATATGAGTTAAACCAATCATATTCGATACCAGCTATACCACAATTCTTAAGTTTTGGAAGCATGATAGGGTGGTTCACTGTATCAAATGCCTTCTTTTGGTCCAGGAAGAGGACTCCACAGCAACGTCCCTGGTCAATGTCTTTTTGGATAGAGTCAACAAACTGTGCCAGAGCAGTCACTGTGGAGTGACCTTTCCTGAAACCAGACTGAAAAGGAGTAAGACATCCATGTTGTGTCAAAAAGGTGTATAGTTGGTCATGCACAGCCCGTTCCAGTACTTTCATTGTAACTGGGAGTACTGAGATAGGACGGTAGTTATTTACATTACTCTGCTGACCTTCTTTAAACACAGGGGTCACCTTTGCCCTTTTCCACTCTTTGGAGACCTGCCCTGTCACGTATGCAAATGTTGTGTAAAAAACACAGCAACATGTTCATCTGGCTTAGTTTCTGGTGACACATGGCAGTGTTTCCTTTCTTGTCCGTTTACAATCTCTGGGGCAAATTTACTGAAATTGTGCAGTAAGTTCCATTAGCCTACAAGCTCTATCACTGCATATGGTACTACAAACTGTTCTTTGAACACTTCAAGATTTTTTTCAGCAGTTAATGATTTTATTGTTGAAAGTGGATGTTTCACTCATTTGTGTTGGTTAAGATGTGGTATACATAAGACAGATTTGATTCCTCAATCTGGTATACAAGTTGTTTTTTTCATCATATGTATTTAGACTCTTATGTCATGAGACATAGGCTTGTATGGCAAAGTTTGGCCCATTAGCAATCACCACCTTGGTATCCCTACACTGAACATGTACTCTTGCTGCTGTGTCTGTGATGTGTTTTTCTTCTTTTGTTCCTGTGAGCCTGGCTTCGTCCTGTGGTTTGTCTCCCTCTCATAAGAAGGATTCGTATTGGGGCAATCCCTCTTTCCAAATATTGTATTGTTAATTTGTGAATGATATAATATGATGTACTGCTGCGTATTAAAATTGTATTCAAACCATATCACGTCTCGTCCAGCCATATTAACACAATACTTTGCTTTCTTCCACCTTTTTTTTTCCTAAAGAAACAACATGTTTAAAAAAATTAAAATGGTTCAGTTCATGACTGGCAAATACAGCTATGTAAAAATACATGACGTGCCTCAGACTACACTGCATCTACTCATGCTCATTGTCTAACAATCACCTGGCGTAGTGAAAGCTGTTAAGAAACACAGTCAGCATTTGTATAGGCATAGCAATAGGTCGTGCAGGCGATCAGTCAAGCTTTTGCTGAACGTTCTTTTTTTTTATTTATCGGTGCAATAAAGCACCATCACCAACGTGGCTTCAATCAAAGCGAGATTGGACTCCTGGGTTTTCCTGTGGCCGGTGTTGTCTGCAGGTGTTACGTTGATACAGTTAACAACTTGTGCTGCAATCTAGCACGTGCCAGGAATGCCAGGCCTGCACGCAAGTTAAACAAACAAAAAATGTGTCATTTTATCCTGCTGACTAATTGCAACCTTCATAAAAAGGTGCGATCAGAACCGAGGTGAATGAAATGTCTATTGTTGGTCTATCATTTATGATAGTTTTTTTACAGTAATCAAAAAAATACATGGAAATCAATACAGATATGAAACAGCTGGGAATGCAATAAAAAGTAATATTTGGATTTAGGTCATTGCGTGCATTTTTAACATTACAACAAATGCCTCCGGCTGTGCCCACGTTATATATGAAACTGACGTCAAAAGAGGTAATGTGTAAAAGGGGAAAGAACATACATTTTCAACATGTTTCAACAAATGCCCAAGTTACCCAAGGCCTAACAAAAATATTTGTGTGCTTCCGATAACCTGACTGACCCTACTAAAAAGGACCAACCCTAAAATTAAAGGAACAAAAAAAAAAGAGCTTTAAGCCACCTTTCCTAATATACTGAACCCCAATGAAAAGTATCCACATGCCAATTTTGAAGTATTTTATTGTTTATACTTGAAACATTTCATACCTAGACGTGCTTAGAACTTAACAAAGCATTCACTTTTCTGGCGTAAAAATAATGTCACGCTCTACCGACATTAACGTCACTTACAGGCAAAAAATGTCATTAACTGCCCTAATTGAAAGTCACACAAATTTTTCTTTTCAATATGGGATGTGGCCACCTCGAGCATCAACACATGCTATACATCTGCGGCGCATACTGCTGACCAGGGTTTGAATTCTGTGTTGGGGAACATTATTCCATTCTTCCTGCAGAGCTTTGATCAGCTGGTTTCGGGTAGTAGGCCTAGGTGTCCTCCGTTGAATACCTTGGCCTAACTGATCCCACAAATGTTCAATAGGGCTCAGATCGGGTGAGAACGCTGGCCATTCCATGACATTGATGTTGTTCTCATTGAGAAAGTTCATTGTTAATCTTGCAGAGTGTGCACGTGCATTGTCCTGCTGAAAGATCGCCAGATCTTGATGCTGCTCCATAAATGGGACCATGTGCGGCTCCAGCACCTCATCAATGTACCGCCTAGCATTGAGGATCCCTTGAATGACCACTAGGGGTGTCCGGTAGCGGTTGCTGATGCCTGCCCACACCATGACAGAGGGTC
Source organism: Hermodice carunculata (assembly GCA_964020975.1). Lineage (NCBI taxonomy): Eukaryota > Metazoa > Annelida > Polychaeta > Eunicida > Amphinomidae > Hermodice > Hermodice carunculata. The sequence goes on along the minus strand of OZ026627.1, from coordinate 65,417,675 downwards.
CACCCCATCGATCTGCCTGACGGACACAGGCATCTGCATATCTCTCCCCAGTCCGGCGCCACACACGTTCTCTGCCATCTGCTCTGCTGACACAAAAACGGGACTCGTCAGTAAAAAGGACGGTATTCCACTGCTGGCGAGTCCACCTGGAGTGTGCTCTACACCACTGCAGTCATCTTTCTCTTCTGGGTTGGGTCAGCAGGTAAACCCCTGTAAGGTCTTCTGGCTGTTAGGCCACTGCTCCTCAGTCGCCTCTCCACAGTAGAACTACTGACAGGACGGTGATTCACCCCTTGAGTCTCACGGGCTGTTTGGGCTGCTGTACGGAAACGGTCTCGCAGGTGCATCAGCCGGATGTGACAGTCTTGGCCAGGTGTTGTCACTCTTTCTAGGCCAGGCCTAGGCCGATCATCTACGGAACCAGTTTCTTGTTGCCGTTCAATTAGTCGTTGGATGGTGCGCCGAGTACACCCCATTCTTTGTGCGATTTGAGTGATTGGGACTCCACCCTCTGCAAGCCCCAAAGCATGGTGTCTTTGACCTTGGCTCAGACGCGGCATGATCGCCTCAACACACCTGAGACCACTGGCTTTTTTCTTGGCTGAACATCCCTTTTTAAAGCCACTGAAAACATCAGGTCATTTTAGCCATCCAATAGGAGTGCTGGTCAGAAGCCATATTCGGTGCACAAAAGTCACATGCATTATGTAACAACCCAGCAAAAGTTAAAAAGTTGTCCTGAATGACCCTGATGTAGGCTCCAAACCATGCATATATGCACACACAGTACTTAGTAACTTACAAAATTAATGTATTAATTTTTTTATGTGGATACTTTTCATTGGGGTTCAGTATAAATATTGGTCGACCCAGGCAAGTGCTACAAACTCAGTCAGAGACCCAAGTGGCCCAAAAATTTTTCAGGGGCCCAAATGTGACCTACATGGCCCAAAAGGGCCGAAGACATGCTTGGGGGTGGGGGGTTGGTGGGTGGGTTGAGGTCTAGGGGCATTGCTGCCCCCCCCCCCCAAATTTTGAATTTGAACATGCAAAATGGTATATCTGAGAAATTTCGAGTATCTTGCCTTCACATGGTTGACAATATCACAACATTTAAGCAAAAATTATTAAAAAATGAATTTTAGAAAAGACATCGCCATGTTATCTACTTTCCATAGTGGACAACAACATAAAAATAGCAGAAATATGGGCAAGAAATCGGGAAAAATATTATGTTACCTTGCACAGGTTTGTGGCTGGAATGCTTTAATTATTTATGAATTAAGATGAATCTAAATTTTCAATAAATTACATATATAAATAAATATAAGCACCAAAGGCTTAATTTTTATAACTGCAGGGACCTGCTATTTATATATATATATATATATATATATATATATATATATATATATATACATACGAATTCCAGGTCCCTGATAACACTAAGATACTTAAACTGTAAATATAAAAAGCAGTCCCTCTCCAGTACCCCCATCTCATCCTTTTTACCTTATTTTTGAAAATATTCTAATGTTTATTTGATATGCCCTTGCAGGTTCGGCATGGGAATAGGTATAATTATGGTACAGTAGTACCGCGAATCACCGACCTGGCCAAACTTTGGAACATTTTTCAAGAACTGTGATGCAAAATTCTGCTACAATGCTCGACTTTGACAACTTTGGACCAGCTGCAACACGCGACCGACCAGAAAAATTACCCTACAAACAACCACCCTTAAAAAAAAATTTTAAAAAATAAAAAAAACGTCGTTCAAATCAACCGTGACCAAGTTGTAAGATAAAGCTAACACAGAAGAGCTGGCCAACGTGTGCCGTTATTTTGCGTTAAAGTCAACTCAAACACAGCAATTTATTTTAACTTGTCTGGATGGTCAACTTGGGCCAGGGGAAAAGCATAGTGCCACTATGGGTCTGGTATCCGTATCTAATATCGCTAGGTTTCAGGTGTCCGTTCTCCGGGTTACCAGATCAAACAGTCATCAACGTATTTTTAAAAGATGACTTCTAATCTAAACTATAATCTGCCTGCTCGGTTGTGTCTGAAGCAGTTATCATCATTAGTTATAAATTCAAATGCATGACGAAGGTATATTGATAATGCACCGCTGCACGCACATTGAGCACCCATTTAGACATGGGGCAATGCATTGTGGTAAAGGAAATCACAGCAAATCGTGATTTCAGCTCGGTTCCAGGTGCCCGTTCTCCGAATTACCAGGGTAAACAGTATCTAAAGTACTTTGAAGCATGACTTAACTTTAATCTGCCCGCTCGGTTGTGTTGAAGTATTCATCATTGTTAGTTACAAATTCAAATGCGACATTGCACGCTTGAGTGCCATTTTAAACATTGCGCAATTAATGTATTGATTGTGGGACAGTCTCACAAAGGTACACTTGATTTGGATATCAAATTGAATCGCGGCCACAGCATATATGTCATTGTTGATGCTCTGAAATAATTGCAAAAATATATGGTTTTGATGTCATATATTTTAACCCTCTTCCCACCACCCCTCGGCAAGATCGTCCCAAGACTAATTCACAAACCATTGGCATTTCTAGAGTGGACATTACCTGAAAATGTGAATACAACGACAAACCTGTTGTAGGCTTTGTGCCGATTTAGTGCTAAAACCTATTGGCAAGATGAAGTAATATGTCCTAAAACTATATAATCAGCACTTGCTGCGTATGATTATGTATAGCTCAGTTATATTACATACGCATCAGACCTTCTGTAATCAAACGCCAAAAACGCATGTTTACATAACACCTACTAAACCAATGCATCTACTAAATTATGTTTTTCTCTGTTTTGAAGGGGTGAGGGAGGTATTGAAAAAAAGTAATAAACCATTTGTAACATTTTCATTGCCATTTCTTTCGCTGATTTTGGTGTGTTGATGTCTCATCCCTAGGGAGATGGATGAATGGTCTCTTTCCATCAACTTTCCACAGGAAGGCAACCCTGAAGTTATGTATATATATATATATATATATATATATATATATATATATATATATATATATATATATATATATATATATATATATATATATATGTATATATATATATATGTATATATATATATATGCATATGTATATATATTTATATACATATATATATTTGTGAGGCAGTTAATTTCTAATAATTTTACGTGCACAAACATTGCTAATCAGTTTCGTGACTTGCACTCTTCAATTTGTGTAGAGGGGGTTTCTTTTTTGACAGCATTCCATCTTGATATGGGGTTCTTGGTCATGCAGCCTTCAAACTAGGAAACCATGTGTATTCTTGTTGTGACGGGCCCATTGCATTTCAGGTTTTGTACCATAATAGGGCCCTTGCGAGGGTAATAATGATATGTGCATGGCTGTCTCGTCTGCTGTCCCTTTTCACATGCTACAATACCGTATATGGTAAGGAGTGCCAGTCACCTTTTTCTTGGACTGCTGGTATGACCTGTTGCTGTTTAATGTTTTTTAAAGCACATTGCCACATTCTCTTTCCAGCTGCTGTTTTGTTTGCAAATAAAGTCATTGTTCTATGCATTTCAAATGCCACTGTTTTTTATTCCTCGCCATGCGCTGTCATGCATGGTTCCCAACTTGCTGTGCGTCCATTCCAAATTGGGCCACATTACATTTATAGAATATTTTTTTCATCCACACATGTTGGTGTTGGGTGGTTCTATTCTACATATTTGGCCTCTTCTTTGCTTAATAATTATTGTCTGTTGTCAGCTTAAACATAATTTTCCATAGAAATATTATGGGATAAATACAAACCATCATTCACGTGTGTTTCTGGTTGGGACTGATGGTTTCCACCATCAAGAATCAGTTCACTCTGACTGGAAACACTGCTTTTTGGCTGTATATTTCTAACTCATCTTATCATAAAAGCTGGGAACACTTCTGACTGATATTGACCATAGAAGAAGGCCATAGGCCTACTATCGGCATGCCATCCGGAAGACTGCATCTGAGTCTAAACCTCGAGGGCACCATCAACTGGAATGCAGTGGTTGCTAAGACGGGACAAGGGAAATCTAATTGGCAAGTGTCAGGAACCTATGCAAAGGAGCCTGCCACACTGGCAAAGGCTTACATACCCTCTTCAACCATTATAACGTCACGGAAGTAGTGCCCAGCGGAAGTCTTAGATGATAGCCAGTGCCAGGCGCATAGGATATCGACAGCAGCTTTATTCCTTGAGGCATGCCAGGAGTTAGTACAAGCTTGTACCTCGTGAGCTCCAGCTGAGACTTGCTTTAAGGCTGTAGGCCTATTCAAAGCATTCTTGTAGACCTTCAGGACTGCCTGCTTGATCCAGAATAGTATCATATTTCGGCAAACTTGCTCCTTCCAAGGGTAAAAAGATGGTGAACCTCTGACCCTTGGACCTGTCCATGTGTGAGAGATACCATCACAAAGGTCTCACCATACACACGGCTCTTTAATCCATCTGAAAAGCCATTCCTATAGCATGGAGGATGAAACCCTTCAAGGCTATATATGGATCTCAAACCACTTGGTTCTTTGCAAAAAAGCCCAAGTGAGGCCTAAGACTGGCCTGGGAGTGGTCAGGCGACCTTTATATTCAGATATGTGCTAGAGGGTGGATCTTGCTTCTTATAGCTGTAGTGGCAAGTGTTAACAGAAAACAAGTTTTCATGTCCAGTACTTGAGGCCCACCCATTGGGAGTCCTGAAGACATTCAAAGGGCCACTTCATCAACATCAATAAGACCAGTTGGAGGTTCCATCAAGTTAGGAAGTGCCTGCCAGCCAGTCTGTTAGTGTAAAAGGATGTGATGATCACAGACAGATAAGAATAGGTCCCTATGTGAATGTCCAAGACATTCAGCAGGGTTGGGGAGATGGCTACTTGAAATCTCTTGATGGTTCCGAAGCTCTTATGGGGGACTTTGTACCAGTAAAGCAGGAAATGGTCAATGCCAGGTATGTGCAGGGACCATGGATGTATTTTCTAAGTGGTGCAGCAATCTGAAAACACTTTCCAACAAGGCTAATAAACTGTTAAGGAAGAGGATCAAAGGCCTCCTATGACAATTCTATTTGACACCTATTCCAAAAAGTTTCTGTCATGGATGTGCTGTTTGACAACCACCAAGTGCCAAGGTTGAGCACTTGTAGGTTTTTGTGACACAAACTCATCTATGGTTGCACAAGAACTTTCGGCCATGCTGCAAAATGTAGTAAAGGCTCAACACTTAATTCTAGGAGGTCCAGAGACCTAACTGTTCTCAATCACCAGGGAATGACAAGGATCAAATTGCAGTTGTAGAACGGAACCTTCTGTAGAACCCTTGAGAGGATCTGAAGAGGGAGAAAGGTGTACCTTCAAAGATTGCTCCAGTCCATGGCTGGAGCATTCATTGCTTGGGGTAGCCCACCTAGCCCACATGGCCTGAACGTCCCGTGGGTGGAGCTACCTTTAATTCCCCACTCTGAAGAGTTTGTGGTCCAGGACATTATATTGTTCTGGAAAATGCCTTGTGCGTGTGCCAATGTTGTGATTGGGGCAGTAAGTTGTGATGCATCTGGCCAACTCTGTCAGCTTGGAGGGTGGCATCCACCTTGCCGGTGAGGCATCTTTTGTGTTTGTGCTCTGTTAGGTCCTGGAAGTGGAGGAGTGCAAGACTTATCAGCAACACTCCACCAAAGGAGGTGCAGCCTGTGCTGTGGGAGGACTGGCAGTGGGGCATGGTTGCCTTGGTCCCTCGACCATCTATTCCCTGGGGCAGGCTGCAAGGGATGACAGTGAAGGGGACCCAGGGGGACCTGAGAGTCCATTGAAGAGAGGCAGCTCAAGAGGGCTTGCCACTGCCAAGTCAATTGAACCTTGCAAATCAGGAATGCCTTGTGCAGCTGGTGTCTCTCTCACCTGTCTTCTGAAGGCAACAGGTGTAGACGACCAGTTTGAGCTGTAGTCCTAGAAACATAAACATCTGGCTGGACTTGAAGAGAATCCCAATCACGACTAAGAATGGGCAAAACTCCAGAATGGTTTGTGTGTGACGTAGTTTGTGGATAAGCCAGTCATCAAGGTACACATGAATGTGTACATTGTTCTGGTGAAGATGCACAGCAACTGCTTGCACAAACCGGGTGAACACCAGAGGTGCTGTGGCCAATGTGAGCAGCCTGAACTGGCAGACCTGGCCCAAAATAGTAAACAGCAGATATTTCTGTGAGTCTGCGATTTTCAAGTAGAAGAATGTGTCCTTGAGATCCAAAGACATCCCCCATTGCGTGGACTGCAGGGCTGCCACCACAAGCTGTGGGGCTGCCATCCTGATGCAAAGGACCTCAATTACATGTTCAGCAATAACAGGTCTGGGACAAAGAAGAGCAGGCTATAGAACCTGGGTGAGCAGGGATCTTCCATCTACTTTAAAGCCTTTTTGCTCCAAAGTTCTTTCACCATCCCTAGGATTATAATGCTTTCGATTCCTGCATGTGGAGCACAAACCACCTGGGTTCATGGCACAATGGAGGCCCGGCTTTACTGAAGGGAATGACCATATCTCAAGTCATTCAAGATGAACAAATAATCCTTTGAGCATGAAAGTTGGAAAGACAACTATTGACAGGTTACTCTGATACATCTGTAGTGGCGGTGGAGGGCAGCCCTAAGACTGGGGTTCTGGCAAGACTGCCTCAAGCCCCGAGGCTTGCTCACCTTTTCCATTTTACCAGAATACCTGCCCTTGTGTGTGGAGCAAATCTGCTCAGGCATAGAGTACCACTTTCCCTGAACATCTGACCAGGGGAGGAGTCACCCTCGTCACAGATAACTAAAACTTGGTGGCTCCATGTTGACCAGAGTGCCATGAATCCTGGCTGCCAATTAATTATAGCACTCTGCTCTGCACAGCGAGAGGGGGATGGGGGTCTACACCATCCATTTTCCAGGAACAAGCCCCAGCAGGACATGGTAACAGCCCCCGGCCTCTCCTTTGATGGGGAAGACCATGACTTGATCACCCACTGGTCTCCAAAAAGGACCTTTGACTGGTCAAAGTCCTGTAGCAGAGCTGGGGTGGTTCCTACATGGGAGGAAGGGATTCTGCCAGTGCAACAGAGACCATGGAGCTTGGCTATTCAAAGTGACTATGGCTTACTGAAGGTGAGCTGGAAGCTGGGACCCCCTAATGAATGAATGCACCAGGAGGAACTCATCATACTGATTGTTGGCAATATCGAAAAATGTGCAAGAGGGGTAGAGACCCAAGGCCCCATAGACCAGGTCATGGTCTGATGGTGATGGGGCTGCAGCTTGTGACAGAAGCAATTCTGTGACCACGCCTCAAAGTGGGATAACAATGTTTTACTCACAAGTCATCATAGCCTCTGTCATGGCCTGAAACCGCTTTTCCTTGATGGGGCAAGGGCACATGGGACATCTGGAAGACCCAGCATGGGAGCCACACCATTGCCGCAGACTTGGAAGTCTGTTTCCTGGAGGGTGTCTGTTGGAGCTTTAGGAAATGATGGCTGGGGGCTTTCATTGCTGGGCTACAGTTGATACTGACCTATAGAGTGCTGAAGAGGGTGAATGAGGATGAAGTTTCACTCCACAACTGCTGATCTTTATAGGCCTCAAGCTCTGCTTCTCTCCAAGGTGGAAGGCAGGGTACCTGGTTCGAACAGGGGAATCAGTTGTTTTGGCACATTATAACAAGAAATTGCAAAAACCGAAGAGAATATGTTGTGTAAAAAGTAATGTTAAACATTTTGATTTAATTTTTCAAAATCAGGGCCAACAATTAAATATATATATAAGGGATATTTTGCGATAGAGTATTCCAATTTACATAACGGGCATATATCTGTACATAAAATAGGTAAAACACAAAGATTGCGTTTATTAAGTATATAATTTAAAAAGGAATTGCCCTAAAATCTTATGTTGAAAAGAAATAATGGCCATTTGAATTTTTAGCTTATAAATCCATTTTTTGGGGGGCCACCTTAGAATTGAAAATTCGACAACTACGCTTTGACTTCAAATTGATATAATTTCACTATAACTTAACAAATGAACTTGAACTAATCCTGAAAATCGTCTACTTTTATGGTTGCAACCAATGGTAGACATACTTAATGAGGCAATAGAAATTTTCAATATGTTAGAGGGCATTGCAAACGTTTAGTACATGTTGTCACCAGTGGTGGCTCTGCCTGTAATTGGGGTGTTCTGGTCGCCACTGAGCACTGGTTTAGAAATGGAGGGGAATGCAAGAGAAAGCAGACCAAAAGTTGAAAGGGAGAATTTAGATTATACCTGTCTGCATCATACATGCATAATTATGTTTAAATCCCAGCATTAGAAAAAAAAAACATTCTTCAGTCAACTACAATGCGGGTAGTGCTATATTCAAATATCACGCCAGCCTAGCTGGCAAGAAGCAGCCACACACAAACATGGTTTTTTCCAGCAAGTACTTATGGAGCACAGAACTGTGCCGATTGAGGCCACTGTTGAATTGAAAATAAACTAAAAAGGAGGTCACTTCCTATCACATAACTCTGCTTGTAGTTTTGATAAAATGAGTACACGAAGGGTTTTTTCCCGAAAATACACAGGAAACAATCTTTGATAAGCAAGCGGTTCAAGTTTTTTTTCAAAATGGCGGCCGAAGCCACGCCATTGAACATCCCACTAACAACTCCAGAAAGTTACTCTCAATTAAACACGTGGTTTTACATAATTAGTGCGGTAATACACATTTGAGACGTCACTCGACTGAATATGGGCAAAATATATCTATCAACCTTTTAAATGCAACATTAATTGGTGTCCATATGCACAGCTAGCGGAAAAGATTCAGGCTACAGCAAAGGTGTGAGCCTGGCCAAAATACCACCGTGAAACACTGATAAAAACACGAATAAAAGTGATCCATGCTTAGAATAATAAAAATGGTGCAAAAATCTTAGGTCTGGTTGTTTACTACGATTATTCTGGCAATTTGGCACACAACAATGGTCTTGCTTCCCCATGTTGGTGTATGGCACTGACCGTCTGATGCCGAGAAGTGACACCCCGATTTTTCCCATCTGCGAAGCACTGTTGAAAACGACGCCAGCGCCACCTATCTTACTGAAAAGTCTATTAAAAACTGTCATGCTATTTTTAGAAAGAAAATCATGGTAATCCTCAGACTTTATAAAATACAAAAAAAAGCAATTTGAGCAAATGTATCAATAGCTGGGTGAAAATTGACATAGAAATCTGTTTATAGTTACAATTTGGTGTACAAGGTCATTTCAAAGTCCAATGAAGGTCATGTTTTATAAACTTCTGGCAAATCTCACTATATGCCAAGTTTCATGAGATTTGTCTTAAACTTCAGAAGATGATGCCAAATGTAATCTTAAACAAATATTGGTCATTTGGCCCCATAATGAAACCAGGATTAACGTTGAATGGGCAAAGGCGAGAGACAGAGAGTCACATATGAAGGAGTTAATAAAGCGAACATTTAAACTAAAGAAGCACGTGTCAGACCTGAACTCTTGTACTCAAGATTCTGATTCAATGGTCCTATATGCACATGAATTATGCACATGTTGAAGCCAGTTTATTGAAATAAGCCTATAATTTTAAACAAAACTTTCTGCATTCTGTTATGTTAAAACTACACATGGCTTTTTGACACTTTGGACCTTTGCAATATTCTTTGGACTCACTTGGGTAAAGACGAGCTATATATTTATGTGATTCAGCTATACACACCAAGGAACATTGCCTTTGGTCGGAATTGACTTCGATATTCTTTGACAAGCGATTTTGTGATATCACAAAATACTGCAATAATTTATTTATCTTGATCTAAGGCTCTATATACTTCATGATCTAGACGGTTGAGCTGGTCGCCAGTGCCGTCGCCTGGAATAAATGCAGATTGTTTTTAGATACGTTACAGTTGTCGCTCAAGAAATTGAACATGAATTTAAAAAAAAAGCTCATTTGAAAACTTGCCAACCAAGCTTAGCACCGAAGCAGCTCTACGATAATACACACACACACACACAAACTGTTGATCCACTTTTCCAGAATTGGCAACACGTGTGCCTTTTTCCATTTCGATGGAAATAAAGTTAATAAGAAAGAAGTTAAACAAATTGGTCAGAGAGGGAGATACTGGATGCAGCCTCATTTAACACCAAGGAACAGATGGTGTCTGGTCCACAGACATTGTCTACGTTGAGGGATTTTAAAATGTCAAAACCTGTTTATTCACTCAACCCAATTTGCTCTAGAGCATTCAGCAGAGGAATATTGTTTTCATCAAATATAAATGTAAAGGAATTGTCATAACACAGTTGCAGAAACAAGTTATTGAAAACATTAGCTTTTGTTGTTTAGTCTGAAATAATTGTATTTTGTGAAATTATTGCAGGAATTGGTAATTTAGCACCGCTATAGAAAAAATGATACCATTTCCCACCAACTTTTGTTTTGAATTTGCCCTTAGTTACACTTCTACATTGTTTGTTGTCGTATTCCTTCTTAGTTGACTGCAAAATGCGTATATTAGCATTGCGCATGTGGCAAAAGGATCTCCAAATGAGGGGATTTTCATTTAAAGCATTTCTTTCCTGAGAATTATATCTAATTGCCACTTCTGAGCACGTAGTTTGAAGGAGAACCGTAGTGCGTCATTCACACGGATCAACACATTCCTGTTAGGTACTCAACCTTTTGCAATAGTCAAGAATAGCTGGGAATATTTATTACAGGCCGTTTCAGCCCTGTCAATTCCGAAAAAGGCATCCGAATTGGTCTTATTTATTTGTTTTCGCAACTGTTCAAAAACGGCTTTGGCATATTCCCCGACATATGTTTCAACAGAGTTAGCTTTTTGAACTCGGTAAAGTAAAGTGGCTGGGTTTGTGTTGGGGTCACTTTGTCCCACAGGTGTTACCACAGTCCTTGATTTAATAAATGGAGGCATGTTACTAATTGTTTTACCCATACAAGATCACATATATCCTGTTACCCGAGTTGATTCTGAAGTATGAGCTTTAAAAATATTGTCGAGGACAAAGTTACAAAGTTTCGTGCCATGATGTGTTTCTGGGCCAACATTCAAATCGCCTACTATCATGAATTTGTACAGTATATATTTCTTGAAACAAAATCAAAGTTCAGTTGGAAGTCGTCCCAAAATAATACACCCAAATTTGGATGTCGACAAACAACTGCTACCAAACATTTATTACTATGTTGCCAAATCTCCACCTTCATTAACTCAAGGTTCGGACTTTCCAAATCCAGGTAACGTTTAACAACTGGGGCGTGAGAAACATGCACTGCAACCCCTCCAACAATCTCACCAACACGATCCGATAATAGAGTAGAAGCTAGGTATACTGAGATCATAGCTATCTTGGTGAGGCATGAGGATCGTTTCTGACAACGTTATATTGTCAAAAGACACTACCGGGGAGGTTTTGATATCAGAAAAGTAGTCTCGTGAAAGAGCGCAGATGTTAGCATGGCAGATATTTAAATCTCTGGGACAGAGCTATCAGCAAAAGATTTGAACTGATAAAACCATCTATGTAATTATCCAATGGAGCATGAAATCTTACAGTGACCAAGACTTGCTCTGGTTAAATATATAACAAAATAATCCTTGATGTCCGAAACTTTCCGTTTTGAGTAAAATGAAAAATAAAGTTAAGTATATGAGAACATAAAAGTATGATATACCGCACATCATTGACTTACGTGTCACAGAGATTTATAACAATGTACAAAGCTCTCACCTCTACTTTTTTAATAAAATTGTTAGTTACATTTACAATTGTGCAGGTACCACAAGTTTTACAAATTAGTTGCATCCTATTCACCACAAGGAAAACAATGATCGATGTCATGTCAAAGTAAGCATGTCTAACTACTCTGGCTTCATGCGAAGGAGAATGAATAGCTTCCCAACCTGCCAAAAATATTTAAAATTGTCAAGTTCTATTTCGCACAGCTAACCTGTATTAGAAAAGGAAGATACCATTATTTGGGCATTATATACACAGTGGTGTAAATGTACTAACGGAATTGATATAGCCTGGCTTTACCATGGTGGATGAACGCATGTATTGACTCCATGAATTAGTAAAGTATGCCGACAAAAGCAGTAGATGGTCTTAGTAAGAACATATAATAAAACTGCCATATATGCTACAAGCAAGGGTGATACAGGTCAAGTATTTCGAGGGTTTAAATAAATTGAATGCTGCGTTGAGGGCAATAAAAATGTCATTGCTTATAATTGAAACAGTATGCACAGTATCTTGGGTGTTGGTGTGTCCGAAATAAAAATGTACATAAACACAGAAAGAAGGCAAAGAGATTTCCGACGCGAAAGTGTCGCAGGAACATAATAAAGAGGAAATTCACAAAAAACTTATTTACATATAGTAGCATACATATCCCGTTTACGTGCATATTATGCTTCAGTATGATACGTAGTAAGATGTGAACTAGAAAAAAAATAATAGATTAAGATATTACTATTACTGGAAATATGAATCCATATCAGATGGAAGTTAAAGCCTGAGACATCAGATGCCTGGAATTACATTAATATTTTAACAATCATTATACTACGCGCGTTATAGATGTTGAACATAGCTTGCAGCCTTCTCTTTCTTGTCTTTTAAAAGTTGCATAAATACCACCACATGAATAGTACACGATGTGAGTACAAACAGAGTGGGGCTGAACTAGAAAAACTGCGTGCGTAGTGATCATGACCAAAGTGTACTGAATGTCTGAATCATTTACATGTGCGAACCTTTTTTTTCCGTCGTTGTATACACTTGCAGCTTTGAATAACAATAAGGCTAAATAATTGACAAATAAAAGTAAATAACCTAAGTTGCTCTTGCAAGATTTGCAAAGTTACTCTCGCATTACAATCTTGAAAAGTGAAAAAGAGCTAAATTGTTGTAGGTAGTCTCATTAAGCTACATTTCAAACTAATAATCTGGCCATGCAACATTTATGTACTTGAATGTATATACTTAAATGCAACTAGCAATATAATTAATCACTGAACCATGTTAACACAGGGTACACTGTTTTTGTATCAAGCTTAATATACATGTAACCATGGGGAAAAGCAGTTCAGCTTTATACAGGGAAATTGACAATTTTAATTCATATGATGAAATTGACAATAAATCTATTATTTTGGAACATATATTTCAATATTTGCGGTCATCAGAAGTTTTATTACAGATTATATACAACATGTTTTCGGTCTCAATTTCAACGTGTCATGACTACTTTATATCATGGTTGCATAATACAGTTATGTAATAGGAATGCGCTTGCCTGTTTAAGACAAGATTTGTTATTTTACCAGTCTTTGTCTGTTTTCGCACCCTCCCCCATTTGACTTAATTCATTCCATTTGTAGTTGTTGGTGTAGTATCAGTTTTTTTCATGGGTCGTGCTTGTTTGTCGACACTTCCCTTGATATAAACGGCTGTAGTTCGGACACAAGTCTCAATGAGGATTTTTTCGCTATGATATTAATATGAGAAGTCGATCGAGGATCATTTATACATGACTCAATGATGGTACTTTCTCAGATCTTGGGCGGATTTCTGATTCTGGCGGCTCAGACTGATATTCACATTTGAACAGCAGCATGTAGTCGGAATTTCATCATTTGAGATCGTTAACAGACATGATGGACAGTAAAGACAGTTCAAATGAGTGACTGGTAACTTTACAAGTAAATACGAGGGGGGGTGGGGGGTGAAAGACCTGATAAAGCCACTTTGGCCAGAAGATCTGGATTCCTCGTCAGCGAACTTTCAAAAACAAATTGCTGTCACTCAGAAAGAGCAGTTGTTAAAAAAAAGATAATATTATTAAAACAAATGGAACTGGGTCATTTCTCAGACAAATCAGCAGCTTTCGCATTGCCATTGGACTGCATGAACCAGACAACTATAACGCCACCTGGTAGCAAATTTCCCTGGGCTTCCAATAGAAATAGCCATGTGCATTTGAAGTCCAGTTTGGTAACCACTGTTGGGTATAAGGACACCAAGGTTCACTCTCTTGTTCTGAGGGACATATCTGAAATACAGAGGCAAGCAGAAAACATTTTACAGCGTTTGCAGGGTGATTGTGTAATGTTTGGCGGCCTGTTGTCAAGACATTCCAAATCTCAGGGGCCATGCAGTGATGATGGCAAATCTTTTGTGATCAAACATGAATGGCACGGATGAAGGCATGACAACCTTGACTGGGTCTGCTTGCCTGTTGATTCTGAAATGTACTGGACATTTTAGCTCTTTCAAACATTGGAAAGACGAAAGAGGCATTGATTCTTATGATGTTCATACAGAGAGTGCGAGTTGTAGTGTTTCTGCATTAGACCCAGACTCGAGTGACACCGGTAGTTCAGATTTTGATACTGGTTATGGTTCTAAAGATAGTAGTGAATGAGGTAATCTAAAAAAAAACATCGAAGTCCCAAAGTAATAAACATAAGCATATCAAATCTGGTGGAATACAGGGTATGACGTTCTTAGACGTGAGGAATGGCCACACGCTAATTTGACTGTGCATTACACCAGCTAGTACATTAAATGTGAGACATTAGGTTTACCTCTATTTTTAGCTGGATTTTTAGAATCTATCATTTCCAAACTGGATAGAAAAAATTGCAAGAAATTTAAGAATAAGTTAGAGCATCTTCGAATATTGATGTACTATGCTTTTCGCTGTGTTGGACATGCATGCAGACACTAATATTGAGATGGGGAGAGTGGGGGATTTATTTTTGACATTGTATCAAGAGTTTGGAATATACCACAAAATAAAGGTTCTGAAAGTTAAACTGGCTTCAAAGCTGCATGTAATATTTCTACTTGCAGCAAAAATGCAATATTTTGTAAAGCTTTTAAGGTTCGTAAATGTTTAAAACCAACCCCTCACAATGTATATTTAAGTGGCAAAAATACTCACTTTCTCTTATGTGTGTCACTTGTTGGCCAGTTGAAAAAGAGAAAAGGTTGCATCCTGAATATTCAAGTGAATGTAAATTTGAAGGTAAACCCTGCAGGAGGCTAAACACTCTCTGAAATGACAACAAAGCTCTGATGATTGTGATCTTTGTGTCTCAATTTTAAACAGTGCTCGTGTTCAAAATGCAGCAACACAGTAAGATGACCAGTCAAACAGTCGTAGTTACACGTGTAGTGTAAACATCACAGTAAATCAATTCATGATTATGTAACTGTCGACCTCATTAAGGATACTTATGGCAGAGCTGATGGCCTTCATCTTTTACACTTTCTACTCTATTCTATACCTCTTAATCTTCTCTCTAAATTACAGTCAGATATTCCAGCTTTATACATAAGAAAGGCGATTATTAAACCTACATTTCTCATTGTGACTGATATATCTAATCATCGACTTTTTAAGCCAGTTTCCACTATTAATGATAGTAAGAAATGAACTTTCATTAAAGTGCTATACAAAGACAGAGGAATTGACTTGATTAATCTTTCTAAAATTCTTCACAAAAAAAAGGTTCAATCACTTATCCCACCCTATTTGGACACAAGTGTTCCCACTATATCTTATAAATTTACAAAAACAATTTCTTCTTCGATTTGTAATCACGTGAAGACAGTGTCAGAATTTGAGGTTGATAGGTTTCGTCGTAATGATATCCCTGTGAATATGGTCAGTCCCCATTTTTATCGACTCATCATGGTCATGTCATTACAGGCAATCGTGCGATTATTCCCGATGAAGCACTTAGATATTTAATTTCAAAAGGTCCTAAATTTAAAGAGCAGAACAATATATAATGGACAAGTAATAAACAAATAGCAATGGAAGGTTTGGGAAATTATGCTTAAACATGGGCTAAAAAGGAAAATTTTGACGTTTCAGTTTTATCTGAGTGGATTGACGAGATTGGTAGTTTAGTGAATAGCAAAATTGATAAACTGAAGAAAAAAACTAAACAACCACCTGATCCAGTCCTTCATAAACCTGATGTTAAAGCATGCCTACATGATTTACATGAAAAGTATGTTTTTGCACCAGCTGACAAGGCTGCCAATAATGTTATTTTATTTTGTTAACAGGTCCATCTTGATGTAATTGTCAAAGAATTAGAGTTACTCGACTCCACAGTTAACTCTACTACCCTATCAAAAGGTTGACTTTTATGTTGAATACTTAGTGGATGGTCACTTTAAATATTTAGAAAAGTACAACTTAACTTTCAGTGATAAATTCCGTCACTTATCAAGGATTTTTGCAATTCCAAAATTACATAAAAACCCAAATAAATTCCGTTTTATTGCTGGACCTAATTTCTGTTCTACTAACGAATTGTCAGTTCTGCTAGCTAAAGGCTTAGAAACGATACAGGAATTTTGGTTTAATTACTGTAAAAGAATTGAATCAACGTCAGGAGTTTATATGTTTTGGATATTAAAGAATTCTGTAATTTTACTTGACACTTTACAAACAGAGAATGTTTCACCTTACAGGTGCATATGGTCTCGGGAGTTTTCTACTCTCTATAGTACAATACCTCAGTGCAGATTTAAAACGTAGCAATCAAACACTGGTTTTAAAGATTTTGAGAAAAATTAATTTCAGAAATTATAATTGGTCATAAACATGCTTTCTTTGGTGATTCTGCTAAGAATGGTCAACATACATTTGACTATGATGAGTTTATAAAACGGTTTGAATATTTGATAGATAATATTTACATACGTTTTGGTGATAGTGTCGTTAGACAGGTCATAGGAATTCCCATGGGTACAAATTGTGCGCCACTTTTGGCTAATCTCTATTTATTTTATCACTAGCATAATTTTATAATGAAAATGGCAAAAGATAAAAATCCCCATGGTAGATCATTTAATCTAACATTCAGATATATAGATGATTTATTAAGTGTCAACAACAAACATTTAAAGGATTACATTACATCAATATATATTAGAGACCTGGAACTAAAAGAAACCACTGAATCGAACATAACATGCTCATTTATAGATCTACACTTATTCAATGGTGGTGGCATATTAAAATAAAAATATATGATAAAAGAGATGATTCCAATTTTGATATAGTAAATTATCTATATATAAGTAGTAATATTCCTATCAATCCTGCTTATGATGTCTATATCTCAAGACTAATTGCTTTCGCAAGAAACTGTACTGACTTTAAAGAGTTTGCTGATAGACATAAATCCTTTTTTGGAAGACTTATTAAGCAAGGGTTTTCTGAAATAATATTAAAAAGGTTTTTCTTAACTTTAAAGATAAATACAAACATGTTCTAAAGAAATATCATGTTGATTTATATGAACATATTAATAACGTATTTTCTTAGTGTCAGTAAAACACATAGAAATGTGCATAGTATTAAAAGGTTGTGGTTGAGATTGTTTAACCTTGAGCTTGATCAAATTTTTAATACTGGAACGTAATATTTATTATAATTACAACAAATATAAAATGAAATAAGGACCATCTAAGTTCTCAGGCATCATGTTGAACAATACAGACCTTCTATTTTCTCATCCTTTTGAACATATTGACAAAATTTAGGGAATAGTTACCCAGCTGATATGAGTCATATTTTTATAACGAATGTTAGGCCTATTGTGCTGTATTTTTAAGTGAGAAAGGAACATGGAAGAACCTAACCATGTTTCATAATAAATATAATATCAGTACCAAATCTAGTTGTCCTGTGTTCACGTGGAGACCTTGTTTTTGGTGTTTAAATTCAAATTTTGACATGTTACACAATTCTAGTGTAAATATAGTAGTCTCACTTATAATTCTTAATTGTCCAGTCATTGTTTGGATGATTTTTGTGAACTATGGTCAGGTAATTATCTTTTATAACTGTACATTAACATTATGGGCTAAATTTGTTTTAGGCCTACTTTAAATGAATGTGAGTGTTTTCCAAAGTGGGAGGATTGGGATCCCGTAAAACGGGTTAAACCCACTGCCAATATGTCGGTAGCCTGTTCCAAGTCAGGTAGAAGATATAATACTCTCATTCAGTTTAATTTCATTACTGTTGTCATGGATCCTTCTGACGATGTACACTAGCCTGTCTTACTATTTCGTAACTGATACTGGATCTGACAAGGTTAAACTGGTATTCGGTTTGCTCTCATCACTATCATTGAAAACTGTTGTCCGCTTCTCTTTTCATGGAACGTTTATACATTTGGTAACAAATTCAACCTTCTGGCATTTCCTGCACATATTGCAGTGCAGTTAGTGTTCCAAGTATAGTGAGACCGGTGTTGTGTTTTATAATTGTCTGATGAATATGCTTTGCTATTGTTAAGGTCATTTCAAGTTGGCTTAAAGTGTTTAATGTACTCTCTCTCTCTCTCTCTCTCTCTCTCTCTCTCTCTCTCTCTCTCTCTCTCTCTCTCTCTCTCTCTCTCTCTCTCTCTCTCTCTTGTATGAATAATTATCATTTTAATCAGCTGACTGACAAGTTGAATTGTGTCTAATTATCAATGAAAAAATTTAAAACTGTTACATGAAAACATTTATACTGACAGTAACCTTTGGGAATTTCAACATGCTTCTCTCTCTCTCTCTCTCTCTCTCTCTCTCTCTCTCTCTCTCTCTCTCTCTCTCTCTCTCTCTCTCTCTCTCTCTCTCTTTTCATAAAAACTAATTCTTTCTCTGATAAAGGTAGTAGAATTTTACAATAATTAGGACTGTTTTACATTTTGACCTTTTGAACTTTATAGAACCATGGGTTAGATGTACATTATGCGTGGCTGACTTGCAGATGACTTGAAGTGGCATACTACATTTTTTTTGAATTCTAAATTGTTACCTTAATAAATGACTTATTAGATGACTTGTGGGATTCTATGCTTTCTTGAACATTTAAATTTCCTTTCAAAAATACTTCTGGAAACCATACTTGAAGTGTGACTGCTATGCTTACAAATTTGGGCTATTGTAATGCAATTTTTGACTACATTTTTATGGTTTGAGACGTGATGTCCCTTGCTTCTGGCTGATGTTTAACATTTGAACCGATGTACTCAGTACATCTGCACATTCAAACACTTTTCTTTTTGAAAAACTCTTAGTTTATCTCCTTTAAAAGAACATCATGCCTTTAACTACACACCTAAAACACATAGGATTGTATAATCATTTAGTCTGGATTCCTGCTGATGGTAATTTTAGCCCTAGGGGGCTTTTCTGATGGATTGATGTTGGTGTTAGTGTCACTTTCTGGACTTATATGGATGATGATCATTGTTGAGATGGTGGTTGCAACTAGTACCTTTTTAAATACTGAATTTTATTGTTATTTTCAACAAATTAAGAACCTGCGCTTGCAAATTCTTGGATGTGTTGCAAATTGTGGTGCATTTTCATAAATTGTACGGTCCTAACTGCGCATGAATAATGCACCTGTTCAAGCCATTGTAGTGAAAAAGGCCTGTAATTTAAAACAAAACTTTTTACATTCTGTCATGTTAAAACTAGACATGGCTTTTTCTTACCTATGGACCTTTGCACATACGTTTTGGTCTCTTTTGGGTAAATATGAACTATAAATTTATGTGCTTCAGCTATACATACCAAGGGACATTGCCTTTGGTCGGAATTGAATTGGATTTGTTTCATAAGAACTATGGCTTGGATATGGTAATGACACTGTCTAATTTGGTCAGAATCATCAATGTTCTTGTACTGCCTATGTAAGTACTTGCAGTCAAGATTCTACCAGAGTCAGACATTAGTCTTTTAGTATGACGTGGCAGTGCTTGGTTTGATCAATTTTGTAATACTAACAACATTTATATTGCTTTAGTCCAAAATCAAACAGATGTTCATTTCATTGTACAGGCTAAGTTCAGACAGTGTTTCTGGTATGGAGTTCTAGAGAGTCTAAAATAGTACTCGCACTATTAACCAATTGGCATGGAAGTCCCAAATTAAAGTTACTTTGGCACCAGTTCAGGACGTTCGAAATAATTTTAAATGTTCATCTGTTGAAGTACGACATGCATTTGTACCTAATGATTTAGTTGAGGCTACACTTAGCTTACCAGATCTTGACACATTGTTTAAGAATTATTTCATCATACACGAAGAATTAGTTACTTCAGGAGTTCACAAAGCTGCCGGCTGCACATCACCTCTTCATTCTAGATTGAATATCAATGTTTGTAGAGAGCAACTAACTGCTTTGAAGTATAACGATATTGAAGTCTGTGACTAAGTGGAGTTTGGATTTTCCATTGGTTATCATGTCAGCTGGTTACCACATTCCAATCCTATGAATCATAATAATCCACATGCATTTTCCTAATTTGTTGATAAATTCATCAATACTGAAGTTGAGTATAAAGCTACTCTTGGTCCATTTGTTGACAATCCCTTATTCTCCCCTTTATTTACTGCTCCACTTAACACTAATTCTAAAACGGGGTCTACTGAAGGAGATAGAAGGGTGATATTAGATTTGGCATCGCCGAAAGGTGACACTTTTAATGACAGTATTAACAAAGGTTTTTATTTGAGAGATTGGATAAACTGACTTATCTTTCTATTGATGATTTTACCGACATTATTGTATGGCTGGGAAAAGGTTGTCTACTTTACAAGAGGGATTTAAGCAGAGCATAAAGCCAAATGTAAGTGTGTTCTGGTGACATTGGGTTTCCAGGTTACTAGCAGTAAACTATATATCAATACAGTGTTTCCGTTTAGCCTGCGTTCAGCAGCTTTCATATGTCAAGTCTTTATGGCAGTGATAGCTCACATTAATAGATGTGTTGGTTATTATTAAATTGATCACATGGAAGATTCCAGGGAGGGCTGCCAAAGCATCTAGAGCTGCAGAAGCCCTTACGAAATTAGGTACTTGGCTAGAATGTCTTTGTGTGGTGTCATATAATGAAAAAACTGTTGTGCCTTCCACTGCCATGGATGTTTATGCATACATTTGGACAACCTAATTGTGACATTGTGCCTTCCCAAACCAAATAATTTTGGAATTAGAGATCTTTTGGATATATGGGTAACCAAGAAGCAGGCCACCAAAGTGGAAATTCAGTCCATTATTGAAAGACTTCAGTTTGCCACAAAATGTATCCAGCAAGGCAGAATTTTTAATTGTAGGGATGTTGCATCCCTGCATTCTTTGCATTGTTGTTCACAGGACATTTAGTTACTTTGCCTAGCAAATTTACTGTGTTGGCAAAAACTCCTGAATGTTTATTGTAGTATTTCATTAATTCCTTGACAGCGCTGGTCAAAACAAAACATTAAATTTCCTACAAATTCTTGTTTGTCAGGACATAGAGGTATTTTGAATTTACAAAATCAGTTCTTTCACACAACTTTTCCAGAATTCTTTTTGAAAATGGATTTGGGTATCAATGCATTGGAGTAACTTGACATTGCCATGGCTCTGAAACTTTTGTTTTACTTGAGGGCCACAGAGGTCAAGTACATTGTGGCATATAGTTTCTGTTAATGTTGTCAATACGTTGTGATTTCTGAATTCATGTTTCAGAGAAATAGCCTTTCTATACACAGTGTTTAGATTGAAACGTTTTGCATACATATCACTGAAGAGAGAAATTTGTTCTCAGGCTACCTATCTAGGTAGCGTTTGCGGGACATTTCTGTACAAAAATATTTTTGACATGGTTGGTCAAAAAATGGTATAAAGAGAATTGCATGTCAACATGTTGAGATAAGCATCAGATTGGTAATTGATTTTAAACCATGTGTGGTTATATTCGGGATTTCAACGAGCTTGCACTTCTTGTGTCTGATTACTTTGGACAGTTATTAATGAGACCATTTACTAATTGACATATTGAGTTTTGTACATGATTTTAAAAAACAATCGATGCATGATGTTATTATAGTCAGGAGTGGTAGGTACTTTTTTGGTTCACATTCTTCCAAGAGAACCAAATGTGGGCCATTTGTCACTCAAACCATACTTTTTTACTTTTGATAGGCCCAAAGGGGGCGGGGGGGGGGGCATCTCGAGCCCCCATACTTGCAAAATCCAATATGGCCGTCTTCAGGTTTAAAATTCAATCAGAGTTATAACACCAAAAGGTATAGGAGCATAAAAAAGCAACTTTTGCGGAAATTTTGGGTCAGTGAATCTAATTTATATATCTTATTTTAATCATGTAAATTCCAGGTCAACCTTCAAGGTCACCTTGAATGCCATTTAGGGGTCAAGTTTCTCATACATGTATTTAGTGCATTGTTTACAATAATTTTGCAACAAGTTCGTACCGGGACCCATGTTACCATTTAATGTAATGCCAGTCTGTAAGCATCAAAATGTTATATTGCCCGCAGTGGTGGTGCTGCCTGGCGTTATTTAGGAGCTGACACATCTAAGAAGACTAGCCAAGTCTTCTACATACTCCCTGCTCTTCCATGTTCAGTAGGTGGTGTTGGTACCCTATGCCATATCCCTGTCCTTCCATGCATAGTAGGTGGTGGTGTATCTGGTGCCATTTTCCCTTTTCTTCCAGGCTCAGTTGGTGTTGGTGTGCCTGGTGCCATTTTAGGATGCATCTCACAGCTGTGACCCTTGGTGAACTCTTCTGCTACAATTTTGAATTGGGAACTATGTTGTCTTTGTCAGTGAGACAAAACTCAAATAAGCCCTCCAAACTACCAAGCAGGAGGGACTTGTATCACTTGAGACAGATCTTGAACACTTCATTCCTATCAGTCCCAATAATCTTCCTGCTGGGATAAATGTCACGATCATTCTGCTGAATGGTGGCTCAGGTATTACAGCAATTCTTATATCATATAGGGCAAAGTATTACAAACCTTGCAGGAGGCATTGTTGTAGTTCTCGTGTCAACCAAGTGAGCGAACAGCTAGACAAAGAAACTGGCACTCACAAAAGTGAAGAAAGCATGCAGTTCATATAGGGAATTTCCGCATCAGACCAAAGTCCTACGTTGTGTAGTTTGTAATGGATAGGATCAGACCAGCCTCCACGCAGTAAAAACTGATGCTGTATATGGCAATCCAAAGAGTTGGGTAAAGGCCAACAAAAACTTTCATTTATTTGGTAAACTGGTTGCTGCAGTTACAAATGCACATACAGCTAATGTCTACCAGCACTGTCAATGTTATGTATGGTGGCGTGACTCTGCCCATGCTCCTGAGCCACAAGAATTGGTGGGTCCTACGCCTCTGCCCAGTGCTTTTATACTCTATGCTAAAATTGCAGCCCTGATTGAACATTCAGACGCCACTTTATTTAAGCTCTCAGAGCTATGTGGGATGTATCAGAAGCTAATGACGGATCAATGTCGCCCATGCTGAGATACACAAGAGCCACACTCAACTCGATTCAAGGACCACCTTTTTAAACTCCCACATGAATGAGCAGAGTTTCGTAAGGCCAATGAAGGCAAGAAGGATATTTACTTATCCCACAAACTGAAGATGGCAGATTAACTGGCCACGACATATTGGTCTCAAATTGGCTAAAAGGATGCACTTGCATTCATGCAGTCTGCTGTGGGGATGCACAAGTCTTTATTCCTACAGAGTCCAGACCCTTTTGACTGCTCTTTGCCCCTGAACTGCCTCACAAGTCCAGTAAATAAAGAGATGAGAAGTTTCTTCAATGAAGTTATCCAGGGCGCATCACCTCATTGTGGACATTAGGATGTCAGTGCAGTGGCAGCATCAAGCTGTTCGCAAAGGTTAAGATTGCATGCACCATCTCACAACTGATTATCCAGAATACTTCTATGGGTACACTCCATTCACTCAAGATGGAAACAGTACTGCACAACAAGGAGCTAAAAGCCCCCTCCCCCTGTATCCTGGCCTCAAGCTGCATGGACATGGATGGGGCCAAAAAAAATGGAAGTGATCAAGGATGGTATTTCAATACCATACAAATTCATCATGTAAATAAAGCAAGGTATTGCACGTGTCATGTGTGCTTGCTACATGAAGGATGGGGTGGCGGTGGTACCCGTGAATAGTTGTCTCAAGGCATCACCACCCATGATGGGGATAATATAGAAAGCAAGGCTCAGAGCAACGTCTCACTGGATGAGTTCTATGGGTATGCCGTGAGTGTGACAAGCCATCTCTTGCATTACATGGGAAACTTGGAGTGGAGGGTGCTTCCATCAAAGCTGACCCCTGTGACACATCGACTCCCAAGTTCCCTGACTCTTACGTAATCCAGCTTCCAGTCAATCTTACTCAGACAGATGTATTTGCACCTGGATTTGGTGCCAGTGAAGTTGGGCCACACTTTAATGTGCAGGGTGCCAAAGTCAAGGATGAGGAATGGATGGCACACGTCACAAAAGTGCTGAAACAAGCTGAGTTTAAAGAGGGAGATGCCATCACCTCTGGAGGGTTCAACTCATTCCTTGCAACCGATGAGTCAATGAAACCCACTGCTGAGATTGGCATTGATCCCTTGTTCCCAGACAAAGCTGCATCTGCATGCCATGCAGTTGACAATACAGGGAACAAAGTTCGCACAGTGGACAACTATGTCATGGTTTTTTAAGTCGTTGGCCTGTCGGAGAGCTAGCTGGGCTTTGGTAGTGGAAAAAAGTACTGTGACATTCCAGTCCATACCATCTACTCTGATCTTGGTCCATCAAAGTCCTTGGTGCTACACAGTCTCTCACAGTATAATGGGGAGCTGCATGACATCACATTTGCTTGGACGTGGCAAGAAGACTGCCTGGACAAGCATGCCAGACCTCCCCGACACACCAGTAAAACCCACACATAAGCCAGATCTGCTCAGTTTACAGTCTGTGTATATGGAACGGATTGAACAGTCCATCATACCTATGTACAACAAAGGGTGTGGTGCAGCTGGTGGCACTGCCTCTTCACCTCTGGATGCAGATGTCTTGAAAATATCCCACCGACCCAAGCCGTGATGTTCCAGCATGTGAAGCAAGCACTCCTACAGGCATGTTTCTATTGGAGTCAGGCTACCCTACTGCAGCAGGATATCCCTGACTTCAGTGAGCGGGGCTGGCACAACAGTAACACTAGAACATGGCAACCACACGGACCATTCTCAGTGATGCATCAGTGGTAGGTGCCATTCTCTTGCATTGCGGCTGCTTCATGTCATACACTGAACAATGCAAATACATGAATGGGGCTGCACTAATAATGAGGGCGTTTATAACCAATAGTACTTGTTGAAGACATAGTGTACAAGCCAGAACATACTAACAGTAGTAGTAATACTATCGGTGCATTTTTGCACCATAGTGTAAGTTTGAAATTCCAATATTAAAATGCACACAGCAGTCTAGCAGCATACTTTTAACGTAACTGAACAGATATTATTTCGGCAACATCAATAAAATTCGTTTCTTAACATAAAGTTTGCGCTCCCCCCCCCCCAAAAAAAAAATAAATACGTAAAATAAAACAAAAATCAGAGAAACCTTAAGGATTGACTTTGAACTCAAATCAGCAAAATAAGACCCCCCACCCCACCCCCCAAAAAAGCTATATTATTGATGATTCTAACCCTTTGGGGTTTTTAATTTTAATTTAACTCTAATTCTGCTGGTGGCTATTGTACCACCAACGTGGCCACCAATGGTGGCCCCAGGCGGCGCCCTGCTTGGCGCCCATCAAACATTGAAAGAGTATAATATAGGCTACATATGGGCCACATTTGGTACTTTCGGAAGAATGTGAACCAAACAGTCCCCATAGTGCCCTTAAATCCCTGACTGTTTACTTTGGATGAAGATGTGGTCTACTTTTTCATATGGTTAATTATATAAGATTGTCCCTTACAGCATATGGTCAGCTATATTACATTTTCTCTCACATTACAATTGCTGGTATTTATATTTATTTCATTGTTATCGATATTATCTTTTCAGATACCGTATTGTTTACATTACAGAATGAGATATCAGCTACGAATAAGGCCGCTTTTGTCCCAGGTACCAGCAAAATGTTAATACACAATGGAAATAGTTCATGTCTTTTTTGTATGTATTTCAAATTGCAGTATTTGCCAGCATGTTTGTGCATAAGCAGTTTATAAGCAGAAGCTTCAAGTCTACCAAATCTGAAAAATACAGTGTAAATCTAGTTCATCTGCAATATGGTTATGTGTTCATTCACTTATATTCCCTAGAAGTGAAATTACTTTTAAGAGGTATTTCTATATTGTATCCCCATGCGCCTAGGCAAGCAAACATTATTACACCGCAAATATTAATACGTATTGCGTATTGGTCTGCTTCCTTGTTTTCTTTCTTTCTAATAGTGAGGTTGTCTAATTTGTTCCCTCTAAAACATTGAAGTTTCATGCACGCAATCAGTTAACTAGGACAAATTTTCATTTTTTTGTGATTTTGGATTGACTGGCGAGTTGATTAAATTACATAGTGATTACAAATCTGAAGCTTATTTACTTTGTATGAATTTTCCTTTTTCTTCAAAATTGCAAGTCAGCCCCGCCATGAGAGATTTTATTTTGAAACATCATGATTGGCATGGCAGTACAAGTTGTCTATATATCATGATTAGTGTAGTTAAGAAGCATTATTTTGGACGTATACTTACAGTTGTATTTTTTTTGTTTAAATAATGTATTTTTTTAGATTCTTAGCACATGCATTGTGAGTCTGAATTGAATATCATTGTTCTGCTTTGTTTTGCTTTTTTGTGTTTTTGGGGGGGGTGTTTTTTTTATTTGTTTATTTGTTGTTTTTTTGTTTTTTTGTTTTTTTTGTTTGTTTGTTTGTTTGTTTGTTTTTTTTTTTTTTTGTTTTTTTTTTTTTTAATTGTTGGGGTTTTTTTTGTTTGTTTTGCCAAGGGAGAGTGCTTGATTCTTTTTATTTTCGACTATTGGTTGTTTTGGTTCTGTATACTTTAATTTTGTTCGTCAAGCCTCTTCTGTTATGACCAAATAAAGTTCGGTTAAATGTAAGCTTTTAGTTATAAGTGTATTCTTTTCTTTTCAAGATGCAAGATATATTACAAAAGATTATTAGTGGAGTAATTTTACCAAGCTGGCAAAATTTCCATGTCTCCAGCATAGTTGTAAATAACTGACCGATTTACACATCTAGTACGTTTTTATGTACCAAGCTTGAGACTGAGACCAGGAATACTGAGATTCTGGATCTCACGTTCGGATCACAATGAGCGAAAGTGGTTCAGGTTTCTGTCGTAAGGACGGTATATTACATGTGTACTGAGGGAGCTTGGCTAGCCAACGGGGCCATAATGCATAGATCTTACGCGCTGCCGAGCCTGCATTACGGGTAGCCGAGGCTCGGCAACGTGTAGTCGAGCAAACCAATCAGATTGCAGTCTCTACTACGCGTAGGCGAAGCTCGGCAACGCATAGTGGAGCCAGTAAATAATATAAGTACTGGAGCCAACCAAGAAGATTACAGGCTCCATTACACGTTGCTGAGAAAATGTTCTTTTAGAACGCGTCGCCGAGCCTCGGGGATGCGTGGTGGAGAAACTTGTGCCTCTCATATCGTGTAGTCAAGCCATCAATTCACTGTTCCTCTTGTAAACCACTGTATTAGACCTGTTCGACTACGCATTGAAAAATTAATTTTCTCAACGAGGTGTAGCCGAGGGATCCAGAGTAACCACAGTGAATGATTCGAGCTAATAACACCACCTCTTATATCCCTTTCGTTCGCAACGTACAATAAGTATACAGCGTATAGATTACATAGGCCTATAAGCTATTTAAACGATAGGTAAGCTTTCATTTGATATACAATAATGGAAGATCTATAGAAAAATTCTAGAACCAGTCGTTTCTACAAAATCGCGTAACAATTACACGATGATGGCCGGGGCGTACGGAGCCACGCTGTTGAGACTATCAGTTGAAAGTTTATAGCCCAAGAGCCAGAGTGAATATTGATACCACCAGGGGTGGCATCTGTTACCATATATTTTCTGAAAGGTGACAACCTGGGGTTTTCCAAAATATTTGACAGACATTATATGGTTGCAGCTCAAGGGCAAAAATATGGTTGCCATGGCAACGGAATTTTGCACAATGAAAAATACGTAATGTCTGATAGATTGAAATTCTGCTGGTACTAGTGCATCCAATTTCTTTGGCGCCTTTTATGGATATCATTTGGGTTTAGGGGTCAAAATATATGTATTTTTGACGCACACTATCAGTTAGGGAATCCTCTGTTATTCACGTGTACGTGCAATTTTATTCCATATCCCTGTTCAAAAAGCTCAGTTTTATGTTATACAGGTCAAATTCAAGTTTACAACAAATAGATTTGTGATTAATGTTGACATGGAAACCAAGAATAATCTTCATCAGGCAAAAGGATTATCATGGAAACACACTGGTTATTATATGACAAATTGATTACCCTTCACCAGCATGCACAGCCACTCGCCGGTCTCGGTAGGCTTCAAGTGATATTCTTCACAATATCTCAACAAAACATTTCTTCTTATGTATCATTGGATAGGTCTTGGGGGGGGGGCAGTTTTGGTATGTTTATCGTCATATACTTAAAAATATCAGATTTATAGACGCTTCCATTTTGCAAATGTCATGAAATACTGCAGTACAGTCCCTAGGGACAACCAGCAGAATGGTGGTCATCATATTCTCGTCGATAGGAGCCCATTCATACTAACCGCCAAAGTCACTGTCCACTGAAAATACTGATAACAGTTACCTGCATCAGTATTTTGGGTGGAGAGTGACTGGTGGTTAGTAGGCCTATGGATGGGTTCATGTCGACCACAATATGATGAAAACCAGTTTGCTGGTCGCCCCTGCGGTACAGTCGATGCCTCATTACAACGCACGGAAGGTATTTTCTAATTATTGTACAGGAACAGGGTTGGAACGGGAAATTGTTCTGTTGGACCTCCACATCTAGGCTCCCAGTGTTTCGATCGCCAGATCATGTTGATCCATCCTCTTTCATTCGTTGTATTTATCTGTTGACAGAAAAAATAGATTAAACATAAATCGATACCTTTCGACCTCATTTTTGAAACATGGGTTATAATCATACAGCCACGCATTGTACAGATTGTAATTTGATTGGCTGTCCGAGGACGCGTTGTGGAGAATTTCATGCTTCCGCTTTGCGTTGTAGATGTTCTGATTCGATTGGCTATTTTGTTATCAGCAATGCTTGTGAGGACGTGAATGGTAAAACAGGCCATAAGTTGCTCCACTACGCGTCGCCGAAGCTCGACTACGCCGAGTGGAAAACTATACCAAGCAACGAGTAGTGGAGACTGAAATCTGATTGGTTGGCTCAACCACGTGTAATGGAGGCTCGGCAACGTATAAGACCTATGCCTTATGGCCCTGTTGGATTGCCATTCACGGGCAACTTTAGAAGTGTTATAAAAACGTAAGACTCCGCTAGTCTGGTCATAAAGGGCCAAGCATTTACAAAAGAAGAAAAAAAAAAAGAAAAGGAAAAAGAAAGAAGAAAAAATAGAAAGAAAAAAACTCAATCACGCAAGCGAGTTTTCGAAAGTGCTCTAACTGGATTTGCATGTGCATGTGAATACCTTATTAGCAGTCTAGCCGGTCCCACAACTCTGCCCGGAATCCCAAGCTCAGAACCCAAAAGAGATGCAGAACTCCAAGGTAAAATACCTCGATAAACTTTATATGACCACACGAGCCAACATGCACAAATCTGTAAGCTCCACACATATTTTACTCTGCTTTTGAACAACCTGTAAACTATTCCACATAGTCAGTGAATGGTACTTGTGGTTAGCATAAGTGATTGAATCATTTGACTGTAAATTGAGCTGTTTTGTTTGCATGAACTTTGTAACCAAAGACCCGGCACAATGTCGTACTGAAGAGCAAGATGACACACCTGTATGCATGTAGGGGGTGCCGCTTGCTATTGCTGTTCCTCCAATTGAACATGCTTATATTACCCCCCCCCCCCACGCCCACTCTCACCCCACCGGCATGTGAAGCAGCGCAGGCACACAAAGAGCAACACTTTGCAACACCACGTGCAACACCAGCTTGTACAAGTACTTGTGGAATAAAAGTCATAGCGGACGCTAATAATTTATGTTTGTTTTTACAGGCGTAGATAAGTGTAGCAGTTGTGAAAATTATATATATATATATATATATATATATATATATATATATATATATATATATATATATATATATATATATATATATATATATATATATATATATATATATATATATATATATATATATATAAGTAAAACTGAGCGGACTTTTTCCCTGTGTTATTCTCTTGGCGCGCAATACCGAAGTAGAGTATGTTGGGACAAAGAATTCTGCCTTTGTCATTT
Source organism: Hermodice carunculata (assembly GCA_964020975.1). NCBI lineage: Eukaryota > Metazoa > Annelida > Polychaeta > Eunicida > Amphinomidae > Hermodice > Hermodice carunculata. The sequence goes on along the minus strand of OZ026627.1, from coordinate 65,387,194 downwards.
TGTTTTACAGCGAGTGCGACCTTACGTTTCTAGATATAAAGGCGAGATTGATGAGAGTACTACGAACCTCGATTATGCCGCTGCAACACATCCATTGTCTACGCTGCTAAAGCGGGAATCCTCCGTGCAAAGACTTCAATGTAGACGTTTCATACTTATTTCAGAGTTAGGTTTAGAGATTTTTGTATTCATCATGTAAGGAAAATTACGGTTAATATGCAGTCTCTCGGTTTTTACGCCGTCGGTTACAGTTTTGGTTTCATTAATTACATGCTGGATTTAAGACCCCGGATTTAGCACTCTAAAGTATTACGTATTGTTGTTAACCATGACGTATTAGCGTGGGATCTTTCTCTAACTTTCTGTAGCTCTTTTGTTTTACTATGTTAGGCTAATTTCTTTTAAAAGGTATTTCTGGGACTGCTTTGCTTAATTCAGGGTATCTGAAAGACGGTGCTTCCTTGTAGATTTTTCCTCCTTGTCCTTGGGTGTAGATTAAGTGAGGGTCAGGAATGCAAAATGCTGTGTGCAGGTTGCATTTTTCTTATATTCACGAGATATTGTAAATTTGTCTGTCGGCAGTAAATAGTAACGGTTAATGTCTGGAGAATTGGACAGAACACGTTTTTTTTTTCTAGACAAAAAGTACTAGTGTTTTGTGAAAGCTCGATGTATTGTACATAGTGTTTCACTTTCGTGGAAATGAGTCCATGGAAGAAGTACTCTGAAATGTTGATTATGACGGTCGTATTTAAACCACAGCAGAAGCGTAATTATTTCTATGGAAGTACAATGTATCAACTATAATGAAGTGAAGAGGAAGGGAAAGTATAGTCCCTGAATTGTAAAATGTAAGGATGATTGACTTTTTATGTTGTGTTTCTGCGTGGAAAGTTTAGACACGAAATATGTGTGCTACATTTCGAAGTACCTGGGGGATATGTATTTTTAAAAGGCCTTGCGGTTGGAATTTATTATTTAAACTAGAGTCTGGAAATAAATAATGACAGAAAATTGGTTTTGTTGAAGGTGTGTGTGTGTGAGAGAGAGAGAGAGAGAGAGAGAGAGAGAGAGAGAGAGAGAGAGAGAGAGAGAGGAGAGAGAGAGAGAGAGGAGAGAGAGAGAGAGAGATGAGAGAGAGAGAGAGAGAGAGAGAGAGGAGAGAGAGAGAGAGAGAGAGAGAGGATGAGGAGAAGAGAGAGAGAGAGAGGAGAGAGAACTTGTTTTCTGGAAGGGTGTGTGTAAAACAAGAACTACAGATAAATTGCGACGTTAGCTTGAAACTTCAGGTTTCTGGAACAGTAACCAGAGGATAGTTTCAAGGGGGAACAATTTAGCTTGTTTTATACATCTTTCAAAGTCTATTAACATTGTTTAAGCGTGAATCCGTCTAATGTAAGTGCGCTAAGTGGTGATCATGTGTGCACCCAATTGTATCAGTGCAGCCAAGATTTTGGCCTATATTGTTTTAGATTTACACTCAGCGTGAAAAGTGCACACTCACCTAGTCTTACTCACGTGTTTTAAAATGTATTTACTAAAGTCTTCGTACAATTCCGCCCTGAAGTCATTTCCACGGGATCAATGGAATATAATGTTGGCCTGGCAGATAGATTATTTGTACACATACCACGCTCTTTGTGATTCACAATTATATTTTTTACGCTGTAAGTCGGATATGTTGTTTAATACAAAGGATCAAACTTGGGATTCTTTGCTGGGTGGACGTGATGATTCTTTCCACGTTTTAAAATTTATTTATCCTTTTTTCAAATTGTGAGGATGACCATAATGTTTTGTCCAAACGGGGTAAGTCGCATTATTTTCTCGTGAAGTTCTGAGAAATGAGGCTTAATTGGACTGTCTGTAGGCAGGTTACCACCTCTAAATGATCATCTGTCAGGTCTGCTGACTGCTTCCCGTTGGCCATCGCTAGTTAGTTCTGGTCTGGAGTTTTGTTTTGTTTTGTTTTGTTTTTTTCTTCTTTTGCCTGAGATGTCTGTCCCCCTGGAGACATAGCTGATAACTGACTTTTTGTGAAAAAAACGCCAAACCTATGACAAAAAAGGTGTAAAAAACATACCCGGCGACCAAGGGCCAAAAGAGACAGAAGATAATGACTGTGGCTGGGAGATGGGGTAATAACCAACGAGCCTGCGATATTGTGCGGGACAATTAAGTATTCTGATGACAAAATTTGTAATTTAAAATAATGTTATACTGCCCATGAGATAGAATTAAAATGTAAGAAGTGTTCTCATGGTTCATTGCGCCCAAGTTCATGTATGCATTAATAATCCACTTTGGGGATGAACTTTGCCGGATTCAAGTAAAGGTTAGAAATTAAAGTTAAACAAAAATGTACATGATCATGTATTAGAGCCACGTCGATTATTTCTAAAGCATTATTATAACCATGCATTATGACAAGGTTGCATTTCTGATTATTTTCAAGTGATGAAATTGTGTTTATGATGAACAATTTTCAATCTCATCAGAGTGCAACTTTGTACATGCAGTGGCACTCATCATCGTGTCGTATGTTAATTGAGAATTCAGTTTCATCTACTTTTATGGCCAAGTTTTGTTTTGTTTTGTTTTTTTTTTTTTGGGGGGGGGGGTCGATAAAAATAATACAGACTTTATTCTAGTTTGTAATATGCGAAATATTTGTAACTTGTATGAATCAAGTGTTTCATGTAAAATGTCATATTTGATTCATGTATACTGAGAAATGTGTGCCGTGAGTTAACTAACTGGGTCAATAACTCACTGGAGGAGGACTGGTCTGCTCTAACACTTGACTTACGAAGCTGTGCGCTGTTATTACCTGGTAGACCATGCATGAAGGCCTGATTACATCAGCCACCTCTATACATTTGGGGACTCTTTTGGAGCCATCAACCTGGCCTTTGCTTCACCCTTACACCAGTAAATTTGTCAAACTTTTCCACCTGGTTCACATGTCACACTTGATATGGTCTCCTTTTTTATAAACCATGCTACCGTAATGCTTTAACGCCTTACTATCAGGTTACTAGCAATACCGACCTCACTTGTTACCCATTTATTGTCTTTTACCATTCTTGTATGCTATACATGTATGAGTGCAGGGGTTTGGTCTTCGAAGATACCAGTTTCATACATCGATACAGTTTTTTCACAAATTAGAAGATTATTGCCACTGCCGTGGCCTTTACTGTCTTTCCCTACTTGTGAGATGTCTCTAAGGGGATTAACATCATGTGACTCTCTTTTCTTTTTCAACACTCGTTGATTCCATTTCAATACCAAATAAGCCATGCTGTCCTGTTAAGATTTCCCCTGCAAGAGGATTATCCATTGCGTTACCTGAATCTTGTCAGTCCTCGGACTAACTGTCTCGAATGTCCTTGATAATGCGGCCATAATATTTATATTCTAGGTCTGACTTGGGATAAGGTCTTTGTTTCATACCTACTATGAAACAAGTGGCACTGAAATGCCCTTCTTACAGATACTCTTTGGTCTTATTGCATTTCCCAATTCGGAAGGGTTTACAGAAAAAGACTCTTTGCTGAGATGTGCTTTTTCTTGTGGAACCTTGCGTAACGACACTACCTGAGACCCAAGAAGAGTACAATACCCTTGCCAGTTGTGGCTGGAAGCAGTGTACATTAATTGTTTAAGATGCTGCAGCTTAAACTTTAGTAACAAAGCTTTGGTCTGTGATTTAGACTTTAACTCCTTGAATCCACATACCCTGCTGCGAACAGGGGTACACTGAGTTCTTTGTATTTGAGGCCCCTTAAAGCATGTTGAAAACTGAGTTTTCCATGAGGCCAGACCTCCATTTTATCAACATTGTCACATAACTTTTGTGTATGTCCTGATTTAATTTTCACTTTCTTACCTCTGTCCTTATCTAAACCTCTGTAGTTATTACCCTCGTTGTCCTAGTCTAATGTGCAATCCCTGCCGAACCCAGCACTGTCACTGCTATTCAAGCAAGAAGAAACCAGCTGGTCCTGTGCCTGCTTCTCCTACTATGTCCTCCATCTAGAGACTGCTGGAAAGGCCCTTTACGACCCATGAGGTCTCTGGCTAGGCAACGTTGAACATAACACCGGGTTCTCCATCATGGAATCAGACACTCTTTGCAGGTCTGTAAATGCACGGAGATTGTGGACTGACACTGACCTCCAGGACTCCTTCCTCTCCATGGCTGCCTTTGTCTTGTTTGCTTGCTTTGTGTTCTTTGCCGTCACCTGTGGGGGTCCATTTGTGATCGTTTTAGCTGCTGTCGAACTTGATATGCAGGTAGTGATCGTCTTACAGTCTTTTATTTTGGTGTCAATAGGTGCTTCCTCCTGTCTTTTTTTGAATTGTTGACTCAGCTCATACAGCTCCTTTTCCAAGTTGTCCCCCGAAAGGGACTGCCCAGACTCTGGCCTGTCACTCATGTACCCCGGGGCCTGGCCGTCGAGGACGCCATCGTTACCCTCCATGTTTTCAAGTGGATCGTTTGTATCTAGGAATACCTCCTCTCACTAATCATTTGCCAGGTCTGCTGAATGCTTCTCGCTGGCTATTGCTAGGTGGTCTGGTCTCGAGGTTTTTTTTTTTTTTTTTTTCCTATTCTTTTGCCCGCTGCCTCTCCCATTCGACACAGCAGGACTACTAGGGCGGCGAATTTTAGCCACTCAAAACAGAGACGTCTATCCCCCATGACACATAGCTGTTAAGAGATTTTATTCGAAAAACACAAAACCAATAACACAAAAAGTGTTATCAACATAGCCGGGGACAAAGCTAAAAGAAACAAAAGATAATAACTGTGGCTGTGAGATTGGAGAAATACCAACGAACCTGAAAGTCGCACAGAGCAATTAAGTGATTTGATGGCACCATTGGTAATTTAAAAGACATTATAATGTCCATGAGATAAGAAGTAAAACGTAAGTAAGAATTGCTTTCATGTTTCATAACGCCAAGTTCATGTATGCATTAATTTAACTAACTTCATTATAATAACTGCATTTATGACGTTCCAATACTTAGAAAGTTTCCCGATGTTTGAGTTGCGGCGTCATGGGCTTGGAATTTTCGGACATTACAAGACCTGGTCGGATGATCAACAACCCTGACTCTTCATTTCAAAGGACATCGGATAGTGAAATTTTTAAAAGGCAGGTTATTCCACCTTGTTTTTGTTGTCAATGAAATGGCTCAGTGGACAGTGCCATTCCTCAAGTAAATTCACAGTTGTTAATTGAAAACTTCATATTGTGTACATTGCACTGTGATTTGGCGAGTAATTGTGCAAAATCGTTTTCTTGTTGGACATTTATGTTTATGAATTTTGTATTAGTATGAGTTAACTGTATACTTAAGGGCGATACGAGATGGATGTAACAGTTAGGAGTTCCCAAGTTTTAAAAATCAAATCTCATTTCCTTGATCAATCTCACTTCCGTGATCTCATGGATTTCATGTTGATCGCTTCCAATATCAATTAAATAGATATTCTTATCTAATTCTGGTAACCATGGAAACGATTCATACGAAGCACAAACGTCGCGGTTGTGGGAATGCAAAATCGCAAGTAGACAGGGGAAAACAATTCGACCTCGCAGGCTATTATTCGTAAGTTCCCTCACTGGGTTGTAAAGAAACTGTCGCACACAGTTTACAAATAAGTAATAGATAATTATTTGATTTCTAGTAAACGGTCTACCCCAAAGTGTGGATAGGACATATTGGTCACATTATATATGACACGTAAGGAAACTCACATCGGGCATTATGTAGATCACAATGATAACCATAAAGCATGTAATAATCATCGATAGTGATGACACATTGGTAGTATAACAGCCATAAGGCACGTGAAGTAACGTGTTCCTTATCCACACTTATGATTCATTAAAAAAAAGAAGAGTTGGGACTCGAGAAAAATATGTTGAAGGCTCAAGCCCGAGCTCACTGGGAAGACACATGGGTCTCGTGTAGATTATACAATGTTATTAGTGTATGACAATGGCACAAAGTAATTCTCGCCTTTTTTCCATGATCCTGGTTCTGTTTTGACCCAGTCCTATTTTATCCACTTTTATTTTCATTTTTCCACCTCTGGTCCACGAATCAATAACTGTGCCCCGTTTTTGCATTGATCTGGCTTTTGCTGCGATTATTGCCCGTTTCTTTGTCAAGTCCTCGTTTAAGAAAATTTCTGAGCCTTTCAGCTTGGTCTTGACTTTCAACAAACTAACTCTCACGCTGTAACTGACGAAACGCACAATAATAAACGCTTGTTCCTTTTGAATTCGGTTTGCCCACACGGTGAGGACGTTGAATGTCCGCTTCTGTGATTGGTAGGCCCAGTTTGTGATTACATATCAAATTAGTGACAGAATCTGGGTCCACATATCTGCCTTTGGGTGCAACTGGTCCAAGTATTCCATACACCGAAAACTCAACTTTCAGGCATATTTCTTGAGGTCATCTTACCTTTGTTTCAATAAACATAGTTCCTCGTACTTGGAAATCACCTCACTTTTCCTGGCTTTTATTTTATGGTCAAGATAGTTTAATTTCACGTCCAAACCAAACAGTTTTGTTCCCTGTTGAGACACCCTTTTTTATACAGCAGATAGGTTTATGCACTCTGATTTTGCACTCAACTCGTGAAACAATGGCTTGATTATGGTGGGCAATACAGCGTTTATCTATCATTCAACAGCATCAACCACCTTCTTTGGTGATAGTGGTTCCCATTTCCACATGGAGATGGGGCCTGGTATTATTTCACGTAGCATCTCAAAAACATTGGTACTTAGAAGTTTTGTTATGTCCGTGCCGTCCAGGCTGGATTTACCGGATTCACTTCCAATGGCTCTAGACAGTTCTGGTAAGCTGCGTCCTCGCTTACGTTTGCTGGGGATAGGTTTAGTAGGGCTTGAGCTTTCAAATACAATTTTGAATCAATAGACTTTGAATTATTAGTCTTGGAAGTTGCATCCAGTAGATTAACATCAGTTACAGTTCAATACTCCTTGACGCTGCAATTCAGGCTGTGCTTGAACTGAGTACACAATTATAGGAGATGATACGATAACTTCAGAAACTTTATCACCCATAATGTCTTGGCAAGCATATAATGTTAATATGGTTTTACTAAAATTTCGCTATTGTTATCGATATGCACAGCCATAGTAATCCACGTCGGATGATGATTTTGCGCCTAATGCAGCTATGACCGTTTCCAGTGTTATCGCTCTTCTTCCGTCTTGTATTATTCCGTAATGTAAGGTTTAATATGGAATTATCAGATAAAACCTATGGGATAAATGTATTAAAGTACGTATATTAGTGAACCTTGTGTTTAACTGCGCATCGTCTACTCAATATCATTCTGACTTAATGCTTGAGCAAATCACAGAGATGACATCCTCATGGACCTGTTCAAAATGAACCGTAAGCGATTCTCTATATTTTTGAAAACCTTATATTCTTATCACACCGTTGTTGGGAGTCATTTCTGTCTTTTCATACTGGCCTCTCAATCTGAAGGTAGCAGGTGCCTAGGAAACGGGATCTGGTAGTTTTGGCTACTTCATTAGGAAAGGGTGGTATACGCTGGGTCCATAATAACAGGAACCAATCCCTTGTGGGGATGCAATGGAGGAAAATTTAATAAATTTAATATATATTGAAATTGCCCAGCATTTGTTTGTGTGCTGTTGGATTTTCCACTGGTACAAGCCTATATATTGAACTGAAAGTGACACTTTTACCTAGAGTAGTTTCGAAGGTATGGAAAATGTAAAACTTCAATTGCGTCTCCTTTGCATATAATGTTAAAATTTTTAATAATTCCAGCAATGAATCGAGATCGAAGGACCAACTCACATAATAGGTCTATAGCCATGTTCCATTTGCATTTTGGCCATTGCGGTTACCGATAAAATGTTGAGACGAAACATAGCGGGGCAGACTGAAAAAAGGAAGGAAGGAGAAACAGTTGTGGTTGCCCGTTTTGTTGGCAACAGCAATGTCAATCTCTCCCTCCCTCTGTGAATATATATATATATATATATATATATATATATATATATATATATATATATATATATATATATATATATATATATATATATATATATATATATCATACATACATACATACATACATACATACATACATACATACATACATACTGATTTTAATATTGAAAGCCTTTTCCCAACCAAAACACTGACATGTGTCTACGGTATTCACGAAATAGTCGACTATCAGAAATTACTTTCGGTGGGCGGTGCCATGCATTGGAGCAAACAAGTACCGTTTAAATATGAACTATACTTAAATGGCCAAGCTTTGACTCTTTTTTTTTTTTTTAACCCTTTAAATGTTAATGTTATGGCTGTAACACTTAAATTTATATTTTCGACCACGCTGGTTGCATGGCAACGGACAGAAATGAAGATAAACATTTTGTTTCTGAGCTTTCGGTTTTTTGCGCCATGCTCAAATGAAGTGCTTATTTTCTATAATCTATAAATGCTGGTAATTGGGATTCTTTCTTGAACGTCATCTTTTACACATGCATGATATTATACACATCCATGCAAGATACATTTACATGCTACTTTTGTTACAACTGTTCCGTAGCCTTACTGTCGCGTCTGTTGGAAAGGATAAAGTTCTCCACCAAATAACTTCATGAAAATGGGGGGGGGGGGGGGTTGAGGGTAGTCACTTTTTAATGAAATGTTGCAGACTTAGCCAACCCCTTTCTTCAATGAGTTTTTTTTTTTTTGTTTGTTTTTGTTTTTTTTTTGGCCAAAGCATGCCGTGGGAAGCTGTTTGATTGGACCAACACGGAAAAAACGTATTTAGCAGTAAAGATGAAGGTATCGCTACGAAATGCTGTCGTACCAAGAGTCGGCGCAGGAATTGTTATGACAATTCAGATTAGCAGGAATTTCAAAATGTATAACGTCAAAATTTTACATGAACAATAAAGCAGACCAATACGTTCAACTGTAACAACGGATCAGTTTATTTTGCATATAAATCCAATACAAAATGACCCCAGGTTTGTTAAACAATACTTGATTTTTACATAAATCAGGAACGATAAACACTTTCAAATGATGATCAAATGCCGTGTAAACTGAAAGGACAAGGTGAATACATTGCTGCAACTGAATGGTAAATTTATTATTAACATATGGTTTTTCTTTATTCGAAGAACAATGAAATACAGTGCCCATCGTTCAAAACACTAAACGCTAGATACCTTTTGTTCCGAGCTGTCTTCCTACCTTTCCACTTATGTAGATGTTTTCGTTCATGCATGAATGTCATGCGCATTTATAGCTTTGGTTTTATTTATCTGTATATTGCTTCGTTCTTTGCAAGGAACTGCAAATATTCAAACATATCTATCGGCTGCATCTGGTTTACATCCCGTGTTAGTTTTTCTCTTTGTATCAACGTAGAGTCGCACTTTTGCATCCACCCCGTTTTTGTGTACTTTTGAAGTTGACAATGCTATATAAAGGTACTTGACGGTGTCAGTGTGACAGTTGCTTTGTGTGGCTTGGCTCTTGCATTAAAACTACGCTTATCAGGCACCGTGTGCAAACAGATCAGTGTAGTTTCATGCGATTCCGCAATAATTTTTTTAATCAGCCAATGCAAATTGGTACATATAACAGGTAGGTTAAAATAACATCGTCACCACTGCCAACCGAACGTCACACACGTTCTTATCAAATGATATATTCGTAATCGAATCTCTACCTACCTGTTCATTTAAGGGCCAGTGGTAATTCTGGCGGACACGGAAAGGTACCCTAACAAAAAAAAAAAAAAAAAAAAAAAAAAAAAAAAAAAAGAAAGAAACCTTTAATATACTTGTAAATATAATTAGAATCGTTTGACTGGTTGGAATACTGCGAACCACCGGCAAGAGAATTGCATTACGACAGAGCACCGCGGATCAACAAAGGTCACCTGACATTGCCTGACCAATTAGATAGAATAGCAGCCATCATTTAGTCCTTCTCAAGAATGATGCTTTGTACTTATCCATGTCCCGTCGGTTTCGCTCATATTAACGCAGGGGTCCGTTATTTTGTCTGCATAAATCGACCCCTCTCGGAGCACTGCGGAGATCTGATTTTAATCCCGCTCGGAGGTGACCTCCATAGAAATCCACACATAATAATACACCGACGAACAGGACTGTCTACGCATCCAATCCGTTATTGTGAGCCCGTGAAATCTTAAAAATATGTGATGATAGCCTGTGCCAATAGGCACCCCTAACTTAATTCTAATTTTAGGTGGAAAGGTAAGAGGAAAGTACAATTTATCCAAAAATATAACATGCGGGTGAAAATTGTACACTGGAAGTCATGCTAGATGTCAAATTAAGAAATACATAAATTTCATGTGTCACAATTATTTCACATATGAATAATCTATAAATATATAGCTACATATGTAAAAAAAATTAGAGAGCTAAACAAAGTTCATACAGACTGGCAGAGTAGTTTGGCCTACAGTGTTGGGTAACAGAGCCAGTGTAGGCAGAATATGTACTGGTTCTACCGTCTTTCCCTGGAATCACTGTTTTTCCAACTTGAACAAATGTTGCACATATCGGTGCAGAAACTTTACAATAGAAGCTGAAAATGTGCAACAGTAATGTGAAAATGATAATACAAAGACTTACCGTTATATTACAATAAGGTATATATTACATGTATACAATAATATATAAGGCAGAGTCTTTTGGCTTCATGGTGCTCTATTTTCTACAATATCATGCATAGATGTTAGCAAAGTGATGTTTATATACAGAATGCCGATAAATGTACCTACAACCCAAGCTACACTGAATGAAGCCTTCTGCAATTTATTTGCAGTTCATTGTAATTTGACTTGTGGAAATTAGCTAAGCTTGAGCCCCCAATACTTTACGCATGCAATACGTAGCTTGCAGAAATAACGTTCCTGTAAAAGTGAAATAGGGATCTTAGAGATTCAAGTTAATACATATCACTACCCCCGAGGTATAAACATGTAAATATATGATAGGAATATCGGTGTCCATTTAATTTTTTGATCTTTGACGTCAGCCACGGCTAGATGAGGGAACCATTACCACAAAAGGTTATATACAAACCCTTGTCCATTGATTAAGCGATAGGTTGTGTGGATGGCGGAAAAGTGTGAGTTTGCCACTTGAATGGAATCATCCCAACAAAATTGATAAAATAAATGTTTTTCATTCATGAAAACCGAAGCGGGAAACAAAATTTAGCATGTTCCTGAATAGACCATGTACTTGTTGGATATTTCAAAGTAGCACTTAGAACAAGCTTGGTTCATTAAAAAAATAGAAAATTAAAAAATATATCTTTGCTGCTCTATCAATTTACAACTATATTCACACCATTTCACTTGAAGCATGTAATCTGCTTGCTACAAGCACAAAACCTTGAAAGTCGGGATTTGGAAAGACAGAGAAAGTCCACTGAGAACAGGTTCTACCACACAGATATATGTCCTTCCAGCATTGTTGCTCGTGATGCAAGCCGTATGAAGACAATTACTAAACTGTATTTTGTTTGGCACAATTGATACATTGGATCCTCAAATTAACCACGTAACGGCACGTAAATTTAGTATTTATGCTGTGCCCAATTTTCTAAAATGTATCTGTCTGACGTAATTTATTACACATATATAACCAGTATCCACTTGACTACAATTCGAAAACATATCATTTGACAATTTGCCGGGATAGCCTCTGGGATTATAATTGTGTTCTAGCATACCAGTTGTCATTTACCTCAACCAGGAGTACTTATGAACCATGAAAACCAAATTTACACCTTGAGTTCAATTTCGCTGGCGTTATAGAGTTAAGGTTTCCTGTACAAATGTAGCTTTAAAATGTATTGTAAATCGTATATATATATATTCCTTTTTCGTGCATCACAAATAATAATAATAATAATAATAATAATAATAATAATAATAATAATAATAATAATAATAATAATAATAATAATAAATGCAGATCTGTGAAACGTACAAGGGACAATAAAGGAGTGATGCTTGACTGGTGTATTATTATTATATTTCGAAGACACAAATTGACATTATCTTTGAACAGTAATCGGTGGATAATTAATGGCGGAATAATAAATAAAGTGAAGCATTCATAAGTTGACGAGTACAGGTTAGTGGTACCGTGATATTTTGCTGTGATTTTTTTGGCAGCAACGTCTGAGTTGGGTACTTTTTTTTCTTTTTTTTTAATTCTTTTTTTTTTCCTTTTCTTTCTTTTTTTTTTTTTTTTTTTTTTTTTTTTTTTGGTTTGTTTTGTATTTTCATGAAAAGAAATACAAAAAATGTTTTTGTCAGTTTACAATTATATTCGTCTTTAAATTGCAAAATTAAGCTTTTCGAAACCATAACATGGTCAGCACACAATGATAAAGGCCCGTCTACTATCACCATGTAGCAAGTTGTTTCACATATTTTGACATCAATGCATGGATTTTGATGTTAATATCGAACATCTAACCGTATGTAATGATGTGAAAATGTGATAGGATTCATTTACAAACAAACGAATTAACTAAATCATTATTTGCCATGTGTCTCTTCTTTACACATCTCAAAGCCTGAACCTCAAGACAGAAATTCCATACAGAATGCACCAGTTACGGCATGGAACTACTGATTACTAGAGAAGTAGTTCATTTATGATCATGTTTCCAGACGAAAATGTTTCCCATGTGATAAACAGGATGCTACATATTCGCTTCCGAAGGTACAGTAGGCAATATGACAATTGCCGCTAATTATGATGCATTATATCAAACTGCTCCCTATACGATCTATGCATAAAAGTTTACAAGCGGGAAAACTCCGGCAGCAGTCCCATTACGAAAGAGAGGCATGCGGGTTGATTTTTTGCTACCAGATGGCGCGCTGTGCACTTTCCCAAAAGTGCTCACGATAACGCATGATGGCGGACACTAATATTGTGTCAACATTAGAAGAAACGCAGGAAATAGACCAAATACAGGAGGTGTATGGAAGTTTACCATTACAGTTCGTTGGCGGAGGAAGTACAGAAAACATTGATAGTTAGAACGTTGAGTGACGCGGCGAATTATGATGGTAAACCACCACTGATTGTTGTGTAGTGGGCTGTTATGTTGATACCAGAAAGAAACGTCAAACTGAAAAATATCAAAAATAAAAGTGCCGCTTTATGTCTGCCATCAACACATATTCCTTTGTCTTTTAAATACTGTTTCAGCCACAGCAGATTATGTTGTTTTAAGAAATCAAGGTCCGCGTTTTACTCTTCGTTAGTTGCTGTATTGCGTACGGTTGTAGCCTGTGTGGTAAGATTGAGTGGCCCGCAAATTACCCCCAAACCTATGCGCGCCTGGCTCTGACATCGGAATCTCCGCTGGGGTTTCCCCGCTTGGTGAACTTCTGCATAGATCGTATTTCTACTGTCTATCTAATACTTTTCGAGACAATGACAAGCTGTTGACCTTGTATCCATGAGGAGAGAGAAGAGGCACACAGACAGACACACAGACTGGCTGATGGATAGATAGATAGATAGATAGATAGATAGATAGATAGATAGACAGACAGATAGATAGATAGATAGATAGATAGATAGATAGATAGATAGATAGATAGATAGATAGATAGATAGATAGATAGATAGATAGATAGATAGATAGATAGATAGATAGATAGATAGATAGATAGATAGATAGATAGATAGATAGATAGATAGATAGATAGATAGATAGATAGATAGATAGATAGATAGATAGATAGATAGATAGATAGATAGATAGATAGGGGGGTAGCGTCTGTCGGCAGACAGATAGATGAGGAACATTCTGCATATGGATACAAGGCATTGACTCCATTGTGAATAATCACCAACACCTGTTCACGGTAAATTATTTTGGTGTAGATTGAGTTGTAAGGGTGTAATTGATGGCGGTGTTGCTCCATTTGTAAGAGTGTAATTGATGCCGGTGTAGACTGAAGTGTTATAGTGTAATTGATGCCGGTGTAGACTGAAGTGTTATAGTGTAATTGATGCCGGTGTAGACTGAGGTGTTATAGTGTAATTGATGCCGGTGTAGACTGAGGTGTTATAGTGTAATTGATGCCGGTGTAGACTGAGGTGTTATAGTGTAATTGATGCCGGTGTAGACTGAGGTGTTATAGCGTAATTGATGCCGGTGTAGACTGAGGTTTATAATGTAATTGATGCCGGTGTAGACTGAGGTGTTATAGTGCAATTGATGCCGGTGTAGACTGAGGTGTTATAGTGTAATTGGTCATGGTGTGGATTGAGTTGTAAGAGTGTAATTAATGCTGTTGTAAAATAAGTTGTACGAGTGTCATTACTGCTGGTGTAGACTGAGTCAGTTGCAAGAGACTAATTGATGATGGTGTAGATTGAGGTGCATGCCATACATTAGGGGGTAAAGAATAACAAACATAAACGAGAAACAAAGGTAAAAAGGAACCCAATTCCAAAACTTTGCTACATATGGAATGGACCATAGTTGTTGGGAATGCCTAGTAACTGACATAATTAAAACAACTCAAGGGCTGGACATTAAAAGAGTTCAATTTGATAAAAGAGTATACTTTATATTGGTTTACTATTCATTTGTATCTTCCTCATGTTACTTTTGGGTGGTAAATGTGATGTTTTTAATTAACGTCTACTTACGATGTTATATGATGCACACATAAGGAATAGTTGTTTATATATACATATAAAGTGCAACGGTAGTTTTATCTATTTATCTATTTATTTATTTATTTATTTATTTATTTGATTATTTATTCATTTATTTGTTTGTTTGTTTGTTTGTTTGTTCATTTATTTATTATCTTTATCTAACCATATACTTTGTGGAAATAGAAAACGGTGTAACATATATAAATACCAGATGGCGAATATATACATGCACATGTATGTGTATGCCAAGGGGAAGCTTTACACCTGGACACCCGTGAGTTAAACTGGAGGTCAAATAGTACATAAACCATTAACTTCCAAAAAGGCGCTCTGTCTACGTTCATTGATAACACCTTTGCTCCTGTGTAAAGATTATTCTACATTTCTGTCGCGTGACTTGAGATTGTCTCAGCCACAACTACCCTTTAACCTTAAAAATCGTTATTATTTAGGATATGATAAAGTGCTCTTAAAATGAGCACGAACGTCATACGACCGTTTCCTTCTACATACTTCAAAGAAAACCCTAATATTACTGCTGAGAAAAACGCCTTCGACCCTTCACACAAAAAATATACATACAGTGAGCTCAAATTTAAACACGAGAGAAAAATGCCGTTAAATGATAAGAATGAGACTCTTACAAAATGAAAATATCTGCAGGAATAAAGGAAAAAACCTTAACAAGTCTCACATTAGGTAACCCGTGGCAATTAAACATTACTAAGATTACTAAATATAAAATACCACGGATATGTACATTAATAATGTATCAATGTTACGATCAAAACCAACAACACACAACCAAGAATTGTCACCTTTGTTACCAAGGAATGCTTGGCTACATACGTGATTTTCGGGTGCCCATATAACACTCTTCTAAAATATCTGGCGACTGTCGTCAGTGTGGCAAATTAGATGCAAATCCATAACAAAGAAACTACCATCATCATCATCATCATCATCATCATCATCATCATCATCATCATCATCATCATCATCATCATCATCATCACCACCACCACCATAATGATATTTTTTTCCATTACAAATCTCGATCATGACAATTTAAAGATAATTTAGTGAATGTAACCTGTACATTGTATGTGCAACTAATCGTCTGTCTATTGGATAAATCACAATGGTCTATTTCGAACATCCAAGCGGAGTTCAAGACACTGTAAGCAGTATATGTGACATGGCAACGTTTCGTCCCAAACATCAAGGTCATGATGATCTGTAGAGATAAAGACACAATTCTTAATAATTATGTATTTTTCTTTTTTCATGACAACACAATTGTGAATCTGCATGATGGTCAATTATCACAAGCGACGCCATTAGCTGGATATTTTTAAAAGGTACCAGTTAAATATACAGGTCTAAGTGACTTAGTTATGATAACACGGCTAATTTGCGACACAAAAAGGACAGGGCACAAACCCAGGCATCGGTTATAGGTTAAAGGTCACTCTTCTGTTTTCGATGGGACCACTCCTGTAGCATAGAATGTACAAATAGTGCTTTCGATAAACATATTCTAATACTGACGCAAAGATAGGCCGGATTTTGGAACAGATTATCGCGAATATTTTGTCACTTCGTAGATTTAGCTGTAAAGCCTCTCCTTGCATTGCCACAGTGATGGCTCCACCAACGGCATCCCTAAGCTCACTCACTATTTCAAGACGGAAAATGCCTGCGTAAAAATAATAATAGCAATGGGCTGAAACCTAGTCAGGGCAATACGAAAAATACATAAAAACACACTTAAAGATACTGTAATATATATATATGTAAAATTGAAACTATTTGGAAGATCTGGGCTTTTGGCACCCAGAAATGTGGATTTTGGATGTGCATGCGCATTTTTCACACTAATGCCACTTCCACCACACCACCGGCAGTTACAGCGGCGACAACGGATGCGGTTTGGAGAATTAAATATCTTTACACATATTTGGATGTATGGGTGTACAGACCATTCATTGCCCCTGCCGTGCTTTCAAGATTATAGAAGACAGTAAATTAATGTGATTTGCATATTTGAGCTGCATACATACATTTTAAAAATAAAGTTATATACACAGTGAATGCATGCATTTCATAACACATATGAGTGTCCGTTAACACGTAAAGACACATTCGATTCCGTGCGTCCTCGCCATGATGAATATGTCATGGTCGGCACTTAACTTCACATTCTCCCTGTTGATCCAGAGGGGGCTGTTACGCAATGTGTTGCTCCAAATTTCAAACGGGACCAACACTATTTGGGAACATAAACATTCGTTATAATTTTATGACGTCTCCTAAATGGTTTGATAACAGATTTGGTCAGCTCGAGGTGGAGTCTTACAATCAAGTATTCTCCAGCTAATTTTCCGCTTCACAGAATTAAGACAAAACCTCCCAGCTGCATGCTACTAGTTTCAATCTCCAAATATATACATTGCAAACGTTTGTTTCACTGAGTATTCCACGGTAAGGTTCCATAGCTATTTTGCTTAGTTCGGCCATTATCTGTTTCGCAAACGGCTGGTCTCTCTCACAAGCGTAACACAAGCGCGACCCATTGTAAGTAGCAGGTCACTTACATGCCAGCTCAGGTTGTATCACGCCATACTGGTAACCTCTGTTCCCACATCAGTTTAAACACCTTAATAGCATTTCAATTTTCGTAAGGTACGGACTATCAGGTGTTATGATGCAATAATATATCTTTGTAGGTCCTTTATCAATGCTGACATGTTCTTGCAGTAGACTGCACGGGTAAAGTGAATCGTGATTGAACAGAGACGCCAGCATGCAGTTGGACAAGCTATCTGTTTGGCGTCGATCGTAAGGCGTATCCCTCGCTTGCTGAGCTAGCTTGCATCCGTTCTATCCATGTCCACTCCCCCCTCTACTCGTGGCTGGTGTGTTCATAAAAGAAAACCAACCCGACGTTATAAGTCACTGATCTATCACAGCTTTCGTCCACATGTAGTTGACGCGAGATTGTGACCTGCGTGTCACAGTTTGGGTGAATTGAGCATCTGATTTGTTCAGGTTCATACATATTGAGCACATTCTGGTACTCGATTTTTCACACGATGACATAATTTCATTGAATCAAATGCATTAACTCTGTTCTTCAGCACTGTTATCCAGACCAACCGGTGAGATAATCTTTAATATACCCTGTGGTACCTACAGTAATGGTCAAAACAGCAGAACATAAAACAACTATATCCGTCCACCAGGCTGTGATATTGGCATACCTAGAGAGATATCCTTGAATCAGTATCAATGTCATAAAGCTAAGAATTAAAACAGGTATTCTGAAGCCAGTATGAATGCTGTTAGATTTGTTGCAATGGTCTTTCCGGCAAAAACAAAGATGGCCATTTCCTGGACGAGATTCTTTCATGCAAACCAAGGATACTGCCATTTTGAGTACCAGGTTGTCTGAGCAAGTCCGCACGACGTCAACACCACCTGAAATATACGTTAATATTTAATGCAGTTTTGTGAAGTTCAATGTCAATGGACACACGATGATCAATTTTTTAGGGCAGCAGTTTTGTTTGTTATAAAGAAAGGTGCAGAAGGAAACCCAAAAGTTTATATTTTCCAACAAAGTTTCCATCCCAGAAGAGACACATTATTTTAACATTTACTTGATATTAATAGTTGCAAGCATGATGCTACATCAATGAGAACAGCCTCATGTTATTCCTTGTAAAACCCTCACCACTGTTGCAGTTGAATTCAGACTCTCCACCATTCCGCTTTAACGTGATTTATCAATTCAAAGGCGAAAACGTTAAATAGTTGGGAGATTTAATGCAACGGATTAAAGCAAAGATTACCGCTAGACTGGTCTCTTAGCTTTTCCGTTATCTGATGCGTTGCTTATTACAAAGGCCAGTGAAAAAATAATGCAATTTTGTCTTGCCTATCGATTCAATTTATATTCTATATAAATTCATTCTGTTCTATTCAATGCAAGACCCCCGCTGAAGTTGAACATTATCTACGTTAAATAATTATACATACACACGTTAGTACTGTATCAACAAACAGCAGCTATAAATTACAGGAGTCAATTTTGGTGCTCGAAGCAAGATGCTGTAATGCTTGTTGTAAATGTGAATGAATTGATACGTCTGACATGCTGATATTGTACTAATGAACATGTCATGCTGTGTTAAACTTTATCCTTCATATGTAGACCAAGTCTAAAACTATGCGCACTTTTTAATATCCTGCACCATTATACTATAAACAAAAACTATGTAAATTAGATGTACAGGAAAGAGGGTTCTGTTGCTGTTGGTTAATGTATAAAGATCTCTCTCTCTCTCTCTCTCTCTCTCTCTCTCTCTCTCTCTCTCTCTCTCTCTCTCTCTGTATACATATATATGTATGTATATATATATATATATATATATATATATATATATATATATATATATATATATATATATATATATATATATATATATTTGCCTAGCCAATTAGATTGCAAAATATTTTGAAGCCAGCACCTTGCAAGCAAATCTTTGTCAAAGTGTGTTATAACATGTTTCTATAATTATTATGCTCCACGTCATAACACCATATGAAAACATCTTTTATTTTTAATTACCATATCTTCATAATATTGTATCCTAGCAGATGGCATTCCTCATGGCGCCGCTTAAACTAAGAGTAAATATATATATATATATATATATATGACACGCACCTTCCCGCCCGACACGAACACAAAACGAGTATCTTGTAACACAAATACTCAATTCTTGTATGAAGCGACGGTGTTTCGGTACATATATATAAACAAAAAAGGCCTGCTGCTTCTTTTAAGTACATATTTCCCTGGATGCGTCATAACAGGATATACGTACCTGATTTTGGTTTACGAACCCATTTAGCGCATGCGCCCATGCACCTAGATACCATGATGCTCGGGTTGGTAGTGAGGTTGAAGGGGTCAGCGCAGTACCAATGGTTTGAGTAAGTGGAACACTCATAACACAGCACCGGACCCTTTCTGTATGCATCTGTGGGCAGCAAAATAATACAAGAGCAAATGTCAGTTGTCTTTAGTGAAAAAGTTTTAACTAACGAAGATCACACAAAATACCGAGGGGGAATAAAATTTGAGTTCAAGCTTTTTGATAAATAAGGGTAAGTCTTTATGTGTGCCATGTATAGAACGTGACATCTTTTTCTAGGATCCCCAGGATATTTTTTTTCTAAATGATGTGAATAACGCTTGTTGACAGCTGATGAAAAAGAAAAAAACACCCCCTAGTCCCCTCAATATTTTATTTGTAACTAGAAGCTCACGTTTTCTTAATATTTCGTATGTAATGCGTTACATTTTATTATTTTAACCTAACCAAAAAAACACTTACACTGTACATATTTATGGCGCAGAAAGTAAAACTTTTGATATTTTTTTCGGAAAAAAGGCACGCTTTAAACACAAATACAATAAGAACTAGTAATACTCACTTAATGATTATGTTGAACCTGTTACGTGGTTTACCACGTCTGTGATGACACAACACATTGGGTGAAATTGAAAAAGGTGCATTTTAAACTGGTGCTTGTTGTGTGTTAAATTAACTGTAGTGCTGAATTTATACAGCAGCTCTGAATTAGTAATGCGCACATTGATCATGAGCGTGCACCTTGCCCTAAAGTGACGACATCTAGCGAGCTACTTGAGCAGCGACATCGAGTTGCCACGAAACAGTTTGCTGCTTAATATGACAACCAAATCAGTACTGTTCCTTTCAACAGCTCCTTTATCAGGCAGACCATGTTTTTCTCTGTTCATATACGTGGCTTTCTGTCGTGAGAATCATTGTGAATCTCAAAACCTGGCCTTGTCGTTCTACCGTTTCACCCGCACTGCAACCCCTTCACAATATCTTCCATTCATTCCTTTAATTTCGTACAGCAGCTGTCCATACCAACATTTGTCCTCCGTTTTCTCTGGATATTAATACATTGCCATTCACGTGCCCTTTACAAAGACACATACACGTAGTCTCTGCTTGAATACTCGACAGGCTGTCCCATTTGTACCATCACAATCATTACTCATGCACTCAAAAACTCTGATAGCAATGTCATTTACTGCTTCCTAAAAGTGTACTTACATGCACAATATAGCCCATCCATATCTTAAAACTTTGCTGTCCACCATCGCGTTCAACATGCGCTCATTCAGTTCCCTCAATTCTCAATAGCAAAGCTGCTTAGCCCATTTTACCCACCCTTTGTATGACTGTTAGTGTTGAACGAATTTTTACAGGTTTTGCATGCATTTTATACGGACAGATTTTGTGCTTTGGTTACAATATCTGTCAGTGCATACTTTAGCTACGAATCTTTTGTGTCAAAACAAATGTGTGCTTATTCTAATGCTCTTTCTGCACTGGCTGTTCTTAAGATGAAACGGCGGTTAATTAACTGGAAGTGCCTAAGAAGGTGAAGTGAGTTGTCGGTCAACCCTGAACAAACCATGAAGTTTCTTTCTTGTATGACACAGATAAAATCAATATGCTAACATACATTAACAAAATAAGGGTAAAGCAAATGTACTTTGTTGTGACGTCATAAGAATTGTGGTTGGGTCAACAGAGATATCCCTGGACTGAATTTACCTACATTCCGAAGTACCTCACCGGGAAAACCAAAAGAAACATCTTATTAGCTCATGCCATCCTAATAACGCTTTTCACCGCTAATATCTTAATGTCGTCTGCTAATTGTATTTTACTAATTTAGTGATTATTCTTTCAAAATGTAGGATGAACTTGCATGGAAGATCATTCCAAATTATATGCCCATCGCCAACAGCTACCCTTGGCGCCCTCTTGGCCCATTGCACCCAGAGCGCGCCAAGGAAAGCTGGTGACTCCGTCTTCTATCAGGGTGAAATGAGTCTTTCCTGGAGGCTTCTGCAACAGCCTCAAATGTTTTCTGAAGTATTAAAAATGTTCCGTCTGTAAAAGGTTGCTGCCGCCCAGGCTATGCATGATTTGTTCGTGTGTAATGTGACTTGCTACGGAAACATTTAAACATGCTTTCGAAGAACTATCAAATGATTAATACATAGCAATAATATATACGTTCTGTACATTGCTAAATTTGTGCATTCTTTGATCTACAAAAAAAGGAGGCCATCTTATTATTATTATTATTATTATTATTATTATTATTATTATTATTATTATTATCATTATCATTATCATTATCATTATCATTATCATTATCATTATCATTATTATCATTATTATTATTATTATTATTATTATTATTATTATTATTATTATTATTATTATTATTATTATTATTATTATTATTATCTGCAGATTCCACCTGTATGCGCAACCACATTGTTTGCACAACTGCTAAAAACAGGAAGTCTGTGTGTATATGCCTAAAGAAGCAGCTACCATCAGCCTTTTTAAAAACGAACATGTGAAGGCTGCAGCGTATATTTATAAGAAGAAGGTCGCTTAGGTGTACCTTCACATGTTATGCTGATCCCTGTATCTTATTGGTGCTCTATATAACTGGTTAATCTTTGTTTATAGCGGTAATGTATACGGGGAAATCGTGCGTTTGATAACCATACTGGATAAAGTTACTTGACACTCTTAAAAATGCTTTTCTAAGATGCACCTTGTTTGATCTGCATGTATGTTTATGCAAATATTATGAAAAGCAAGTGAGAAAACAGAAGTTGTTCTAATTCAAAGTTGCCGATTGGTACCAAATAATCAACCAAGAAGACCAGTATTCCCGACGAAAAACACATATGTGTAACAATAACAACTGAGCATTGCGTCTGAAGATATTGTTGGTTACAAAAATGTATGAATTGAGTTTACAATGCTCACTTTTTGGAAAAGGGAAAATCTCACTTAGGAAGGCGCCGTCATATTAATTCCTTATACGATTCATCCTTAACCAGAAAAGCTTATAGAGGCCTCAAGGTCAAATCGTCAGTATATCGTGCTTTTCCTTTTCACAACTTCGTCTGATTTTATATCTTCCGGTTTTGTTTTTTTTTTATTTCTGTTTTATGTCTTTGTTCTCTCCAGATGGTATAGTTTATTGGATTACTGGTCCGTTCTTCTCTTTATTTCTTTGCATGCTTCTCATATATTACAAAACTTCTTCTGTATTATTTTTCAGTAGATGTTGGAATTTACGTGTCAAAACGTCCACTCGCCCTTCTATTACATTTCTAACTGGATGGGTGTTGGAGTAATCTTCAACCAGCAACGCATTTAAGTGAAATAAGTGGGGTCACAATAACACAAAAATTTGGTGGCGCATGCAACTTTTCCCTTAAAAAGGGGAAGGAAGACGAAAGATTCGTCTCGAAATATTGCATTTTGGCATGACTGGTATTAGATCGTTTGAGGTACTCTGTCGTTAGAAGTAAACCGCCGTTCTTTAGGTTTTAATTTACTTGGGGAATCCAGATCTAAAATATCAATTGATATTATCTAGAACCTCTGTTTAACGTGAGGTAGCACTGGTAAAAGAAATAACTGCGTCATATTTTGTTTTGGTGCAGGCGAGGGGAAAATTGTCATTCCGTGTGGTTTCAGCTAATTACACTCCAAATACACAAACGTTTTGGTGGCTAGAGTTGTGTATTGCAAATAGATTATGGGTTAAAGTAATGTTGCCTGAGAGGATTACTTTTCATACAAATGAAATAATTGTCCTAATCGTTTAAGATACATACCTAAATTTACTACATATGGGTTGTTTTTACATGCTATTGTTCGCAAATTAAAATTTAAAAAGTGGGAACATGAAAACTCTGGTTCTGTTGACTGAAATGCCCTCGACAGAAGGGATACAGGGCGCTTTCACTCTTTCTCTTTTGTGCCATATTGTAGCATTTAATATTTTGGATGGTTTCCGTGTCCATGACGAAAGCACATTGTAAAAAATACGTACTTTTAACAGACCATTGAAAACACATATATACATAATGCAAAGTAATGTACAACACCCACATGTGAAGGCATACGTATTAGTGTCGACATTTCTGGATAAAAACTAATTCAAGGGTTCACGATTACACTTAAACGCAAAGGCTCAATCTTTAAAAGTACCACGGCCCACTCGATCCTTTCAGCTTTACAATAATAGTCATGAAAGCAAACTTTAATGAGAATATGCAAATGACACCCATCAAGATAATATATCCAATGTCAACAATATTTCTTGACGTACATGTTCAACCAACGCCAAGAAAATCCGTTGGCTCGGTCCTAGTTGAAAGGGGATAAGGTCACAAATTTATCCCCGACGACTGATGTTCTTGAAGATGTAAATTGAAGGAAAAAGAGTATCAGTGCTAATTCTTTCAGGAAATGTGCGGTGATCAATTTTAGATTCAAGCAACAATTTCACACATCCGGGTTTTCACTGTATAAGTGTGCATGACGTCGACATATGTGCTCATTATATTTTCAACATTGCTGCCACGATATGCTGACTGGTAACAAAGCACGTTACTATTGCTATCACTATATTGCTACAACAACTACTAATGAGTATACTATGACTAATCACACTTGTAGTAAAGCTTCTACTCTACAATTCTGTATACCAACATTTAAAAGACCATACTTTGCCATCTCAAGATGTATACGTCGCTGAATACGATCACCACATTACCCTGGTATTGAAACCCTAAGCATCTATTGTATGGCGCGGAGTCAGCAGCTCTGCACGGTGCACTCTCAGCCGTGAACAACCAGAGCGTGACCGGCAAAGCTGCTGCCTGTCGGCGTATTCACCTGGCGGACTTCCCCTCAAAAATCGTACTCTAAACTTTGGCCGACATATGAAAGCTTAGGAAACTCTCAGAACTGTCCCGGCCGTCAGGGACCGGTATAATCGTTTTGGTTACCAACGTGCTGCACCCTCTAACGCCATCCGTTGCGACTGAGGTGTAAAATTTGGAAGCCGTTTCAATGAAGTAAATTGAATATTGGCATAACGGAAGAATGTTAAAACCTCTAAACCTTTATATTGGCTTTCCTCTCCTGGGCGTGGTAGTGCAGCAACTGTATTCAGAGAGTCAGTATGCATAGTGATCTGAAACATTTTCTTTTCTTTCGTTTACCGAGCAAAACACCAAGCACCAATCAAATATCTTGTCACATGAGTGTAAATCTATTGTCTCACGTAAACTGTAAAATAATAGCATCTTTCAACCTGTTGGATAGGTGCAGTGCACGTGAGCATCCCATCACTTTCTTTCAGATACATACAAAGCCAAGAGCACACACACACAACGCTGACCCTACACACACTAAGATAGTGTGGTGGTTTTCCAGCGGTAAAGATATAAAAAGCATCTATAACTTTTGGATCATAAACATTATGTTTAAACGTATATATGATCAAAGCTTTTTAGTAAAAAAAAAATTAACAGTGTGAAATACGCTTATGTTTTTATGGGATAAATGTGTCCAAAACTTTGAAGAGTTCAGTTTCCATCCTACGAAGGCGTACAGAATACATCTTGTATTTTAATGTATCAATATGCACATCCACCCATAATGTAACCAGACAAAAAACTACCAGTGTACGGCTGTGTGGGACATTACTTTATATTCTAAACGCATGGTG
Organism: Hermodice carunculata; assembly: GCA_964020975.1. Taxonomy (NCBI): domain Eukaryota; kingdom Metazoa; phylum Annelida; class Polychaeta; order Eunicida; family Amphinomidae; genus Hermodice; species Hermodice carunculata. The sequence continues at coordinate 65,361,719 of OZ026627.1, read as the reverse complement.
AAACATCAAATCCTTCATTTACAATGGACAGATGCATGTCCGAACATGTGTAATATCCTACAAGCATGGTCCTTTATACCAGTGGCCTTTTTCCTTTTTAATTGCTTCCACAACAGAACCAACCCTTACCATATATTGCAGTTTTGGAACGCTACATCTGACTTCTACAGAGCAGTTCTTACTTAAATAAAAAACACACATTTCGATTAAACGTGGACTTACATCACGAACACTTTGTCTTTTGTTGCGCTTTCGATAAATAAAATCTCATCAGCCGAGATTTTGGCTTATGTACGAAGTCTGACAAGATTGTTCAATTACGCACATTTCCTAAAATTTTCATACATTCTTCAAATATCACACCCAATTACGTTGTGATGGAACATATCAGCAGCAGGCTACAGGAAGCCGTGGAAATGTGGTCGTTGTACACCAAGCCAACAAGTAGAGAGCGCATGCCCCCCCCCCCCCATCATAATTTTGTGAACTATTTTGCTGCCTATTCACATTCATCCACATTGTAAACCTCATTTGATTTCGCGTCCCCAGCGATTGAACAAAGCAAAATAAAGGAGATATATCCATTATACAATAACAATAATAATAATAATAACAATAATAATAATAATAATAATAATAATAATAATAATAATAATAATAATAATAATAATAATAATAATAATAATAATAATAATAATGATAATAATAATAATGTAATAATAATCATCATCATCATCATCATCATCATCTGCAGATGAACATTTTATTTGATGTTACGTAAGGTACCCTCTCTGTAAGACAGACGATATAATTTTTATCATAATGCTCACAAACTATATAAAATGTTGCGTAATTGTATTACTTGTGATATACTTTAGACAATTTTACCAACACTCGAATAAGCTTGAAGAATTTGTTTTCGTAATTTTTCTTAGTTTTGAAAATTGATTTTCTTCGCAGTGTACCACCTTTGTAATTCACGAGGCTGTCGTTGATAACTTTATCATACCGACTAATGCCACACTCTTGTTTCATAAGAACCAAAGCCCATGTTATGTACCGCTACTTTTCCGACCTGTTTTTTTTTTTTTTTTTTTTTTTTTTTTCAAGAGGGGTTATATAAGTACGGAAATTATTTCATCTTCACTTTTACTGTGTGAAAAATAAAAATGATACCTGAATATCCCCATACATTTCGAGTATGAAGTAGAAAAAGGGCTAATACTACTGGTACTACATCCACGACCTATACTTTTTATCGATGCACTACTATAAACTGTTAATTCAGTTTCATACATCAAGTGGCAAGTATCATTATTCGCTCAGTTGTGTTTCCTTTTACTACAGGACATATTTTAATGCTTATTCAGCCACAAACTAAATCCTGAGCCAAAAGCGGCTTTGACACTTTAATAAACACATGCTGATATATCCTCATCGTATATAACATTATATAAACATCGATGACAGTGTGAGTTTTCGAACATTGCTGTTATGTTGAGGAGGCGAGTGTTTTGTTTGACTTGACCCTATACGGAGGATTTTAGAGGTCTTCAGACTCTCACAAATAAAGCTTGCGACTCTGAACTTTTTTATATTTGTCTGGCTGTCCAATTTCAAAGTACCAAAAAAGCAGAACTGAATCATAATGCTGCTCTAAAACTGACAAAATATAAATTCTAATTCTGCGACTCAGGTATACTGAAAACCAGACAATGCACTCATGCGCTACACACGAAAACCAGCAAAGCTAACCATAACGTAAAACCAAGGAGATAAAATTAGGGCCACCGACCTTGATCACAAGATTTGAAGGATGGATTTGTAGAGCCTATAATGAAAATATATAGCAAAACGATTGTCGTTCAAGGTCATTCTTCAAGGTCATTGACATCTCGTCAAACAAAACGTGCCAATATTCTGATGAGGAGTGACAATAGAACCCAACCATGTACAAATATGGTAACATATACACATGCTAAATACTGAACGCGTGGCACGTGGAAGAAGCTTGTTAGTATAAGATGTAATGTGGAAGACAGGCATGCCGAATGAACTGATCCGCTGCACAAAATGGAGTAACCTAAATCTGGCACAGATGGTGCCAGTATTGCAGTCACAAGCAAACGAAATGCTGCAAATTAAACCTAACCTATAGTCTTTCAGCTCATGCTTTATACTCGAGCTCCCAGAGTTACGGGTTGGACTTCGTCGATGCCACATAACATAAAATATTTGACGTCACATAAAATATTTGACGTCACCTGTTTCACCGTGTGGGATGGTATATGGGTCCTGGATTGGTTTGGAGTTATAAGTGTAACAAAGCCAATTGCCATTTACAAAGACCGACGGTTCTTAAGATTAGATTGTCATTAACACATCTTCGATGAATGTAAAGGGAGACATATTAACACTAAGAGGATGATTTGTTCTTAATTATATATTCAAAGCTTTTCCTAATATTTTGCGAGTGATGCCAAGATTAAGTTAAACTTACCTGAGGCACAGTCATCAGTAGTGCAGACCACATAACTAATGAGTACCACTGCAAGAAACAAAACAAAGAGATATGGTTGTTATATATTGTTATGTAAATATCCGCCATGTGTGTAACTCTTTCATTAGAAAATTCGAAAGACGTCGACATGCTCTGAAATGACATATTCATATTCACACTCTTTGTAAACCGGCCTTTAATCATCCAAATATCGGAGTATATACAGTTGTTAAGATAAAAAGAATGGCCAGGGTCAACACCATTCCGGAATGTGTAAAAAAGAATGGCCAGGGTCAACACCATTCCGGAATGTGTAAAAAAGAATGGCCAGGGTCAACACCATTCCGGAATGTGTCTTGGATGCCGAGGAAATATGTTGACTCCGTCAAAAGCTGGCAGTGAAAGGGTCAAAATAGCAAAACAGAGCTGAGACAACAGTAATTTATCAAAATAATTGCAAATTGTAGTTGTGTGGTGATTCTCTTTGCATTTTGCCAACTCTTCCCTATGTATTCGTGGAGAACGCACCTTCATAGCCATACCTAGTAGACTCTACCTCCACTCTCTGGAGCATCACTGCTAAACACATTATCTTCCACTGTTATCAAAAACAGAATATTGAAATGGAATGTCATTAGCGGCCGTCAGAAGTCACCACCGGCGGCTAAAATGACAAGCACATGAGACTGTGCATATTCTCGTCTGTGAACTGGGAGCTGCCATAAAATTTCAATGATCCTGCAAAATCCAGGATGCTATATTTCTCGATAATTTGGGAAAAGCTCTCGCTATCTAACGGAGCAAGAGAATTGTACAATCAAATGAGAGGACAAATGCCTCATTTATATCCTGGCGTGGAAATCACATATATCAGGATTTCATAAAATATTGCCACCATAAAAAGAAGGAAGGATAAGCGTTGCATTGACAGACCCAATCACATATGGAACCTAAACCCTTGGAAGACAGTATGTTAAATTTGGTTTTACAGCATGTCTAAATTTCGGCTGGCGGATTCATAACCACATTTATCAACAAAATACAAGATACCAACAAATTGTAGATGTAAATTTTGGTCGAGACCTTGTTTTGATTTTTGGAAAGGGACGAGAGAAAAACACACAAAAAAAAGAAAAAAAAGGGGAAAAAAAACAAAAACAAACAAAAAAACAAAACAAAACAAAACCAAAAAAACCCCACAAAATTTAAAAATAACAACATCAACAAAAAGAATGCTTGTTATTAGATATTAAAAGTCATTTCCTCTTAAAGTACATAACCGGAATACATCTATTTCTAGAGTATAAGAGATCTCCGTTTGGATAAAAACGATTATGCGAGCACCAGATTAGACAAATTAGACTCCATATATCAGATCTCTCAATGCTATATTCCAGAATTTTTCAACGGTATTTGTCAGCACGTCGAGGAAACCCCGTGTTACGTATAAAGGTCAGGCATACAGGTACTTAAATTAAAGGACTTGGTCTGCAGAGTATGAAACTGGAATCATAACTGTATGTCAGGATTCCTTTTCCCCAGATAAGTGGGAAAGGGGTTAATTACGCGTGTGTCTCACAAGCAAATACAGATCGAAGGCCTCATCTGACGGCACATGACGGTAATTCGGTGTCGGGTACAGTTTGGCGCTGAGTCCTCAGCATTGACTGCATATCAATGCATGAGGAGATAAGCCGCTTTCATAGAAACGCACATCGATTTTTGGATGCTGCGAGGAATAAACAGCGCCTTTAGGAAAGTGCTGCTCCCGTTTACAAAAACTACATCAGAGAGTGTTCTTCCCAGTGCCGACTACGACATTACAGACGCAAGACAGGTGAACCACAATCGAGTTGTCCCATGTAGGTCAAGCTATTTTGCAGACAGTCTAATACCAAAGTAAACCCTGATTTACAAGACTGGAAATCCAATATTCTATGGCAAATTTGCTGTCGCTCATAGAAATATTTACGCTTTTTTTTATTTTAGTTATTGATTTATGTACTTCTGTGTGTGTTTTCTAACCGTATACTGCCAGTAACTCTCGATACTTCCGTGTGACCATTGTTCTGCCGAGGCATTTTAAGTCATTAATGATGAGGCTCCCTTCGCAGATAAAATATTGCTTTATCCACTTGGATGGTGGTTGAATCAATGATTGGACTGTGTGGTTCCACAGCTATACCGCAATTATATCATGATGCAGTTTTCTCGAGACAAAGGCTTACAACATCTGCCATCTAGCAAGGCAATACCTACCAACTCCGGGTGAGGAGTGCAATGTTATTTCACAAGTCCATATCAGTAACGTATATATAGTTTTGGTTTTGGTTACGCTTGATTATTTAACTTGCTGGGTATCTGCATGCACCAGAGAATGATAATCCCTACACAAACACATACACATATACACAAATATCATACATACATTAATATATGATACATATACTTATATAGAGTATGGTTTCTGCGAAGGAGCCAGTTTCAATACCAATTGTATCTATAGGTTTTTATGCTGATATGCTCAGTCAGCTGCACATATCCTTTCACACCTACAGTCAAACTCAAAACAAAGTATTCACAATCCTATTGTATTGACCATTTAATAGTAGTCTCCAGGTATACACGCGGTCTCCAATACGTATTTTATCAGCAGGAAATATATGTTCTCAAATGAAGCATGGAGGATGGATTGCTTAATCCGCGAATGAATCAAGTACATATTGTAGACAGCAGACAAATTTTGTACTCTTATGTACCATTTTTAAAATTATCCTCCCGATCTATGCAGAGACATTTAAGAATGTCTGCCTCACCTGGCTCAAAAGGTGCAAGTCGATGGGTGACGACTAGATTGGTTTATCTTGTTTCGGATAGTTCTGTCATGTAAAATGGAAGTTAAAAACAAACAAGCACACAAGGGTGGATGTACCGACGGGTTCGGTTAATTTGGGTACAATCATTCATAATTACCATTGTTTAAACAACAGCAGATATATCTCTCACAGGTAAAGATGAGCTTATAATTCTACCTGATACTAACACAACAGGGTGCTTATATATAACAATTTTCTGACGTGCAGTTTTCAAAGTAACATTTTTACTTTCATTCTATTTTATAATGGCACAATAGTTTATGTTTTGTGTGTTTTCAATCGAAAATAATCATAATTCGAATTAAAAAGGCATTTTCGTTGAAACGAGCATAGATCATTTCCCATTGCCACTTTATAGCCATCGTTCGATATTTCAAAATGTATATTTATTTAAAATAAAATAATCATAAATTATCATCCCCATTATGTGACGTACACGTGTGTGTTAGCATGCTATAATCGTATCTGTTAAAAATTTTGATTGGTCTTACTGAGCTGGTCCCGAAAACAACCAGATGAGGAACATTTATGGTCAAAATGTAGTAAAAAAAAATACTAAACATTTTTGCAAATTAAAAAGCTTTCAACTGCACAAATAGGCCTTTATCAATGTAGAAGTTGAAATGCCTACATTTGCACTAAAGACAAAGGTCGTTTTCCTGCGACGACTTTGTTGCTTTAGCATACGGTAAGATCACAAAATTAGTTCTTTCACCTTGAATCTTGAGAAATACAATAGCAAAGCAAGGAATCTTACATCCATAACCCATATCAGGATCGCTATGTTGAGAATATTGGTTGACGTATTTCTCTGTTCGGGGCACAGATTACCAAATATAATTTTCCTCACTTAATGCATACCGAGGTAAGACAATAGAAATTACTGCTCTATGTGATATGGCTTACTAAAAGTCTTGCTACTGTCGTCTCTAATCAATTTTAACTTTAGTTCAATTGATCCACTGATGCGAACGAAAAGAGAGCTTTGGTCTATGTTGAGACAGTGCATTGGATATGTTGAATGGGGATAGGACATTTTAAGTGTGTAAAATTCAGAGACCGAAATATTGTCATGAGACAGCAAAGTTGCTTACTCATCTGTTTTTGTGCTTGACCAAATGTCTCAAGATATGCACCTTTATTATATACGGAAATAAAGTAATGCATTGTTATCAATGGTCTGAAGCTGCCTGCCTGGTTGATAAAGATTAGATTGGAACTGGTATTTCAAGAGCTACTGACAATAAAGTGTTATGTAAAATGGGAAATATAGCATATTTTGATACTTGTTAGCAGCTGCTGGTTATACTTGTCAGATTATAGCGCATTTCCTTATTTGTGTGGAAAATTATTTTTTGTAGCCGTTTGTGCTAATCGCAGCTCCATCTGGTATCTTTGGTATATTATAATGTATTATGTATATCTTACGGAAGATAATAAATTTTGTAGCATTTTGTTCTGAATAAGGTTTGAAGTAGATCTGTTACAAGTGTCTAAAACCATTTACCTGGTGTTGCAATTTTTGCACATTGATGAAGTGGAATATTGACACTTTTGAGGTGAATTTATTCTGTAAAGGTCTGAAAATGTTGCATTCTCGCATCATAAAGAGAGCCCCGCCAATTTCACTAAAGATGTTGAGGGATATGCAGAATGTAGCATATCGCACACATATTTCAGCGTCTACTGGTTATATTTGTCAGATCTAAGGCATTTGCGCATCTGTGTGGAGGAATATTTCCTAGCGTTTGTCCTAATCACAAAGTTTTGTCCGACCATACTGAATAAAATCATAAGGGATACTAAACACACATTAGATTTTGTCCTTTTGAAATATGCTATTCAAATTTAATAAATTTTTTCTTTGAAATTACCGTTTTGATAAAAACAGTGATTTTAGGATTTATATTTCTGAGTTCACCTAGCCACAGTATTTGTTTTTATTCTTTGGTAGATGGTTCGATGTTTCTTGTCCACATCAATGTGCAATTCCATTTTATTCTTATGCTCGTTCATTTCAAGTTGCTCCAGATCGACACTTTTTCATTGATAATTACTTGCTGCCTTTGAATATACTTCCCTGTCGCCTACTTGGAAGAAGAAAATGTAAGCTTTTCAAGTATATTAATCATATTTATATTCATATTAAAGTTATACTCAAGCTAATTTAACCTGTTCGTCTGTCCGATCTACAAGCTGTGTAACCCACATTTAGCTGCATGAATGTATTCACAATCAAGCGCTTCCCAACGTATACTTCAAGGTTTGTTTGTGTGTATCGATTAAAACGAGGACGAGAAGAATAATATATCAGCAGCATGGAAAGATTTTCTGTGTCATACATATAGCGTAATAACTATTGATTGTCATGTTTTGGTTATGAGTTTTATCTGAATGTACGTATGTAGATTTACCGTGTGGGAATAAATGTATATATATGTATATATATATATATATATATATATATATATATATATATATATATATATATATATATATATATATATATATATATATATATATATATATATATATATTATATATATATACATTTATATATATGTATATATATGTATACATACATACATACATACATACATACGAGTAAGTGACCAAGCATGTTACAAAAAAACGCTACTCATGCGTGGGACCCGTTTTTCGACACAGATTTTGACGCAATGCTCAATACGCAACACGATCAATTGCAAACTTTGCGCCACAATTATGTGTTTCAATAAAAAAGGTTTATGAGCAAAGTCTATGAAGCACACTGTAAACTGCTTATCTGAACCCCGGCTATATAGCAAATATAGCAGACTTTTACTGTGGGCTCATTTTTACTGCAAAAGATTAAATTAGTTGCCACGTGATTTTGATTGTTTAATTGTTTCCATTCGGAACCAGAGGATTTGCGGGCTTGTCAAATAAAGTACCACGCAATCAATATAGACCTTGGCCACTACAATGTAATCGTGGTACCACACAACTTCCAACGTGTTGCCAATCTACTTTATCACAGAGAATCGCCATCAGCTTAATGTGTTTATTGACGCATAGTGACATATATAACACGCAGTAAAATGTTAAAAGTCACCATGGGTTGCACAGGGTTACTGCATTAAGTCTCATTAATCCATTTACCCAATACATAAAGTGGTCCTGTTTCTAAGTTTTTCATATAACAAATGCATGAACAAAAAAATCAGCAAATGGCCATAATACATATTAATTCAGGTAAGCCAGTTCTACAATTGTGATATATTTTATCATTTCACGTTTAATGTATTTTCCATATAAACGGGCATCGGCTTACTGTACCCTTTCATATTGAATCTAAGCTTCCAGGACTAAAATGCTAAGTACGTGAAGGTTACGCCGCAGATCTTTATCTTGCTCGACTATCGTCAATGTATATGTTCTGTCCCATGACCCAGTTTCACTTTCTCTTTTAGATGAACAACATTGGTTAAATGTCACCTTTGGAATATACTTCATTGCGATTGAGCAAGGATTTAAGGATAGTGTATAAAAATACTAAAAGACTAATAACGTGATCAAATTCAATGACGCATCAGATGTAATCAATAAGGTTGATCACTCATCGAAGAAACTGTCGCCAATCTACCTATGTTTAACGACTTTAAACCTTTCAAGTGGTAATCACTGCTAAAGTTGTTTTCTCATTGCCGTTAAACATATAATAGTTAAAATACTCAACTTCCTTATGAAGATACCTTTCATTCAAAGAATAGCAAGTCTAATCTACAGCAAAAAAGTAGTCTTAGTCAACAGCATTGGGGGCAAAGTGTCCCGCGGAAAGCTGTTCTTTCAGTTTTGAGTCTGCGCCTTAAGTGTTAATAGCTGTGCAAATTTGCGCTGTAAGAGTGTGTAATGATCTCTCTCTGTACAGGTTTATGTACGTGGCCAACTATCAGATCCATGTGATCTGGTCATCATAAAAACCACGTTAACAAATTTGAGTTACAGCCCGTTGCTTCTGCCGTACCTTTTCTACGGTCTACTCCAGAAATGGGTGCCAGGACAACTCATCTATCAATGTACAACACGTGGCCCTACCTCAGGGTATATATGACGTTCTAATTAGGCATAGATACAGTGTCATAATACTTATGTAAGTTAAACCTACGATATGAAATGCTGCGACGGAGTTCTTGTGGCCTAAGCACGTCAATGAGGTTGTCTGCTGAATGAAAATATTCTTTACATATAAAATTCGGTGCTGAAAAGCAGATCATAGCTTGCGTATGGCAATAACTTGGAAAACAATTGTATATCTTTTAACTTTTTCTGGCAGAGGCTGGTGCAGGTCGGTCACACTTATGTCCTGAAATGATGTTCCTGGGAGGTGATTGCTAGGGTCGTGTAACAATAGGGAATACAGAGCAAGAGAACAGAAGATATGAAGTCATGCAAATCCAATATTAGATCGGACGGCAAATGATCCAGGACCAGACAATAAGAATATAGGGCTATGAAAGAAAGAGGTAGCACATGATGAAACAGATATTATGTAGCACGGCAAAGGGTATCGATAAGACGACAAGAATGGAAAACCGGACGACAAACGAAATGGAACCACCGGACAAAAGGTACAGCGGCAGCCAGGGAAGAAGGGTAAACGGAAACGCCATGTATGTATGTATGTATGTATGTATGTATGTATGTATGTATGTATGTATGTATGTATGTATGTATGTATGTATGTACTTATGTATGTATGT
>OZ026627.1:65298195-65351401 GCA_964020975.1 Hermodice carunculata | reverse complement strand
ATGTATGTATGTATGTATGTATGTATGTATGTATGTCGTATGTATGTTACCGTATAAACTCTGCCAGACGATGTATGTTCAGTTTGGGTAGCTCTGGTTTCACATACCCGGGGCTTTCCACCGAAGCTAAGGCGTACCTATATGTGGAAAACAACAAGTGTCTCTTGCTTGCGCTATGGTATGAAATCTAAAAGCAAACTAACTGGATGTTTAAACTTTTCTCAGGGTGGTATATCAAAATCCGCCTTGGGCATCCGAAAAAGATCCCACCACAGCAAACTTTTATCTGCCTTCAATGTACCCACATTTTGTGATATTTTAAATCATAATGCCTATTCCTTACTGCATAGGGTATTTAAGACCGACCCCCGTTTCAGATCCTTGTGTGCCTATTTTATTTCAGACTTTATGATTAACGGTCATCTCTATAAAATTACCTTAGTTGGTCGCGTTATCTCTAGCGGTGAGTCCGCAATGAAATTGTGTCAGTTGTGTGTGCGGTCTCGTACCGGGTACACCACCCAACTCGAAAAAAAGGTATGGTGGACACTCTTTCGATACCCAGTGACCCATCCAGACATCAACATGCGGGAGCTCCAACATAAATTGATGGCTTTACTGTTGAAAGCATTGTCAGTTTTGATTTGATACCCTGGCGTATCAGCCATTTTATCGTTGATTTTAATTTTCGACGTCAGTTTACGGCGTATCTATTATTATGTATGTTTATCAGAATGATTTTGGTCACCTATGTTTTAGTGTGAAGTATGATGTATTCGATCTGTCCATTTTGTGTTACATATGAGACGTATTATTTAGGTTATTCTTTTATTTACGCCTTTAAATCGTGATTTACTTTATGTATGGTTGTCTTATGATATGTGCACATTATTTCGATGTATCATTCGTGTGTGTTCCAATTTCTCCCTTGCGGAGGTTAAATAAATTATATATATATATATATATATATATATATATATATATATATATATATATATATATATATATATATATATATATATATATATATATACATATATATATATATATGGCTCTTTAGGCCTGCACTGTATGGCGGCAGATCTGGGTTGATATGACATTACAGGGACTATATTTTCCGTATTGCGCGGTAGAGTCATATCGGCCCGGTAGGGTGCATCGACGTCAATAGCATGCTGCATGAGGTGAAATAGACAAGGAGCATCCCTGAATGTGACGGCAGGCACGCGCCGCACGTGCGCTGTGTCCAGGGTTCTTCTGGAAGTTGAGCAGGATAGCAGACGCAAAATGGATCCACACTTTGGGGATGTTTTAATTCTATTATATCCAGTAGTACGATAAATAATAACAGGCATAATCAATTAATAAATATACTATAAATCTCTTTAATTGGCATTGCCCTCATATCAGCCTTCGGGCAGCCGCATTGTTCCTCGGGCCGATACGGTTCCCCTCACGCTGATATGAGGGCAATACCAATTAGAGAGGTTAATAATATATATATATATATATATATATATATATATATATATATATATATATATATATATATATATATATATATATATATATGTCCGTTCGCTTGTATCTGTCGTATAAGGATTTTTAGGACAAATCGGGTTAACTGTTGAAAATGGCTGTGCAGTTCACTGAAACAGTGAATGGATTTATTCTTGTAGACGTAGAAACCATGTACATGATGTCATCGAATACTAACGTAATAGCTTATATTTGGGTTAGGTCTAAATTCGCCTACAGGTGGTGCTGCTGATCCTGTTCATGATTGACCGACCACATCTTAAGGTCACGTTTCATGACCCTCACTTTCTCTCCATAGATAAACATGGGGAACTAGCAGACATAAATATAACCTCTCTATATGTTGCCAAGTGAGCACTAAACTTTCCTTTTATCACACCTGCGTATATTTGAAAGTCTATGCACTTCAGGTAGATTAGAAGATGATAATTCCAAAATTTGTCCTCATGTGCAGGGTGAAACTTTCAGGTTCACTGTAATGGAATGGGCTTTGCTGACCCAACTGACCTCAGACTGCATGGGTTGCTAGGTGTCACAAACATGCATCATGGGAACAAAAGGCTGTGTGTCAAGAAATTTAACCAACCCAAATTATCCCTATTACGCTTCATGTAGCTCCAGGAATACGCATGGTGATGACGGACCTGAAAACCTAGTTGCCGTTCAAAGTACAGTCATGGAGGAAACAATGTAATAAGGAGAGTATGGCGCAAACACAAGATATCTTTACATTGTTGACCAATTTGAAATTGCTCGGACGTACAACGTCTAAAGCAGCCACAAGCAACAAACAAAAAGACATGTTATGCCGCCGGACATGGTAAAATTGTAATGCAAATCATTGGCGCGGAGACCAATTGCAAATCATTTAGAATAGAATATCGCAAAGCTGTAAGAATAAGACAAGTAAAAATGTAATGAATTTGATTCACTTCACTGCATATTCAATATGTTTTATTAATTAAACTTTTTAAGCTCACAAGAACAATAAGGGTTAAAACAAATGAGAATAATTTATTCCATGTTGCCGTGGAATCCAATTGCCATGGTCAATTACGTCACACCGGAGACCATAAGGTTACATGCAAACTTGGCTAAATGAGGGGCAAAATAAGTTCACGAAATTTGTAAAAGTCGCTAAATACGCATTGCCTCGCTTTTCTTTGGAAATGGGTGCTTTACTACAGTCGTGTTACTATTGCAGAATGAAGACTATATCAACAAAGAAATTTGATGGCCAATGGCCTCTGTTATCAATTGAATCTACAACTTGAAATCTGTCTACATAACATCAAACAAGTTTTATTGTAGAGACCTGATTGTTTAGACCTGGGGAAAGATTATCTTCTGACGGAAGTGACAGAGTTCTGAGTGTGAACAAGGTGCATTGTATATTGAGTCTTCACTGAAAATAAATGGTGCAGCAGTAACAGGGGAAGGGGGCACCTGCTCACAGTTAACAGTTCATTTTACGTGCTTTTCGTGGTTTATGATGCAGTCAGAGACCAGGTCATGTGTCGCGAGCATTATCAATCACACTTCATGATAATTTATTTCAAAATGTTCTTCACAGAAAACACTTATTTTTTTTCAATACAATCGCAAGAAATACCCTCAGCCCCTCTCTCATCAGATGGTTGTAAGTGGCTACAGCAGGGATCAATTGCAGCATTTCTTGGTCTAGCTGTGAGCTGTAATTGGAACCAAGCGAGAAGTGTCATGGTTTATGTAATTTCTCCTATGGCCCGATAGCCTCTATCGCCTTGTACATGTCGGATATAGTCAGGCCTAACACTTGTATGTTTTAGACTTTCAACCTTGACCTTACGTACGAAGTACTGCGTTGCTCTCTTTCTTTACCACTCTGGTTTCTCATTTATTTATGCTTGCTAAGAGGTGCCAACTCTCTGCAATCTGACTAACGAAACCTCTAATACATTTAAACTGCGTAAACTACCCTGTTGTCTTGGAAATTAGGATTGACATTATCAAAAATACATTCGATTGTCGTGTGTTATCGTTAATACCTCTACAACTTGACGTAATCCCACAAAGGATGTCTCTGCCTAGAAGCAGAACGTTATATTCTTGGCAAAGGCCGTATCTTGGCACATTAACTAGGGATGCGTCTTCTGCCAGATGCTTCGATCAAGTGGGCCGTGTGTCCCCGTTGTCATCATATGCCCTCTATATATGTTCCGTTTGGTTCTACTTTGGGATACTGATGGGAAACATCTGTTTTGCGCCATGCCATTCCGGAATACTCCACCATATGATTATTCTCAGAACATCGATATTTCTGAGTTATGTTAAATATATAGGGTCTGGTCTTCCAGGTCTTGGTCGTTGTCCAACCAAAATAGGGAAAACCTGGAAGCGGGACAGACCAAACTCCGTGCAGCATCGACGAAACTGATTGAATTCTAAGGATGGAGGGAAAAACAACTTAACTCTTTCAGCGCCAATCACAACTTAAGTCGATCTACTTAAGGCAAACTCGTCTAAATTATCATATAGATCCCAGACGTGAATTTCTCGTAAAAAAGACCTTTCATTCATGTACCAGCATGCCCAGAATTCCAGAGAGAATACCCGAGGTCAACAGCTTTTATCAGCGCTTATTGGGCGCATTGCGCCCAATGCGAGCCAAGAAAAGCTATTGACTCGGTCGAAAATTTGACACTGAAAGAGTTATTGGAATGCTATGGTAGCGTTTCAGCATTGATTTTCAAACAGTTTATTAACCTAATCAAAATTACTGGAAAACTATTTTAATGATCCTGTGTCTCAACCAATCATTTTGTGCCTACGGAACTCTCGGGACAGCGCATTTATTTGATATAATGAAAACAATTATGCTATTTCTGTGTGCCTGTTTCTATTGGCGTATGAGTTTCTTCATAGAATCGATCACATGTTTAAAGTAAGCGTCGCAATTCAACACATAGATAGCATACTTAAAAAAGGACTTGTGTATATCTAGTAAGTATACCGATACGGGTTTTTTGTGACTGTTGATACAGTTTTTCATTAAATTTGGACTCTGTTTTTTTTTTTTTTTTTTAAGTTGCGGAGAATAAGTCGGAAAACATAACAAATATTTTAGGCCAACTGCGATATCGGAACAATGATTTAAATGTTAGAATCCGACATTGCTACTTTGCCACATAGGCCATATGTTTCTTATTAACAATTTTAGTTCCAGGTTTATAGCAATCTATATTTACTTGCATTCAAGTTTTAGGAACCAGGAGTTTTAGTCAATAATTAACCTTGTAGGGGGATTCTGCATAGCTTAACCTGCTTAGCACTTTCCCTTGCACAAACTACTTAACAATAACTGACATTGCTAAATGTCGTCTGTTCTCTCTCTCTCTCTCTCTCTCTCTCTCTCTCTCTCTCTCTCTCTCATTCTCTCTCTCTCTCTCGTTTGTCCCTTTTTTTTCTACTGTGCCCTCGTTAAATGTTTCGAGAGAAAATAACGAAGAGTGCCCATCAGGTAAACAAATGTCTTATCAGCAGTCAAGTGTGCTCAGCTGAAGCTGTGGATGTAGTCCTAATAACACGAACGGGCACAGGTTATGTGCAAGCACACATTGCTTCCCATAATGTAAATGACGTTATGGTCATATCCAATTACTGTTTGTTGAGATGTTCCTTGATGTGAGCCTACATAATGCACAATTATACCCCTGGATGCATGTTATATTGCGTAATTCTACTTTTACCTTCTTTCGTTTCAAATCAAATACGACGTTTTCTATTACTGAACAGCAGAAGTATACATTTTCATCATGTTAGACCTCATATATATATAAAGAGAGAGAAAGAGAGACAGACAGATAGACAGACAGATAGATAGAGGACTTCAATATATACCTGAAATACTTTGGGAATCTGTTGTGCTCTAGTTATTGCTTTATTGCTTTGCATCTTATATAAGTATGGGATAAGCATAGGCCGTTTGCAGCGTAGAAATAATACATTTTCGCCTGAAAGGGTTTTTTTTTTCAAATGCGTTAACATCGGTGGAGTATGTGCTCATTTTCTCGGTCTTCTTGATAAACGTAACACTCGACATTTCCCACGACAAAATATTACTTCGCAAACAAACAAACAAAAAAAAAAAAACAAAAAACAAAAAACAAAAACAAAAAAAAAAAAACAAAAAAAACAAAAAAATAAATAAATGAATAAATAAATAAATAAATAAAAACGGAAGAAAGAAAAAGACAGAAATAAATAGACAGATAGAAAGAAACCATAAAAATAATCTTAGGAATTCTTATTGCATGGGGTATATAAATAGAATGTATTATCGTTAGCAGCAGGTAACTGTTGCCTAATGATGTTAATCTTCGTGATTGTAGCGAATTCGATGCAAAGCAAGTTTTTTTCATATATCCACCAGCATGTCTTTATTTAATTTCCACTGATAGATAAACTATTAAGCAACTATCCCAAACGGTTGTCCGCTAAGAGAGTGAAAATAATGATCATAGAATTTTCCATTAATTCATATATGTCGGACCGTTGCAGCGTAGAGCTTGAAGAAGCCAGCCTGCGAAAAAGTTGAGGCCATGGAAGCCACAGAAGCCCCATAATAGTCTACCTAATTAAAGGTAAAATAACTACTAGTAACATTAATGTAACAGCCCTAAAGTCGTAGCGATAGCACCGTGCTCCGATCATTGCTTGATATTTTGTCCACAATTATATCGTTATCGGGACCTGCTGATACAAATAAAGCAACTAAATACTTCTTTCAATTGGACTTACGTTAATAAAAACAGAAATGCTGAAACTCTTGAGGCCTATTACCAAAAGCAAGTGCATGTTCTCACAAGCTGTGATATTGTGTCTTCTCTTCTCACTAGCAGAAGAAAAATAATCTCTGACTTTGTTAAATAGCGCTGACAACTGGGTTTTCTTTAAACAATCTGTCAGGCGGAAGGTGAAACTGCATATGCTGGCGAGCAGTTTCTCCTTAAACTTTACAGAGCTTGTCAATCAAAGGCCCTCAACGAACACCATTACATAATATATAGCCGACTGGTCCGGATATCCCCCCGTTTCAAGTTGGAATCTCTTCCGCCCACATCTGCAACAGGTAACTATCTTAGTTACTGACCCAACCATACCGTTCAGGCGTTTAGAAATGGCAAGGTAATGAGCTAACAATACAGGCAGGGAATACTTGTTCCAATTGAAACAGACATACCTGTTGCTCCTATGGAGATACTAAGAATAATATATATTGGGTGCATGACAGGGTGTCACAAATCCTGCGGCTGCTTTAAGACTGGCTTGAAGTGTACCCTGTTTTGCACTGTTTGTGGTGATCATACCTGCCAAAATTCGCGTCAAATTGACATGAACAATAATAAAAATATCAAATATTTTGTGGATTGAGAGTATAATTCAGGAATTGATAATAAAATGAAATGACACCAAACCATGCAGAATCCTTTAAATTAAGACTGGCTTGAAGTGTACCCTGTTGTGCACTGTTTGTGGTGGTCATACCTGACAAAATTCTCGTCAAATTGACATGAACAATAATAAAAATATCAAATTCTATGGGTTGAGAGTATAATTCAGTAATTGATAATCAAATGAACTGACATCAAACCATGCAGAATCCTTTAAATTACAATCCTGGTTAATCCGAGGCCCTTCGGGAAATCCAAAATTGCAAATCTATACCCTGCGTTTGGAACTTACATTTACTGTCACTATGATCGCTGGATCCGTACTATATCCTCTTGTGTGTGGTTTTTTGTTTTTGTGTTGGCTTGTTTTACTATTAGGAAGTTAATTTATGTACAGTGTTATGTAACTAACAAATTTGAAATATATATATTATGCATTATGATATTGCACCAGTGTTTCGTAATGTACTTGTATTAATTTTTATCATAAAGGAGTTTCTGTAAGCATGTGTATGCTTCTTTCCCTCCTGACAATATTTGTGTTATATATTGTATGTATATGATTTGTATCGGATTATTTGGCGAATAAACAAAACAAACAAAATTAGTCCCATTTCGTGTTTTACTATAAGTTGTATTTGTACTTATTGATAGGCCTTGATTCTGATGTTGTTATCTAGGGAGTTTACAGTCTGGAAAAAGAACACGAAATAAACACAGTAATTGGGCAAGAATATCAGTATCCAGCCGTGTCCAGAACTCCCAAGCTTTTTTTGAATCCCTACAGCCAGGAGCCCAACTGAGCCCTTTGCCGGGTACAATACGGGGTAGAAAATGTACAGTATTGCTCAAAGTAATAATGAACGGACCAAATGAATTAAGATGGAACTTAGATATGCATCAATATATGGCTTTTTTTTCCATTGTAATTACTGACATAGATCCACTTTTTCTGTAACTGTTGTTGAAGAAGGGATTGCCCGTCGCTTGTTTCTATAATGGTGACCATTTTTACTGTATGTCATATATAAAGGATTTTTGTTGTTTATATTGACTTATTATGCATTTCAGCGTGAAATTGTATGCAGTATTCAGCCTTTTTAGGTCTCTGGTTGAAATAGAAGGTTGATATTTAGTTTTTTCAGATGTTGGTCCTTCCTCAGGAGGCCATTTTGAAATTGAGAGGAAATAGGCTGAATTTTGCGAAAGTAATTACAGGTCATTTATATGTAGCACACGGAACTCTTGGTGTCAAGTTTCAATTTGATGAACATGTGAACTATAAATATTTTGACGCCCATTATGTCTAAACTGTTTGAAAATCTGGGGCTATTTTGAAAACATTTTGTGATAAATCATAACATAGCTATAGATGCTCTGCGAACACATTTTAAATCAAAACATTACAGAACAGACATATTTGTTTTTGCCAGAATGAGGTTAATTTTATATAGCAATTTAGAGCAGGTAAGCGCCTTTTCGTGCACGCTAAATCAGTTTCATGAAGGGGGGTGGGGGGTTCAGTACGCTGGTACAGGTAATTATTTTTCTAGAGTACGTAGTACGGAAAATAAAAATCTTTCAAAATTTTGGATAATACGAAGTACGTAAAATAAGAGGGCTTCCAGTACGCCAGTACGGGAAACCCTTTCCCACCCTCTTTCATGTGGGTGCGCATAAAACTTGTAAGGCGAATAAAAAGGCAACAAAATGGTATGGAGTCTAGCACGCGGTGGACTTCCTTCACCTTTCTGAGGTGAAGGCTATAAAATACATTGAAGTTAATACTATGGTGAAGGGTGTCCTGAGCTGCAGATATATATTTCAGAAGAAAGCGATCAGGGCTGTGTGGATCAGAGCCAGGGAAAGGCATTTACAGTTACATTTCTGTACATTTCTGTACACTATACACGTGCGT
This sequence comes from Hermodice carunculata, assembly GCA_964020975.1. NCBI lineage: Eukaryota > Metazoa > Annelida > Polychaeta > Eunicida > Amphinomidae > Hermodice > Hermodice carunculata. The sequence goes on along the minus strand of OZ026627.1, from coordinate 65,342,512 downwards.
CAAAGACACAATCCAACTTGCTTATAAACATGGCATGTTTACTATTTTTTTTTTTCTTTTCGTCTCGGAGGAACATTCCAGAAGGTACGGTAGACGTCACTTTTGTAACTGACTGCCCAGTACACATTCACCAAAAGCTTAAGGCCATGTTTCTGTAGGTTGAGTTATTTTGAGAGCTGCAGTTCCTATGTTAAGACTTTTGCTAAATATAAAACTCACAGAGTTAAGACACCTTACCGTAGAGAGGCCACGGGACGACCTGACCCTACCAAGAAGAATATTTCTTGAAAGACTAAAATAAGAAGATTGATAACTTTCGTCGTCTTCAACCTCAGCAAGTAATGCCGACACTCACCATGCACCAAAGAAAGCGCCATGATGTCAGGAGATGCCGGGTTACCGTCACCCTTGAACAAATATCTGGTCCTGGTGTCAAATGCGTAATTATGAACATATGGTTGTCATAAAGACCTTTCTGTTTTTACTGTGTCAGCGCTTATTATAGACTGAGCAAGCAGTTTTCATTGCCCTGCTTTTGGTGCAAGGCGCTCCGAAGAAATGTGTTAAACTGAATAAACTCCGGACCTTAAAATGAAATATTGAAAGGTTAGGGAACGCTCTGAAGCAGCAGTTACAGATCTCCTAATATATAGTTTCACAACTTTTTTTTTTTTCATTTTGTACAAATTAATTATTGCAATACGCTGTGTGCATCTCCAATGACCCAACTCCTGAAAAGTAATAGCACAGGCAAAAGATACAGGATACAGCAAGACAAATTCATTTACAATAAGCTACCTGAACTACTGAATAAATAGTGTATATGGTGCATAAGTAAGAATGATGATGGAAATATCTCAGAGTCACTGGAAATAAAGTTAACATATATACTCGCGCTTTTATCAAGATTGCAATACCTAAACAAAGTTCAAATTTTCTGACAGTTTCGTCTTTTGAAGGACCTGCAAAGCCGAACTTCACCTTTTTTCTGAATGCTGGCGAACAGAACATTTAAGCGTCTTCATATAGTCTTTATTGTAAGAGAAAAGAGCAATTTTCTACAAGAAATAGTCGGCCTACGTACATGTGGAAGGACAACGATAAGTGATTGGTGCCGAAGGTAGTTGGTCCGATACCCGGCTGTTCCATGGTAACACATCCATTCGCAGGTTCTCAGGTGATGCAGTATAGTACAGTGCATTTACTTAAAAGTTTCTTTGCAAAATGTTCGTGTATCATTGCGTAATACATATACCCTCGTACCTTCTTTCGATGCCTTACTTCGTCCGTCTATTAATACTTCACACCTGCACCCTTGGACACTGGAGGCTGTCTTCTGCAGGTGTTGTACAGATACTCTCTGACACACACATGTATATATATATATATATATATATATGTGTGTGTGTTTGTGTGTGTGTGTGTGTTTGTGTGTGTGTGTGTGTGTAAACACAGTCCGAGTTGTGCAATACTGACGCTTTTGTTGAGCCGTCACTTGGTTAAAGCTCTATATCAAGTATATTTTTATTTTTCCGCCTCAGAAAATACAACGGATATTGCGCCTGCTGTTTGTATTTTTGCCCAGGTGAAGACAATGTTTTTCTGCAAAAGCTTACATAAGACACCCCCGTTTCTTCTTTGCTACGCGTCCAAAAATCCCGAGATGAATACACCGTATGCCTCACGCAAGGTCTTTGTAACGTTTTGCTTCACTAGGTATTCAAAGCCTTAATCCTGGCTGTGTGCTGGTCCACCATTTCACTCTGTAATCTGGGGCGTGCTATGCACAAAATGTTTTTTTTTTTCACACATGTCAACAAGTGCGACGTATTATACACATCAAGTAAATTCATATCTGACAATACGAAGCACTAAATAGTAAGAGTTTATCGCTATATCATGAAAATTATTGTCGCGAAGCGTGGCGTGGTTCAGTGAGCCATAAACTGTAAAAAAAACCATAAATTCTCGATTCGCTACTTTTGGCCTCTTTACTGTACTTCTTTCGATCACTCACATGGGCTAACTATTCATCATCAAATGACACGACTTTCCAATCAGTCAAATATCTGTCCAGTTTATCTCATCAATATTGGCGATGTGACTTTAACTAAAGTCATGTGACTTTGAGATCTGTCAAAAATGTAATATTAATAAACCATTATTTACAAAATCCAGCTATTGTTTGAAGATATACGTTCCACTTAGCACCGTGTTTACAACTGCAAGTGATTTAATAATCTGTGAGATTTTGTCGTACGGTAATTTTTATGCAACAAAGAGGCGACGTTTTCAAATGATTTCATCAATATTTTTCACTTCAATCAAAAGCGTTGCTGCATTTAGTCTGATGTATGATATTAAACTTCCTTAACAGTAATTCTTGTCTTTCTCATTACAGACATGAATTGGCAAACTACTGCATAGTTCAAAATCAATATCGGAATACACGAATATTTTTCAAGGTATTTTGGTAGCTTAAGTCCTGCATAATCACGACCGTTGTCTGTCAAAATGTTGACGCAATGTACGAAGGTAATTCTATAAATACGTTATGGCAAAAATGTCAATTTCTATGACCCGTTTGAATGTCTAATTTTCTCTAGAGATTTATTGCTTGGTGAGTCCATATTCAATTATGCGATTTAGAGTGACCGCCAGATCAATGGTTTCGACGAGAAAGCCACGTGCCAAATCTATTCGTCCAAACATGAATGTAATTGCATTAATCCCCAGTTCTGTCTACGTATAATAATTGTGTGTCCCTTTTGGTTGCCTTTGAAATTGTTAAATTCCACACGGACGGGTTTATATAGCTTCAGACTATCATCATGTTTCACACACAAAAACATGAATTGGTCTTGGTCAACAGTGTTACTCGGTACAATTACTTGCACAGCGCGCTGAGAAAAAAACTGTTGACTGTGTTGAAATGTAGTTCTAGCTGTTTTCGCGCTCGACTTCATTTTGCGCCATAAGTGCAAGTACGAACTTTATTCGCGAGAAAAAGCGGTGTGTTGTGTTACACACATACGATACGGTAGTATTTAATCAAATTAAAACGCGCATATTTTCTGAAATTAAGTGTGCACGAAATTAAAAAAGCTCTTTATCTCATCTGAGACGAGAGCGGAATCTAAAACTCAAATATATACATTTAAATCAGGCAAAACACTGGCTATATATTGATACATCTGCTGTTTATCGAACTGGACAAACCGGTAGATGTGGACAGACGCATGTAAATCCTTGCCCTATTGGCCAAGTGGGTGGAACAAAATTGGTCCTTTCACGTCAGCTGCATCGGACAATGTAAGTTTAATGGTGGTAGATTTCAAAGAAGGCCATTTGCCGTAATGTGTGTTTACAAAATTACTACCTACCTACCTACCTACCTACTTACCTACCTACATACCTACCTACCTACCTACCTACCTACCTACCTACCTACCTGCCTGCCTGCCTGCCTGCCTACCTACCTGCTTACCTACATACATACCTACATGTACACACGAACAAGCACACACACACATATATATATAAATATGTATATATATATATACATATATATATATATATATATATATATATATATATATATATATATATATATATATATATAAATTTTCATATACCGCGGGTCAAGATCACTCGAAAACTGTATTTGTTTTTTACGTTAACGCCTAGATCTGGTAACATGGAAAAAGATTACAGGTATAGCAGTCAATTTTGTAGCCAGTTGACGATACTTCCAAATGCAACTTACGGACTTTTTTCAAACATCTGCAACAATTTATTCATTTCGACAATACTGCCATTTCCAGTAATACTTGGCACTTTGGTGCACTTACTCTACAAGGTCAGGCAAACCGCAATATGAATTAAATTGCCATTGTGCCATTCTTATAACCTTATAAAACTATAATGTTGCACGTCCAAGCATCAAAATTGTCCTTGCTTTATATAGCAAACAAGAATAGCTTTCACAAACGCATCATGTCATACGTGGCGTCCAAATGGCCCAACAAGATATTTGATAAATGCATTGAAAAGAACATTACATGTCCCTGTTGGTTTTCCGCATCACTCACTTAAAATGTAATATGCTGAAGTGAACTAGGACACGAATTCTCTAACGTGGATAGAGCACAAATACTAATCCCGTGTAGAGACACAAATATGGCCTCTTGGTGAGTTTAATGTTATCTTCAGGGCACTTTTGTAACAAAAGGCATCAAAATACATCTAAATTATTTACAAATAACGAGACATATGGAAACTCGGATAACAGAGAAGGGGCAAACTTTATGCCGTAATGTATACGTCATCTTTACCACTGAGTTTTGTTACTCTGGTCGTACTATTTGTACGCTTCATGGAGACAGCTCGTAAACATTTCTCCTAGCACTGAAGGGCAAATTCCTTTCGCATCGTGTAGTCAGTGCGACGCCTGTGCACACTACCACCGCAAAGTTTCACACCTGACTTTTAGATGAGAGGGTGTTACTCAAACCAATGCACAGGATGTGGGCTTGAACAAAAATTATATGGTATATCAGCGGTACATTGAAAGTATCGTATTTCGTTTTAGCATCTGTCAAAACAGATGCAGCCGCATACACCTAGGAATTTTCATAAGCCGTGGATGGAACCAGCATACGCTTTGGAATATGCACCAGTCCTCGAAGGTACCATGCTGCATACAGTCACTAATATGCATGACACGTCCAAGATACCAGGCTGCATTTCGTCAGGAATAGGCATAAGTCCTGGGGGGTACCAGGCCGCACACACTAAGGCATAAACATGAGTCCACGAAGGTACCTGAGCGACCAAATTTCTGGTTCCATTGATATGCAAAGTCGGGTATGTGTGTCTAAAAAGATGGGACTATGCCCTCACACCGATACAATGATATTTTCATTTCCATGTATTAGAAAACCATGTCTATAACTTTTACACACTTACTCTACAAGGTTTTATTCCGTAATACATCAGTTCGGGATGTCTGTATTGGAAATGCAAACACGGTACCGCCAGTTAGCAGAATGACTTGTCCGGGGATTAATGGCACAGAATTAAGTCTTGCGCTGGTTCCCCGCTGATGACCCGATTTTATAAAGGCTAATAAAGCCTAAAACTTTCTTCTAAATTTCAAATTTTATGAATATGATTTGTTCCTTTCACAAATTAATTTGCTATAATGATTTAGAACTATGCAGTTTTTCAGTGAATGGTACGGAATAGTACTTTGCACATAGAATACTGGACTTGATAGTGTTCAAACGGTACATGGGATCACATAATTAGGTTTGTTAAGTTTCTCATTTTATGAAATAGTATATTTCAGCTTTTCGACAATATTTCTAAATGAGGTCGTTACACCAATGTGATATATCTACATGCGGGCCATCACACCTTAACACTGCAGTGACAGACAAAGAATAGACAGAGTTTGGCTTGTCTGTCAGCAACTTTGAACATGCCAAAGACGAGACATGATGTTCCAGCAAAAACTATTGGATGCAAAGAATACTACAATGGAAATCGACAGCCACAGTGAATTGAAATTGGTGGCACGGGTCAAGCAAAGGGGTCTAGCGGAGCAACAACGATTCGGCGTTTCGTCAGCAACAGCATGCAATCTGGCGATTTATTCTTGTTTATGTTAGTAGTTGTAGATACTTACGAACGGTGTTTAGATGAGAGAATCGATGGCTAACTCACGTGGCACAGTAACCACCGGTTGGCATAAGGGTGGCGTTATCTATTTCTATATATATATTCCCTTGTATCTGAGCAGAGTAACATTCTCCCAGTCGAGAAATGAGCATTGGATTTACTAGGTGCAATTGCAGTTTGTGATATGCACTTGCATTTGTACTTGCCACACGAACGAGGTCAATTGCCTTATAATGAAGTATAATATAGACACATTTGTTTTACATGGATTGTGAAGGAAGTCAAGCGTTGTACAGGACCACTGTAACTTAATAATCTAGTTCTCAGCAAGCTTATGCCTATGTCTTTAGCATTTGTGTGAACTACATTTCTGAGGCTAACACAATGCAGAAAGCTACATGGTTACCTTTCACATCACGAACTTTACTGAGATTGGGGGTATGGTACATCGGTCTAATGCCAACTGCAGGACCCTGTTGCTTTGGCCATTTTCTTCTGACACTGTATCCACTGTGATTGCTGTACGACGCGCCACTCTCATGCAAATAGGTAATCTTAATTCAGGACTACCATACTGGTTTCTGCATGTATTGCTGCTTAAAATTTAAACCATGTTATTCACAAACACGTTTTTTAAAATAAATAAATGGCAATGCAAGGTGCGACAAAATAGTAGCTGTTGTCGTTCCTTCAAAGATGGTAATTACTTCAGTAGTTAGCTGCACGTTATAAGATCAGCAAGCAATAAAACACAAACTAAGACTTCACACCTTAGCCAAAATTCAAGCCGGCAGAGATGCCAGGTGCCAGGGGCCTCTTGCCATCATCAAGAGCAGCACTTGGACATCGATAGGTATTTCGGTATTTGTGTTTCCTTGAATTTTCAAGTTTTCGTTTTTCTCCTTTACTCTTCTTCTTTTTCTTTCTTTTTTCTTGTGTTTGTTTGTTTATTTTTGATACTCTTTATCAGTCATCTTCCCTTCCCATACAGACGCAAGATGTATATGGTGTAGTAGCAATACCTGATGTGACTAAAATTACGATCTTTTCTAGCAGCTACTGAAGTACCAGGCTCTGCGGAACAATACATTTGCATATTCTGTGCCTTATACAGCGAAGGCTGGCTCATTTTAAGGGCCTTGAACACTCTACATCTTAACAAGTAGTGTCTAATTCATACTTATGCTACATTGAAAATGTAATATTTGTTTATCTAACCTAGTAATGTTTAATTCATAATTAAGCTACCATAAAAAGTTATGTTTAATGAGCCCTTTCGTTGTCAATTTCCACAAAAGTCCATGTGCTCTGTATTGACATGAAGATATCAGATTCATATGCTTCATAAAGTGATCTCTCAGTCAAATACCTGCATGCCTAGAGTTGCAAATTTGGGGGCAAGCAGGCCCACAGTTCATCCTCAATCTGCTCCAGGGAGCCATCACTTTTTAACCAAAGCACTGTGCGGCACAAACGTTCCTACAACGATAATCAGGTTATGACTTCTGCGTACCGCTACTTAACAATAGTCATCTGTCAAACCAGCAAAAGACAAGTGTCAGAAAACAACTGGTTTTGAAAGAAAATTTGCAATAAGTGGTTAAAGAAGCTCTTTTGTCTACATTTTGTCCCCCAATGTTTCAGGTATTTCTCAGAGAGCAGAGTGCATGGATGTGTAACATATAGAGATGGACTTGTAAATTGTAAAATTAACGGACATCACGTATAGGATCGCCAGGTCTGTCAATGGACAGTAGATCAGTATTAATGTTGAAATATACCCGTTTACGACGTAAATATGAAATTATACTTTTTAAAAACCGCGCTAATTAAGCTTAAAAGCTGACAGGAGGCCTGAAATAAAGCTGGCTTTCTGTATAAGGTACTGAATGTTAAATCTTCCATCTACCAAAGTTCGTCTACGCTGATGTTTCATTGTGAGCGTTAAATCTGACCACCATAGCAGCATAACTGCAGCACACCACATGACATACAGAGACAACCGCATATGTCAACAATTACTTGACGACTAGTTCTGCTAAAACCAAAAAAGAGGTCCCCTGCAATTAAACAGTATTCCATGTCTGAAAATGTTCTGAACGAAACTTGGTCATTAGTACTAAATTCGAACGAAAGTTCGCGCTTTGCTGACAGCATGATTGTGCTAACGGTAGCTTTGTCATCATACAATCAATGCTGTGTCAAGGGTCGTCATAATCCATTGTGGCACAATACGAGTACAGGGTTCCCTTAAGTGATTTTATTGTCCATTTAAAACCTCGTACTTGCGTGAGGTTGTACTTTTGAAACGTGCCCGGCAAATTACACGCATAGGCGTTTGGAGAATGAAGAATACGAATTCACACTGGCGCTAGTGCGAGAAGCAGTCTGTTTGGTATAAAGGCCCCACAAGCAAAGGAAATGAAACATGAACATATCTGCCTGATATTCACGTATCAAGTGCAACGTTTTCGAACGAGACATATTGTGTCGCAAGTTATATTATCAATACATTTGTAATATTGTTAAAGGTAGTCGGTAGCTTTGATCACCGTTGCACTAAAGTATGGTGCCAGACGTAATAATTACGGCATCTGACGAGTATCACCCATAATGGCCTATAATTTAGATAGTAATGTATGTGATAGCCTGCCAGCTGCAAGAGTTCGTACTCGCATAATTCTGCAGCCTGGTGTGTGACCACGAGATAATTAGCATAATGGAAAGAAAGCTATGACGAGTTTGCACAGTCTACTTCCAAAAGCAAGACAGTGGGCAGTAGGAGGACGTCATGTAAGATGATATTGAACTGTGAAGCACAGAAATAATTATTTTCAGATGTTTGAAACTATAGAAAGTGAGCGCAAAAGTGTAGTAGGTTCAGTATAATTCACAATATGACCAAAGAAATAAAAAGTACAGACGCTGAGCCTAAAAAGGTCCCTCTGACCTTAAGACAGACTAGAATGGACGTTGTAGGTGCCACAGCACTGCAAGGCATTTTAAGGAGCAACGCTGGGATTAGTATTCGTGTTACTTTTTCTTGTGATTTGCAGTGAATTTTTACCATAGCTTCTCCAGGTAACATGCGTGCAGGGCATTCGTACCACAACATGAAAGGTTGTAAAACTGTTGTCCAAGACTTGGAGTTGACGAGCTCTTGGCAATCTGCCAGTCTCAAAAAATGTAGTTGCTGGAGTAACATTAATCAAAATTCATTTTTTTGTCTGTTACATATTCATTTGTTTATTTATTTGTTTATTTGTTTATTTGTTTATTTGTTTATTTATTTATTTATTTATTTATTTATTTATTTATTTATTTTCTTCTTTCTTTCATACTTTTTCTATCTATCTATCTATCTATCTATCTATCTATCTATCTATCTACCTATCTATCTATCTATCTATCTATCTATCTATCTATCTATCCATTTATCCATCTATCTATCTATCTATCTATCTATCTATCTATCTATCTATCTATCGGTCCATCCATCTGTTTACTTTGCTTATCTATATTTTTATACAACTGATCTAAAACTACGCCAATTAAAAAGCAAAAGCACTTTTGAGACTAAAAGTATGCGTATGAAACTTAGCACCATGCAAATTTCATCTCTGCACACAACTATGCCGCCCCTACGGTGAGGGCACATAAAGCACCGAGTGCTACCTAGCCACCTGGAAAATAATACTCGGTCTACAAATCAAAATGGTAATTGCTAAATATCTCAAGCTTGCCACAGATTTTGAAAATATGTGAATAATTTTCTTGTTTTTTTCCCTCAAATGGTTGCTTTAGTTATATTGACACATTTGCCCTGCCTAGCACATGCATCTGTCTTGCTTCAAGTCCCTGGCTGTGGGATAGGAGGCAACATAGGGCCTCAGTCAATGTGAACACGCCCTATTGGTATTACCACGGAATACCATTTCTTTTTCGATAAATTAAACTACGGGCTTGTTTCTTAAGCAGACCAAGCTCCGTGTTATCTCTGCTACCCTTGTGGAGAGAAAAAACCCCGGCGATTGTTCTGTTAGGGAGGCAAATTAAGGGCCTAGTGTCCCGGATTCATGGTCACATTTTGGCATTATTGTGGTAACACTGACTTGCTATTATCATGTATTGTGCTAATCTAGTTTGAAAACATCCAACCGTTATAAGCATTTTGACACAAAGCATTTTCTTGCGTTTTGTGGTTATCTGTCGTGCTCGATTGGAAAGAAAAGGGAAAATGTGTGCGAGTGTTGAATATATGCGATATTATATTAACCTGTAATTCAGAAGCAGTAGCAGTGATAGTAGGAGTCTTAGTCGTAGTAGTAGTAGTAGTAGTAGTAGTAGTAGTGCTAGCAGTAGTAGTAGTATTAATAGTACTAATAAGCAAAAGCAGTTATGAGTAACAGTAGTAGTATTAGTTGTAGTAGTGGTAATAATAGCAGTAGTAGTAGTAGTAGTAGTAGTAGTAGTAGTAGTAGTAGTTGTAGTAGGTTTATTAGCACGAAAGTAACTACCCAGAAAGTAGAACAACCAGTTCACAACCTGACCTACTGAACGAATAAATAAGTCAATCATTCAAATTTTGAAGAATCTGTTTTTTTTTCTAAATGCATATATAAGAAATGAACGTCGCGAATTTATAACTCTTGGTCTTCATGAATGAATTAATGATTGAATCTTTATTGCCTGCACCTTTTTACAGTGGTCAGGCATTTTTCCTATACAACACAACACAGCACAGTTTTTACAATACAATTCAAAACATAGCACAGCGTTCACAAAATTTACACACAAACATATAATCACAGCAGAGAAAAAATATAGTAATCAACCTATTTCTTACACTTGAAAAGTTTACAATGGACCTTTAATTTCAACAGTGTAATTAATACACTTTTTGACCAGAAGTATAATATCGTAATTTTTGTGTTGCATCAGCATATAAAATTTCCCTTCCGGATTCTTGAAGGGAATGAGTGTTCGGTACATATAAACCGCAGTGCGCTATCGCGCATTATGGTATCTGTCGAGAATACCTATTCTCTTCACTTCGCCCATGAGTTCCCAATTGGCGACGTTCAGTTCTATAATAAGCCAAGAGCTACAGGTCTCTGATTCAATCACTGCAGGAAAGCAAATAATAATACTGCTATGTTACAGTTGTCCAAGATGTAACCTTTTTGCCGTGATAAGTGACTCACTACAGAGGTAAAGTAAGCTTCATTAATAAAATTGAGTAATTTCCCTTTACCAAAATAATGAACTGGACATTCGTTACCGAGTGTGTCAGTAAAAAAAAAAAGAGAAGAGGACGAATAATGATTATAAGAAGAAGAAGAAGAAGAAGAAGAAGAAGAAGAAGAAGAAGAAGAAGAAGAAGAAGAAGAAGAAGAAGAAGAAGAAGAAGAAGAAGAAGAAGAAGAAGAAGAAGAAGAAGAAGAAGAAGAAGAGCTAACACGCACGATTGCCTTCATCTACGCTGACGACATTGCATCGATTTCTTTCGCCTTAGTAAAGTCGTTAATGCCTAGGAGTTGTTAGGGATCATATCATTCTACATATTACACCTTATTTAGTCACAAGAGTATTTTACGTGAGGAAGCCAGTAGCTTGAGTGAACGTGATGGAAGGCGGTGGTCCTACAATTAAAGTCATAGGGGAACTGTTAGCACTCGCCTAAAACATAGATGCACTGGATAGTCTTGGTGATTAGGAACTCCTAACAGCTTCTGTTACCCTACATTCCCTACTGGGAAAAAAGAACCATTACTAAACTGCAAATATCTGAGGAAAGTGTGGCAGAGTCCAAAGTACGGTGAAGTGAGAGCAAAGCTCTACGACAGCAGCTACCACCCCTCTGTCTCCTTTGCCCCTCGTTGCTGCGGAAACTGCACCTGGAGATTTCACTGACCGAATAAATCAAGCACTGAATTCTGGCGGCCTCCCCCGCCTCACCGTCTCTCGTCCTTACAATACCGTCGAGGCCATAAAAGTTAATATCTTTGTGGTATGCCATTGGTCTAAAGGGGTGTCTTTTGCCCCTGCACTAGATCAATCAATATGGATAACATTGTGTATCTTAGCTGCTAAAAGCTTCCTGGTAATGCTCACTTCAACACGACTGACAACAATCTCGCCTACAAAATAGACTCAGGTTTTGTTGTTTTACAGGATCGCTTCGCATACAAACTACGATTGCCAGACTATAATTACTTCTTGATGTAAACATGATTTTAGATAACATATTTTCCATTTTCCCTTAGCTTGTAGGCCTCCGTGAATATTTTGAAGTCCTGTCTGTGCCCTTGCAATACACTTGTCGCTACATGACAATGTCACGCGTACAGTGTCTGCTAACGAGATCCGGTCCTAATATGTTCATTCCCTCTAGACTACATGTTCAGCAGAGGAAACACGCATTTTCGGTTTACCAAAAGTTCGGCTTTGGAAAATATATTGTATCACAGGGCATCAAACTATACTTGTGTCCTTGAGTTGAACTTGGAAATGTAACGGGTATCTCATTGGGTTAACAAAGGGTTTAGAATACGGAACAATAAAGAGATTTACTGCCTTTCCAAGGACTAAAGTTCCCTTACAACATGAATGCTAATTATTTTTGTGTATCAAAGCAGGTCATGTTCTAGACATGTACTGGAACAAACTTTGAAGAAACGTGTATGGCAGCTCCCAAACAGTTTTGATGCCCCAATGATCATACCGAAAGATGAGATTGAATTGAGATGGCTCAAATGCACATCAAGCACATTCGAATGTGAATGTTCTGACTGGAACTTGAAGCATTTGTGTAAATTTGCATTTTGTCATATGCTAAACAAAAGATTTCCCGTTTGTATAATAGTATTGTGTTTTGTTCAACATCACGGCTATCACGAGCACATACACACATATATATATATATATATATATATATATATATATATATTATACTGAGGCATTGGGTACATTTATGCACGGAGCAGCATGGATATATCGGTAACCATGGCAAAGCGGATGCTATGCGCTTACACTGTGTCACTGGTTTCGCTGTAAAAAAACGGTGGTTACGAAGGACATCATGAAACTCTGACTTAAAATGTAGCACTTCACACGGTGGCCTAAAAATTCACCCCTAAAGGACGTCACTTACAAGTGACTATTTTTGACGAAAATTAACTTCAGAGTCCCGGAAAGTACTTTTTATTGGTGCAAACATTGTTGAGGTATGTATATTTAGGTTGGTATTGGCAACTGCAAAGATAAATGTTGGTCCTTGATTAATTTTTCAATAAACACAGTGAAAGTAAAAAGGTTGGATTCCGTGGTATTTTGGGTTATTTCTGCACCAAAATAACTAGCAAGACTAGTTGATGAAATAAAACTTTGCAAGATTGGAGAGGTCAGGTTTTTAAATTTGATCCTTTGAAAAGGCCGATTTCAACTTTACAGAAGAATTATTCATAAACTGAACAAAATAACAAAATATTACTGGGAACGTCTTAAAATAATATTTGTTAATGAAACGTGATCATTTTCAACATTTTGCTACATATCTGGAGAAACAAATATCTTAGAATAGTACGAGCACAACGCTTTCACCCGCACTCTGTTTACTTAACAAATTATTAAGAACAAACATATACCAATGCAATCTGCAGTAGGCCGATCCAATACCAAGCCAAATATACATTCTTCACTTACCTTTACATTAAGAAAAAGTATGCTACGGGCGGTAAAGTTGATTTCGGCGAAAATAGTCACTTGTAAATAGAGTCTTTGATACTTTGCAATTCCAGTTGCCGACTCTAGCAACCTCAGCGTGACGATCCCGCTCATGCCTATTTGGCACCAAAAATTACGGTAGGATTTTTTGCCAATTTAAGTTAGGCTTCCTGGATCTGCATTGCTGAGTTCAACGTATGTTGGGAGCTATAGAAACTAAACCCCAAACCACTAATATTTATCAAAATTATCACATTTGGTGGTATCAGGAGAGCAACATGGTGCTGTATAATTAATTGGTCTTATAATTGTACACATATATTCTGACCTCTGGCTTTCGGTAAAATGCAGACGTTTCGGACATAAACAATCACCGTGCGATATTCCTACTAGCTACCCATGCTTGAGTGACGACAGACTCACTTGCGGTCCTGCTCCTCGCAAAATCCCGAGAAGACCATTTATATAGGCTTGGTCTGTTTTCTGATCGTTTTCTGTTCTTGCTGGAGACAAAAATGTGTTTAAATCAAGTCTTTTTATGGCTATAATGGGCAACTGGATTTCAATGTTGAGTCTATGTACCCGCAGACCTGTTCAAATCACTTGGTCTAGTTTTGTCTTTCTTTTCGCTGTGCTATTAGTGTTGTACTCCCCTGTCAAGTGCTACCTTTCACCCGGATATATTATAATGGAAACTGCCTGCTGATATGAAGTCAGTGAAGTTTATAGATTAAGGCCAATTCATGGTTTAGCAGGGGTATAGAAGGAAAATTAGGCCAATGGACATTGATATACCTATGTTTTAGCGGGAGGATTGACAACCAATATACGTCGCGCTGTAGACGTGTGCCACTGTGACATCTTTAGTGACGTCCCTTTCTAATAATGCTGACACGTATGAATGTAGGACTGCATGATAAGCACATATCGCAACCATTTCTGATCATTTTCACAAAAAAGGATAATCGTTTTATAACATCTCATTTGTGTTGCATCTCTCATTTGAATCGATTATAAATCAGTTATTACATGATTGGTCTCCTTACGGCCCGTCTTTGAGCCTTTCGGCCATTTATGAGCCTCGGCTTCCCTTAGCTGGTGGATGTTCCCTCTGGCTCCTGGACAGGCCAATATGTGATCAACCACGTGACACCTACCACAACTACTACTATGCTACTGGTGTATTCTGCACACTTAATATTAGTTTCATGTGGGTATATATATATATACATATATACATATATATATATATATATATATATATATATATATATATATATATATATATAAATATACATGTGTGTGTGTGTGTGTGTGTTAAAGAGTACTTTATGACATATGCTCATTTTTTGTGAAAGTACCAGCTACTCAGTTTCAAAATTACAGAGAAAGCTATAGGGATATTTGTTGGAAAGGAAATATGTGAATAGCATACAAGTTATATGCTGTTTTACTGTGTCATGGTTCAAATGTTCTGTGTGCATAGCGATGGAAATAGCCTGGAGTTTGACGAATCTTTAACTCTTTCCCCCTTGAATTAAGACGGAGTCAATAGATTTCCTTGGCATGGTTTGGGCACTAAGTGCCCAACCCATGCCAAGGAAAGCTGTTGACCTGGGGCATGTGATCTTGATAAGTCTCATGTACATTTCTCAGTCAAAGTGTTTTTCATAACTGTTGAAATTAGTTGAAAACACTGAAGCAGACGACATTTGACCCCCAGCCGGTTTTGGCCGGTTCGAGACGGGAGGGTCAAATAATATTTGAACCCAACTCCTGTTGCATCGATGTAGGGAAATTCATGCATGCACGCACTACAACTATGCAGATCAAGATGCTTTATTTGAGCACGACACATGTCACTTTGTAAGTAAAATTCTTCATTGAGCTTGATATTTGAGGCCTTCTGATCGACCACCGAGTGCCGCCAACACGTGTACTTTGTGGTGTCTCATATGTTTTATTAACTCATTCCATCCTGATAGAAGACCGAGTCAACAGCTTTTCTCGGTGCAGTTCGGGTGCAATGCACCCAGAACGCACCAAGTAAGGCTGTTGATCATAGCAATATAACTTGGAATGATCTTCCATGCAAGTTTCATTTAAAATTTTGAAAAATAATACCGAAATTTGTAATTAAATTGGCAGACAACATTTAGATATTAGCGGGAAAAGGCGTCATTAGGGTGGAATGAGTTAAATATTTAGAATCTTGCAGAGAATGCAACTGTAGCTTACTATTGACTTGTCATCATTCGCTGACCTTTGAAAGAGTATGTACCTAGAGCAAACTTCGGCCATTGATCAATGCATTGAAAAGCTTCAAATTGCGATGCTTTCGTATTAGCCACGGTATACTGTACTTGATTTGAGGGAACAAAATTAAAGCTCGTGGAAATTCACCTACACAAACAGCTGTCAACAGGCAACACATTTGCACCCATGAATAGGATGAGATAATAACAGCAGACTGATTATTGTTACTTTGGTATTAATGAGTAAGCTACAAGGAACAAAAGGCCAACTGTAACCGAAGCCTTTTGTTTATTTTGTATTATTACTTATAAAAAATACAATCCGCAGTCGGTCGTAACATGGTACTAAATATTTGACCTTGGTCACGCATATGGCTATAATGGCCTACTGTCGGTCAATATGCCTTGCACACATGCCCTATCTCAAAATGCGCCATATCTCCATCTCCATCCTTATTTCTATCCTCATTTCCGTCTCTATCTTAATTTTTATGGTGTCCATATCCCCCTCTTTTTCATTGTGCTACAGGGATTGAAGATACTGGGCATTATATTTTCACTTGTCTCGTTTACACAAATTTGAGAGGCCAATTGTATACTTGGATTGTGTTACATATTTAATTCAATCCGTTTTATAAGATTCACTCGATGTAATTTTGAATCTAATGAGAATATCATTTTGGGAGTCAGAGATTAAATCAACAGATACTATAAATTAAACTACACTGAAGTTTTAAATTGATGCTTACTCGATGAGGCCACAATCGCTCTTGATTTTTCTCACTTCTCTGTTAAATGTCATCTTGGACTTACTTCAAAGCTGCCTATCTGTCATCACTTCTGTTCATGTGCCCCTTCGGTGTGTACGGCTCAATGTAGCATTGTTATTGACACAATTTCTACCTTGCAGGGAGCCCTGCGGCGTGATCTTTGTTTTGTACCTAGCGTTGTCCTATTCTCTTTTTATTTCCTTTTAATCCATTGTTAATACTATCGTTTTTTTCTTCAGCAAGAGCGGCACTCATAGAGCTGTAGCATACTTTCCAACTATATTCTTTGTGAGGAGACTATGCTTAAGCCATATCCTCTTCTCCAATGTTTCCAAACAGCCTCTATCTGTAAATGTATTAATGACATTACACAATGTGTCGTTACTCTTTTTGCCGCACCATACATATATCGATGTGATCTTTAAATCTCCCGTTTTTCATACGTCGTATCAGGGCATGGAGTCAAGCAATATATGTGCATTTGCACGGGAATAAACACGAGTTAGCACGTTGCAAAGGCCGCTATATCACTGGATAGATATCGCTTGTCTGATAAACAGACCTACGCTTTGGTATTGAGAACTCCGGTGGCACCTCAAGAGGTTGTCGCGCCTTTAGATTTATGCAAGAAACACCGTGTGTCTGAACAGGTAAATACAGTGGGTATAAAAAAATATTGCGTGTCCTGTCTACGTAATCGCCAACAAAACAAAAAGATTTTTACTTACAAATATTTGAGAAGGAAAATGGTTCATAAATAGGCGCGATGTTAGCTAAAATATCTTTTCCTATAGCTACATGGTGTGAATATAATCTTGGGATAACAATAATGGGAATGACATTGGGTTGGGGTCTACCACTACATGTAACTTATTTTGGAAGCAGAAGGTAGAGTAACACATATTCCATGTAGTTCTGCCCCCACACGACCCATAAAAAAGTGCAATCCAATCTCCTTGCGCTACATATTCAATCCAGTCCTGTGTGCATCTAAACTCCGGAATCTTAAAAAACAACCATACTCTCATGTTCGATGCAAATTAAAGGCTTCAACAGGCCAACGAATTTTTAAACGAGTCATCAGCGGGAAACCGTCAAGCATGTTTCACAGCCTTAAATTCCCAGATATGTTTCTTGAGATGGCGCCTGCTCGCATTTACCTTATATTTCAGTAAAGACAACCCACTTGCTTTAACAAAAAATATAAACATGAAATCATGTTATTTATATTAATATATTGCAAATATGTATTCAACATTTGATATCAATACGTTGTAAATTAGTATTACAACATTCAGTTGGAATTGCATGCATAACAACTAGCAATATTACAAGAATCTTCATATTTTGCAACATTATATTTTGTACGTACTGTGAGAAACCAAAATGACTATGATTGTGTACTTTTATCGCAATGGCTTCAGGCCTTCATGCCTGTTATTTACCATACAAATTATTCCAGGTCCTAAACTTCTTTTTGTCAAACCCGTGTTGGATACGTGCAGCAAAGAACGTAAGTCTTATTCTTATTGAATCATGGTTATGAATTTGCGGCTTTGAAGCTGAAACCCATACGGTCTTGCATTACTGGCACAATCATAGACAAGAAACGGAAGCAAAACCCTTGGTCTCGTTATTGTGAATGGATCCAAACATTGATAAAATTATGTAATGGTGTGTTAATTGGAACAATTTTGACATTTTAGAGTTATTAAAATGCGGGATTTTGTACTTTTTGGTGGGGGTAAAGCGTTTTCTTTTCTCTCTCCCCCCCCCCTTTAATTGAAGTCGTTAACGTAGATCGCGTCCATCATAGCATGGGAGTGGTCCATGTAACCTTTGTATCCCTTTGCCTAATATTAATAATCATGAGAAATATATGTGACTAATCAAAAATAATTGGGGTTTTAGAGGACAATTGATAAGTTTCTTTGCGGCAGGGGCCAGGTCGAGGCATTCTGCAAATTCCTAGGTAATTTCTTTTCTACAAAAAGGATACCGGGCATGAAAATATCACGATTGGTAACAATTTGCTAAAGTATCAAAGATGTACTTTCATTTTAACCAGATATTTATAATACAATTAGTAAATGTTTACAGTTCTGATGAAAGAAGCCAAATTGGAACCCTTCCAACTGAAGAATCAAACTTTCATGACAATGTTTGTATATTTGCTACAGAACTCATGAAAATAATTCATTATAATTTTCACCAAGACAATGCTCCTGTTTAGTAATCGGTGGTTGCCATATCAGCGATCCATGATTGTGATTTCGAACCCATTGACCACCCCCCTTATCCACCTCATTTAGTCCCGACAGACTTCCACCTATTTTCCCAGAATGGAGAGGGAACTAGCCGGTCACCGTTTCCCTTGTAATGATGACGTCATTTCCGCTGTGAATGACTTTTTTAGGGTGGCTGAAACAAAATTTATTTTTGACCGGCATCCAGGCCTTGCATTATCACTGGCAAAATTTTGTGAACCTGGAAAGGACTCTTTAGAGAAATAAATGAAAACCATCGACTTTGAACGGGTCTTCCACAGCTAGGCTTAGAACTTTTCAGCCAGCTCTCGCAGACGGGAGCACTCCATGTCTGAGCATTCGCATCACAATGCGCTTGATACGACCCTTCATGTTGTGATATCCACCCCACGAAGACCTACTGTGTCCTGTTTGGCCGAGCAGCATTGCGTGACGGAAGCTCGGCTTACCATCGTCGCAAACCCGGACTTGTGATGAAAAGGCAGAAAGTTGGGTGGGGAAAATGTAAAGAATAGGCCACCAGTAAAATGCTTGTACTGCATGTGAAAAAGTTCGAAAATTTTGTGTCAATTCTTTAAGGTTTGTTTTCTGAGTTCTTTTTCATGTCGGCCTGGCAGCCTTGGAAGTATATTTCTCATCTCAGCAAATGTTTAAGCAGACGTTCCAATCATACGTTGTTTTTCTTCGGGCATCGATGTCCCGACAAGATGGCGCCAAATTCAATTACACGCCAAGACCGTTTGAACACATGTAATCAAATGGATGAAACTTAACACATTTTGTCCAATTGACTGGTGCATGAACAACAACGCACTTTTATACATAATTTCCGATATTTATGACCAAATTTGTCCGGAGTTTTTTCTCGGACACCATTATTGCGAAAACCATCAATTTGCCATTGTGCCTGACCTGCCAGAGAAAATTGTGTACATCGTTTGGAATAGTCATGATGTTCAAAATTATGCAAATTACGGGCAATTAAAATTTTAAAAGCTCCAAACTGTTGCTGGTAGATACAAAATTTCAATGTACATGTATAGGTTTGTGACACTTGCCATTATAAAGGACAGTAAATGAAAATTGTAGAATTTCAAATAATGCTAATTAGGGGCATTGAGAAAATCTAAAAGTTGAACATTTCCAAAATCATTATTATACATAGATATGCCATTCTAACTTCAACTTATGGGCTTATCGCAAAGCCGCATCTGATGAACCATGAACCAAATTTGTAAGATTTTACTTATGCAAATTAGGTAAATATGCAAAATTTAAATCTTGAATAACTTTAAAACTATTATGGACAGAGGTGCCATTCCAACTTCAATATATAGGTTTTGTGATATATCCACATCCAATGAACCCAAATTAAAAAAAGATATGCAAATCAGGTGAATACATAAAATATAAATCTTGAATAACTTCAAAACGTATACATAGAGGTGCTATTGAAACTTCAATTGGTAGGTTTGTTGCACAGCCGTATCTGATGAAAAACAAAACACAGTTGTAAAAGTTTAATTTATGCAGATGAAGTGAAAACCCAAATTTAAATCTCAGTAGCTTCAAAACTGTTGAAGATAGAGGTGCCATTTCATCTTCAGTTAAAGCTTTGTGACATAGGTATATCCAATTAACCATGGAACAAATTTGTAAGATATCAATTGATGCAAATAAGGTGAATACATAAAATCTATAATTTGAAAACTATTATACATAAAGGCACCATTCCAGCTTCAATTTTTAGGTTTGTGACATAACCGCATCTAATGAACCATGAAGCAAAGTGGTAGTTTTTTTTAATTTATATAAATTAGGCAAATACACAAAATTAAAATCTTGAATAGTTTCAACGCTACCATAAATAGTGGTATCATTCAAATTTCAGTTTATAAGTTTGTAACATGGCCACATCCAATGCAGTATATCCGTAAGGGATTTTTTCAAGGTGTCACAAGAAGGGAAATTCAGGGGAGAAGACTAGATTTTTACCAATTTTACTTGTGAATAAACAAGACCTGTGACTCTTTAGAATTCTCTGGGAGGGTGTTGGAGTTTTTGAAAGGGTAATATACCTCAATTTGGGGGAGGGGGTTAAAAGAAACACTGCAATGAAACAAGAACCAAAGTTGTAGCATTTTGTATTATGTAAATCAAGCAAATGCACAAAATTTGGATTAAGACGAACAATGGCAGACTGTAGCATTTCAAACTTCTCATCTTGGAGGCACCCAGACAGTTTTGCTGTGAAACAAGTATGCTTTTCTAGTTTGTCCTGTATCTCCCGAGGGCAGTTTTATAACAGCATTGATACACAGAAAGTGATGTGCGCACGAGCGATTGCCGGCAGTACGATGCAGTATGGCAGCGCCGAGTTTCTGTGGGACTTTGATTATTGGTTTAGGTTGCGTCTTTGTTAAGGTTAACCTCGTGATTGAGGTGTACCTTCCCAACAGGCCATTCTCAAACTGTTATCACCATCGAAACCAATCATCAAGGTCCCAAATGAGCCCTCAATGCGACCACTTGCCCAGCACCACTGAACGCGCCTTATGGTAAATCGAATGTAGCGGGGTCATGAGGTAGCACATCACTTGACACTTTGTGATATGACCAGTATGTCAATGAACCCAGCTGCAGGAAGTCTACTTGAGAAAATACCAAATATTTATGTGTGTGTGTGTGTGTTTGTGTGTGTGTGTGTGTGTGTGTGTGTGTGTGTGTGTAAAACCTCACGAAAGAGCCATTGTTTCAGAGACAACCAACGTACTGGCGTCTTTGTGGCTGGACCTGTCTCACAGTGACCGTAATTGTCGGAGACGTCGTGTCCAGATGCATCGTGCGCGGTTTTTCTCATAATTCGATAATTTGACTTTGCGTTTACTCTGGAGCAGATTGGCGTTTTGCCTAAAAGGAAATACATTACTGCCGATATGTATATAAAGTTTTGCTTTTGTTTTTGTTTTTCTTCCCTTTTTACCTTTTTTTTCTCTTTTTTTATTTTTTTTTAATTTTTGTTTTTTGTTTTTTAATCGTCGCAAATATTTTTTTCAGCCACTTATCCACTTTCTTTTCCTTTGCTTTTTCTGCTGCCCACCTTGAAAGCGGCAGATTCTTCCGGATAACAGGTCTGTTTGTGTGCTTGATGCTTACCTTGCAGCAAACTAGTCTATTTTAATGTTATCCTTTTTATCTTATGGCTTGGAGGGGAAGGGTGTTTGAATTGCAAAAGATGTATGTTGGATCCCACAAAAAGAATTCCAACACAACCATTCCATTGCGCTTGACCTCAGCGATGCCTTTAAAAGGTCTGTTAATTTACTTGTAATTTTATTTATATGTGACTGTTATGTGACGCATGTGCAGTACATCTTGCGTAACGAAGGGAAATGTACGCTTTATCTTGCTGGAAGAAAACTCACATTACACAACACCTTACCCCCATTAATAACTAATGCGATTAAAAACAAGACAAACCAACCCATGACCAGATGTGTTTATCAAATGTATAGCCCTGTGTGTCTCGCTTAATATTACAGTATGGCCCATATGTCCAGAAAGTTAACTGCAGTTCAGAAAATGAAAGCGCTAAAGTGCTAAAACTCCCCAAAATAACCATAACAACAAAAGAAAAAGTCACTAAACCAGCTATTTCAAAGCAGCCGCTATGCAAATTGAACTTCTGTTCAGGAATTACAAGCCATACTGGATAATAAAGACGGTCTATTGTTTATTATATAATATACTGGGCATTGATTAACTCATGAATTTTGAACGCAAATCTAGTGTAGAAATCAATACTTAATATTAAGTTCAGAAGAATGTGTACATATATCTCAAATATTTAAATTCCTAATAAATAAAGCATAAATAAAAACAAATAAACAAACAACAACAAACTGAAAGGTGCAAACAGACAAAAAGTACGACTGTATTGCACAAAATTTACTACCTTATAACTTCAATTATTATTTCATAAAAATTAAACATTTTCTTCAAAATTTGAAAGAAATGCGCACTCCCAAGTATTAAGGTACCCTCAGTCTGCAGTTCTTTCAAGAATTCGTTAATCATTTATGAATCGCAACGTACTGAAAATGAAAAGTTATCTTGTTTTGGCCTGTATACAATTTGTCTCTCTAAAGCGGTAGTGTTCCGTCTGGCGGAATTTTACTAGTGTTTCTCAAGACCCTCTCTTAGTTAATTCGTTGTAAATAAAACAAAGAGGCTGATGAATATTGTCAAAGTCTATGAGGGGGCGGTCATAGCGTCGAGCTGGAACAAGCCAGGCCGTGAAGCGATCCTGGAGAGGAATGAAACAAGGGTTTTTCAACTTTCCCAGGTTTCCGGTCGCATTCGTTCGGCGGCACCGCGGTGCCGGTCAAAAACACACCGGCCGGGCAACAGCCACCCGAAACACGCAGGTACTATCAGTTACCACGTGTTTGCTGAACGTAGTACGGATTTTTACCTAGCCTTGGACAGCTATACCACATGAGGGCGAAGCCCGAATGTGGTATGGTTGACCAAGGCTAGGTAAAAATCCGTACTACGTGAAGCAAACACGTGGCAACGATTTTATTATATTTTTGGTAATAAAAGCCTGCAATTTAAAGCAATAAATATCAAAGACATTTTGAAATTTCACTTTATCCAATTAAAGTAAACAAAGAGTCAAACTTGTAAGACCAATAAGTCCATTTAATACAAAGAGCTCAAAATATGCATGTCCCTGCAAGAATGAGCCAACAATTGTACACACAACATGCTGCAATCATTAAGCATTAAATATGAAAATAAAATGTCGTTCAGTGCACTGGGCGTCACTGTATGATAATCTAAGTTTTCCTGACCTTTTTCTGCCAGGTATTGTCTCATCAATCTGGCCGCCTTTTCATTTGCCTGTAAAGTTGCCTTCGGTGTGGTTTTAGTTCGCTTTGAAGCAATTTCATCCTCCGTAAATACTAAATGTAGCGAAACGCTTTTTCGTAGGCCTACCCTCCATGATCATTCGTAAAGCATTGATCGAATTTGCCGCCGCTTGAACTTTTCAAGCATCGAAAACGAGGCTCGACCATCAGAACTATAGTACGGATCCGTACTACCCGTTTGATGAAATACTACTTGTTTGGACCTAGGAACACACCTGGGTATGGTTTCATATTTGGAAAAATTGAACCAATCAGCTTTGGCTATTATTACTAAAAATATAATAAACTGTTATAACACGTGTTGCAGCAGGGCTACGGCCAGGCAACAGTGTCGGAGGGCCATGCAGTGCGCTGGCACCTGTGGTCAAAAGGTCTGGGCGACATCCAACAAATTCTAAATTCATGTTGTGTTACACATTTTATGAACTCAGTCGGGCGACAGCCGATCAGAGAGTGGACACTCAATGATGACACGGGCTGCAGCATGATACTGCAATAGCCAAGCTAGGTAGGCCTACTGTCAGAAGGTGCTGTGAACAGGAGCACTGAAGCTTTGACAATATGCAACCGAGTAACAAATTTAAGTTGCCCAGTGCACCCATAGTAGGAAGCTTGTCCAATGGAATTGGAACAGTTTCTGCAAAATAGATCAATGAAGATGCAAGTTAACTTTATGTGTAAGAGTATATTGACTATATTGAAAGGATTTAATTATCTGTTTTGGATGACTGCATTCTACATGCAGTGTGATGCAATGGATCTATTATGTTTTTCCAGCGGGTAAGCTTGCAAATTCACTGCCGTTGCTAACATTTGGTTCTAGGATGCGACATGAATCTGACATTGGTCATTATGATACGTCTCGTGAGGTTCACAGTTTGTCCGCACTCTTTGGGTCTCAACCGGAATTAAAAAGTACAGATAGCGTACACAATTTCACTTCTCACATTTTAAGGAGACATCCTCGAAAAATAAAATGAAACACTAAACAAGAGGCCCATGGGCCTTATGCCCTGCAGACGACTGTAGCCAAAGGCATTACCTGAAACGCACTCCCTCTATGACAAGAAGAAATTAATAATTGTCTATTTTTTGCAAGGTCATCCATATAGGGCAATATCAAACTTCGACATGATTAACTTTTGCGGTACATATGGTACCATTCGCTTTATTATTTGTCAATGTATTGAATTTATTGTCCATTTCTTCATGGCTTAATGACCTTCAAAAAAGGTGAAGGTCGCACAACATATTGACAAAATTTGACAATTGGCCCTATGCACATTTGTTTTGTCTTGTACTAAGTGCTCAATGATCTTGAAAAGATGGGCCAAATTCATTCAAAATTTTACAAACTTGTATTACTGGTGTAAAGAATATTTGGTGTAAATTTTGCCGAGGTCACTCAAATGTTACAAAATTTGATCATTGGTCTAACAAACATTTGGTGTAAATTTTGCAGTGCTGTCTTAATCTATTTTGACAATAATGAATTGACTGTGATTTTGATACCTGTGATGTTAGTTCCAACAATTACCACCACTGGGGCTACAATGACTTGATATATCATCGGCTTTCGTTTGTACAATATTCCTGTATTGGTATATATCAAAATCAGATGAAATGACCACGACAGAAAAGAAAAAAAAATCCTGACATGAATTCCCTCTGTGACTTTGGGAAGTAAGGTCAAGGTCACCCATATTCTGTAATAACCCCACACATAATACACACCTATTGTGCATTTGGATAAATTAGCCTTACAATTTCTCAAGATGATGAATTCTATAGATTTCATCAAATAATAAATCATATTTCCCGTTTGTCTCTTGGTGGCGTCATTAGTATTGTTCAGATTATACACAGTCGCCTCCACAATACTTCCACTGAATGTTATAAGTATCCATTGAAAATCAAATTAACCAATGTATCTTGCAGGGTTTTTTTTTTTTTTTTCTTTTCAGCCCCTGAACTGCGTAATTCACTAGGTGGCACCACGAATAACGAAAGGCACCTAGATTTTCATTCATGCAATACGTCACAAAATGGCAAAAAGCTAACCTTGTAAATTGTAGATGCTGTGGTGTTGACAAGCCAATGTTTACGGATGGATGGACATGAGTCGTCACATAAACTCTGCTATCTATGGTCAGCAGAGGTAATAACCGGGGAAGAAAGTCAAAAAAAGGACATAAAGGCTCTTTTCAAAATCACAATACAAAAGAGCAAAAAATCCATAATCACGACAGATAACTGCAAAGGTGTTCAAACCTTATGCTTGTTTTGCATAAAATATGCACAGATGTACCTGAAAGATTAAAATACTTACACTCTACGCATACACGGATTATCATTTTGCTGTCATGGCCACGGGCATTGACCACATGGGCTTATCTCCAGATTCACAAATATTACGAACGCATGAGTTTCTGGCTTGCATGTATCTTTACACAACTTCTCCTTGCAGACTTCGGATGCTGTAAGCACTACGTTTAAAGCCTCGGATGGAATACATGCACTCACTTTGACAGCTCAAGGTCGGGAGGATCACGTTTGCCCGGCAGAGGAGCTTCTGCAGGAGTGCCGGAGCATGCTAGAAAGGTATTACGGTGATAACGCCGCAGTCAAAGCACTGTATGGTGTAACATCTCATTCTGCAGCAAACATGTTTGTTCAATGTCATGAAAAAATAACGGTATGCAATTCCATACAGAAAAAGCATCTTTTTACCCATTCTTTCGTTTGTCCATTCATTCAGCTGCTTGTCTATCTATCTGCCACTCCATATAAACATGCACACACCGCATATATATATATATATATATATATATATATATATATATATATATATATATACACATATGGATGTATATCAACATCAACTTAAAAAAAACCAACATAATATTGATCAAAGTGACATGCATAAACGCACATCTGATAAATGAATATAAATGTGCTAGGTTTAATATCAATGCGATTTGCGTATCCTTTCAACAAGAAGTATTCATATTCAATTGTATTAAATGCAGGCCTCCTCTGATTCCCTCAGTTTCCAGCAACGGTAATGTGCTGCTGTCATGACGAGGGCACTTGTACCAGTTATGTCCCTTAACCATAAGAAAAAAACTTTTGTTTAACCATCAAATTAAATTATCTAATTGTGTTTACCATTTTGTACGTTAGAAAATTTGATGAGTGGCTTTTCTTACGAATTTTGGCTTCTAGGTTTGCTATTTTTATCATGGAAGCCCATATATTAATGATTGATACGTTAATCTGCCCTGCTTTATTGCAATTTCCTTGCTGCAGCCTAGATGGTAGCAGGTGATTCCAATTAACACGAAGACACTCTATTCGGAGGGATACAACAGTCCAGATAACATGTTTTTTTGGAGTAAAACTGTGGTACGTTTTTAACATTTCATAGTGAGTACTTCTTGGTATTGTTAATGTCGCAGATGACATGAAAGTGCAATAACATGCCTTGGTAAGATAAACACATTTTTAACAATCTCACATGCCTTTCAATAGTTGTTCACTATGTATATTCAGCTTGCTCGTAAGAAACAAACCCGGCTGGGGTCGTCAGGTTCATGGAGGCAATTTATTTAAGACTGTAAATAGGTTGATAGGTAACTGGGAACAGGTATGAATGAAGCTGGGGAAAGGTAGGAGATTCAACTCAATTTTGGGTGGTCCAGAAATTGATGCGTTGTGCTAGGAAAAGTCAACAAGGATTACCTGCATATAAGATTACACACATAGCACCTTCTAACGGCAGAAGTCGCCATATTGGTGGATTAAAATATCTTGCAGGTACCCCTTGGCAGCCAGAGAGCACGAAAGGGCTGAAAGAACCAGTAGACAAATGTACCTACCCTGTTCAGAACGTATTCGTTTATGACCAGAACCTGAGCAAACGAATAAACCTCAATAATTGAGCTATTCGGGCGTCTGATTCATTTGCGCCACCTGGTACGTAGAAGTGTCTACCTGGATTAACCAGGCTTGTACATACCAGCACGGCTGCTTTAATTTGTACACATCAAAGTGGCTTTGTACTAGATTATAGCCTGACTTTATGGTACAAACAGGCAACGCCGTCAAGCTTAATCTATCTGAGATGGACCAAAGCATCTAAGTTATGCAGTGATATTGGGATTTTGGAGTGTTTTAAACTGAGCACTAGTCCGGTTTAAATCAAGTCAACATGTGATAAAACCCACATAGAAGATCTACGGGAATTGCTCATTAATCAACGAAAATGGGCATGGAGTATTTCTTTACTGGAGATCATGAATGGGTAAGAAGGTTCCGTCTGTTACCCACCTTTTTTTTTTCTTTTCATTAACTGGCAGGAGATATTCAGGTGTTATTTTTCTTCCTCACCTTGAAAAAATACCGGCTTAATTCTAGGGACTTTAGGTCATGATGCCATCGACAGATATTGAGGCGAACCAAGCGATTCATCACCGAAATTAACAATTAATGCATATTTGTGATTCATACAAATTATTAATGCACACTTCTATGCACTACAACATTCTGCACACGTCACCTGCCTGATTCATTGTAATTTGGGTGTAGGCATTTCAGCGTAAAAGTCGATTCACCAATTAGCATCCGTGCAAAGGCTTTTTGCCCTCGCGAACACAATCGTCAATCTTGTGAAGAGTGACGTACGTTACGGTGGAACTCAAAACCACAACGTAGAAAACGCTAAGAATTTGAAGACGGCGCGCCGTTGGCCAATCCGGAACCCGGCATCCGATCAGGCAGCCACATTTTTGAAACGGAATGCATTTTTTTGCTTTATCCGGCATGAACGGTAAGCGGAATGTCTGGTAAAGCCAACTGTAATTGAAACGTAAGGTTGGCGGTGGCATTCACGAATCACCCCTGAAGTCACTCATCATAAGCACAGAAGATTAATCCAACAGCTGGTGTTTTTGGAAGCAAAAAAAACTTGATCTTCAGAACCACCTCTTGCTTGCTACTGAAAATTAATATCATTGCCACGTTTTTATCCTCATTTTGTATAAGATACGATTCTCACATTTTTGAAGAAATTAAGGTTAATCCAGCCAGTGTTAAAGTAATGGGGGGGGGGATGAGAAACAGTGCTTTAGAGCCTCGCTGCAACTTCTAATAAATACAACGATGTAACTCTTTAGACTATAGAACATACCATTCTTTTATCACCCGGGAACAAGAAGCGAATCAATAAACAAATAAAGAAAGAAACAAACAAACAAACAAACAAATAAACAAACAAACAAATAAAGAAAGAAAGAAAATACGAATAAACGAATGGATGAAAAAATAAACAAGCGAACAAATAAATAATGTGAATGAATGAATGACAACCGAACGAACGAATACATAAATAAATGAATAAATAAGTAAGTAAATAAGTAAATAAATAAATGAATGAATGAATGAATAAATAAATAAATAAATAAATAAATAAAGGAATAAAGGAATGAATAAATAAATAAATGAATGAATGAATGAATGAATAAATAAATGAATAAACAGACGAGAACAAACACAGACACCCACACACAATGAGAAAAAAGTAGTACAACAGCATTGCTACGTCTGATTTGCACGAATGATTCCGCTCTCTTTGTGGCATATGAATTATATATGACAATTCGGCATTACACAACGTTCATTTTATACACTTTTGGAAATAACAACGATGGAATTAAAACATGAAAGTTACAGAAGAGTGAAAAGTGAAAACATAATCAGGAATGGCTCCTTCTGACTGACGGAAACAAAAGATAAATAAATAAATAAAAAAAAGAAAGAAATAAAATACAAAAGTAAAAAAATAAATAAAAAATAGATAAACAAAAAATTAAAATGAACTCTAGCTTATAAAACACGCTATGAACACTTTCCTGCAACATTATCACAGTATAAAATATTTCAAAGCGGTTAACCTCATACACAAACAGAAATCAGAAGGGAACAAGAAGGTGTGTAAGCCTGATGTTGAGTTTTCATTGAACACGCTTTATTCCATATCTATCAATGTGGTCGATTGCATTTGGTGTCGCACATCGAGTCATGTATTTTAATGCAGTATCATTCTTCGATTGCAGCATATCTCGCAATTTCTCGCCATATATCGCGTGGCGTGCTTTTTTATGCAAATAAACGGCTCTATTGCAAATAACAGGTCCATGGCAGCCAACAGTGATTAAATGCTCTTAAAAAAGATGTCGGTCAATCCCAAAACAGATTTGTAATTTGAACTTCCGTGTAGTTTGTCTTGCATAAGACATAATGCCAACATTCATTAATTATAGTACTCTGTCTGCCTTCAAGTGCTGGTATCATAAAATGATAGCAAAAATACTATGAGCATGTGTAGAAACACTCGCTGTAATACAAAAACAGCGTGACAAGAATCTTCTCTCAATAAACAAGTTGTCTATCTGCTACACTAAAAGCCACACCCCTGGAATCATAACTACTACGTCTTTCTTTGTATTAATTTCAGTTTGTACACAACCGCAATGTGTCCTCCGCGCAGAGACCTTTTTTAGGCCATAGCATACGCCCTTGCTTCATGCCACGTAAAGCTATAAATTGTGGTGTGATTACTCTTATTTTGACACTGATAGTAGCCTGTATAAGGTGAGTACAGATGCAGTAACCGCCATATGTCGTGCTGATTTGTGCTTCTGGGGTATCACATACCTACGCTGCCTAAAGCTTAGCACGTAAAACTTATGTCGGTATTGAAGGTAAGGCTTCGGTTATCCCTCACCAGCCTGCAAGATGAGCCAAAAGCGTCCGTTAGTTGGGTTTGTGCGCTGCGCTAAAAAAAACAACTGTTGACGTGAACAAACTTTGGAACTGATTAATACAGACTTAACCTATTAGTGCTCGAATTAAAAATTATTAAATTATTTATCAATTTTGATTAATCTACAATTATAGTAAGAATTAAAATGTGCTGCCTTTTTTTCTGTTGTGTGTAGGCCAAGTGTTAAGTGCGTGCGAAAATGAGCTTCAACCGTTGAAAAGATGCCAGGTTCCTGTGGCCAAGGAACCAAGAGGTCCCGTATGTAATCGGACAAATAGATAACACACACACGGCGTGAAATAATGACAAATTGTCACTCAACTGTCAAACTTTTTTCTAGACCTAGCCCCAAAGTGCTAGGTACGCTTAATATGATGATGTTGTCAACGAATATATCGGCAATCGTATGGCAGTCAAAACTTGTATGGTTTTAAATGACATCTGCGCTTATATCAACATACAGACCAGTTTCCGCTCAATGTCGATAGATTTATAGTGCTTATATGAATACCGAAGTATCTGTGGTTTCGTCTGGTCGACCATGGAGCCTTCCAAAATATTCTTATGCCAGTAGCAAATTTATCCGGAGACATATCTCAGCAGATAAAAAAAAAATCGCTTCCAGTCAAAGTTTTGTAACAAAAAAGCAGTTTTAATAACACATTTCACAATGGTCGCATCTTAACATTTCTATATATTTGTTGTAACACACACACACAAACACACACACAATATATATATATATATATATATATATATATATATATATATATATATATATATATATATGTGTGTGTGTGTGTGTGTGTGTGTGTGTGTGTGTGTGTGTGTGTGTGTAATTCTGTGAATATATCATCTGTGCGTGGCTGAAACGTGTGTTTGCTATAGCTGAACAGCTAACAAGAGTGTGCCAACTTCGAGATTGCGTTCGTATCTGTTACTGTAAAATAAACTACAATGTCATTACTCCAGTATCCAATCGGCTGGTATTACAAGATAGTTTACCTCTTTATTTCGCTGAGCCATATCATGTGGATCACCATTTGATAGTCAAGCTTTAACCTGCTCCTAGTGAGTTTCTTTTTTTTTTATTTCAATCATGCACCAAGGCAGAAATATCAATTCCAGTGTTTTACTGTAGTATGCAAACAGAAACCATTTCTTAAATAAACATTATCTTAGTGTTGGTATTTGTGTAACATTTAGGAACGAACCCTGCTGAGTGAATTCCCTCGCCACAGAAAATATCGGCATGAAAGCTGAATGGCGCCGCTGGAAAAAAAATGTTTTCCCTGTAAAAGAAACTGTCACTGTTTTAAGGTTTGACACGTTTTTCCAAGGACACTCTCTCTCTCTCTCTCTCTCTCTCTCTCTCTCTCTCTCTCTCTCTCTCTCTCTCTCTCTCTCTCTCTCTCTCTCTCTCTCTCTCTCTCTCTCTCTCTCTCTCTCTCTCTCTCTCTCTCTCTCTCTCTCTCTCTCCTCTCTCTCTCTCTCTCTCTCAAAAACCAAAGTACAACTACTTTGCCAGATGGATTATTCATGATGGTCAATATTTTCATTCCCCCGAAAAATAATCACATGAGCAATTATGACAGACAGCACCCAAACAAACAACATAACGTTTTATGCCTGAAGTGGCCAAAAAGCTTTCCGAAAATCTTTTACTTTGGTACGCGGTCATCTTTAATCATCACAAAAGAAATTTGTGTCGATATAACAAAACAATAGCTTTATTTTTTTTATTGATTTATTTTTCTCTGGGTGGTGGTGAGATGGTGTCCATGCTATATATACGATAAGTAACAAGATTTTGTGCTATTAACGGGACTTTTTGTTGAATACTTTAGTCAATTGTGGTGTATAGACAGTCTTAAGACTTCAACTAATGTACGTTACACACAAAGGTCAAAAGGGGGTTGTTGCAGTCAGAAAAAAAATCCCCACAAAATGGGGCCATCGGCGTCTAATGTTGACGGTCAGAGAGGAAATGACTTAAAGGTGTCAATTTTGTCAAAGAATTACATGTTTTCGTTTTTAGAAAAAACAACACGCAGCTCAAATATGAAACATTAAACATTTATCAATGAGCCATCCCGAAAACGTTTGCGACAATACTAGGGGTTGCGGTCTAAAATTCCTTCTTCAAGAGACACATCAGGCGTATTTTGTTGGACAAAGTTAGGACTAGCTGCCATTGGCCATCTGATACCCATTTACCCCCCCCCCCCTTAACTACAAATATACTTTTGCTGTCTAGCGTCGCCAGGTTTATTCAGGTTACGTTTGGCACCGCTTCCAAGGATAAAACGGGTAGCTCACTCTGGCCAAGAAAACGGCACGCCCGAGACACATGAATATGGTCGTCTACAATACTTTATCAGACCGTGCACATGGTTCATAATGGTCACCATATAAAGTAAAGGAAGCATGGAAACTAAAAACGGACCGAAGTATCTGTGGTTTCGTCTGGTCGACCATGCGGCCTTCCAGAATATTCTTGTGCCAGGAGCAATTTACCCGGAGACATATCTCAGCAGATAAATGTGTTACTAAGATGAGTTCATTTGGCACATAGCTGTAATCCTGCAGGTGACAAGGTTTGTTACCTCGAGCATGCCATATATTTCCACTGGCAATTGCCTCGCAGTTTTGCGTAAAACAGGCAACATTTCATGCAGCCACGTCTCGCGTTTTTATACTTTTGACGCAGTGCAGCACATGACTGGTCTTTAAAGTTACAATTTGCATACAATAAAAAGCAAAACAAAAACAAACAACAAAAAATACACACACACACACACACGCACACACACATGCACAAAGTATGCAGCAAAAATTATAAAGGTACTCTGCAATATTTCCTAGCATTTGTATGAATTTCTTGCACAATTGAATTTGTTTATGTTTTTCATTGTTAGTGTTATACATTTAAGAAATGAAGGTCGCTTGTGTGTGTGTTATGACATAATGACGCGGGTGATTGAACATGGCAATGTGGGCGTGGCCTACGCCAGTGAGCCTCGCCCGAAGCCAGCTTCAATCACCCTCGCCATTATACCATAACTTTCACAAAGTGGCCATCATTGCTTATATTTACATTACCACCTTATTTTTTTTATTATTATTTATTTTTTTGGCTCGATTACACGAACTTTGGAATTATTACATCCAATTAACAGAAATGACCAGAAACTGATGCGTCCAGCTTGTTCAAGCGTTGAGATCCGGAAACTCAGGTGGGCGTGGCTTATTGGAATGTGAGCAGGACACATGTGTTACGGTCTGATAACACATCAGGCTCCCTCCTATAGCTGTGATACTAAACGTCAGATTGAATATATATATATATATATGAATATATATATATATATATATATATATATATATATATATATATATATATATATATATATATATATATATATATATATATACGTGTCTGTTTGTGTGCGTTTTGGATGTGGCTAAAACGCTATTTACCAAGAACTCCGCGCTTAAATATGTATGTTTCTGCTTTTAATTCCATTATTCCAGTGTACCTGTATACTAGATGATTCGCCAAATTGCATCTGTGATTGTCTACCCTTATCGACCCCAGTATTTGTCGTTTTGTTCGTGCGTTCATAACAAAAGTTACTAAAGAAACTCCCTCGATGCTTAAACTCAAGTAATTTTTATCGTGGCTTGTAATTCAAATATAATAAGACAGGCAAGCTTAACAAATCATCCACTTCATGCAAGCACGCTGTACATCATCATCATTACATACATACAACTCAAAGAAGACTCTAATACAATAGATACCGTCCAAAGGGAACAATATTCTACAAACACTGCCTCAATGGTTGATCCCATGTGGTGCCATTACGTACGAAGACCAACACAATGAGATCCCAGTGAAACCACAAGGAATTATGATTTATACATAGAATCGTCCTCCTGCAGGGTACAATGAGGATTATTTCAATTAATGTAATATCCATATTCAGGGGTTGCAACTAAAGTTATGTCACGGCTAGTGCAACAGCTCGAGCCAAACATTGGCACATACTGGCGGCAGTTCAAGATGGACGTGTCACGTGATTTCCACCAGCTGAGGTACAGGAAACTAATTCGACAAAATGGTGTTGTTGGCCTGTTGAAGAGCACTTTTATCATAATTCTTATAGACACAAGGAAGTCAACAGGCTAATTAACTATAGTTTTCTTCAATTTTGAAAGGAAAATCATGAATTCATTTCATGTGGCAAACAGATGTATTTAACATTTCCATTGTTCATTATCTATAAAACCTAATTTATTTGCCCGCAGTGTCAAGCCCTCATTCAATAAGAAAAACAGAAAAGAATCAAAAACACTTAAAGTTAATTGGCATCGTTGCACACTTCAGTTTCAGTGGATTTATTAATATACATGTACTGTGCTGAATGCAGAGTCCTGAACAGGCACGTCTGCATACAATTGTCACTCAAATACACAGTGCATTATGGAATAGACATGCAGAAGAGTGACACGGAGGGTCAGTCGTACAAGAAGGCAGGTGATTGCTGTAGGCAGTTTTTTTTTTTTTTTTTTGCTGCAAATACAAAGTGCGAAATTCTACAACGCGTGCGTTTCGGAAACTAGGAAACTACTTCAATTTCATTATCTATAGGAACCATAAATGAGCAAATATCACGAACATCAATGACGTAAAAACGAATAATATTGTGGCTGGCCAATACCTTATCTTTACGATATGAAAGTTGTCAGTTTGAACCAACAATATCCTTTTTTGTTACAATATGTTACAAGGATGACATGTGTGACTAGCAATATTGTGTTGTGCAACAAGGATGGTGTTGGTGAATCCCCCCCCCCTTTCAGTAAATGCAAAAACAACATGTACATAAACCTGCTGTTTGAAAAAAAATATATAGTTGGATCCCATGGGAAATATGCCTGTCCAGGGCTGTCTAATTTGTTTCAGAGCAATTGTGATGGTTTTAGCTTGCTTAAATATTGTGCGCGTCTTCTTATGTACGTTGCAAATGCCAGTACGGCTGCCGATAACATTGTTTGTTCTGATTGTTTGTGTTCATGCATGCTGATAAAGCCAGTAAGCAGTCACCGGCACAGCTGGGGGTCTTTTAGCATTTTAAAGATACTTTAACGGCATGCTATGCAACTTTAGTCCTTGTATAATAATAGTAGTAATGATAATGCTGATGATAATAATATTTTTCCGGAAAAAAATCTTCCCCTTCACAACAGGGATACTGATCAAAAACGGGGATAAATCCATGGCGCGTCCAACATCTTTAAATATTTAAACTGGCTTTACCTAACACAACATCAGGCACCGCAATAATGGAGTGACTTGAATATTCAGCTCCAATCCAAATGTAAAAAAAACACTGGAAATTTTACTGATTTCTTTCTATGCTAAAACTTCATTAGTGCATCTTTTTATTTGTCTTGTCTCCAGCCATGAAATAAGAGATAATCCACGCATTGGGAAAAACCCGAGAACCTGCATATTACATATATTTTACATATCATGTAATAACGTTAGTTTTATAATCAGTATCTAGTATTTACATTATATCTACATGTATGTACATTATAAAAAATAGAGTGAAAAGCACGAGGAACAAAAAGTGTCATAGCGAAGAGTCATCAACTCTCTGTCTCATACAGTGCAAAACCGCAACCAAATATTTTTAGCGGCATTTCATGATAACAGGGCCACATTGCTTCGGTTTTGTTTTCATATGCAGCACCCTAGGCTCAATTTATGAATTTATGTTAATGCAAATTAGCATTTCTGTGTCACGAAAGGAACATTTTATTTTTAAACATATCCATAATATAGATAATGTTGTGTGACTTTAATTCCTTGGGACAAAGTAAGATGATAACCTTGTTTATCATGCACTATGTAATGGTTGCTGAGTTGCTAATAATTATTAACATACAGTCTGTCTATTTTCCATTAGTGTCTCATCCGTGACAAATGGCATTCAAAAGTTTAATATTTAACTATTTATACTGGTAGGAATCAGAGTTATTTTGTATTCGCTGTATTCGTTATGAAGGCTCTTCAAAATGACAAAAATAATTAAAATCGGTACCTTGTCCACATAAAAAAAAATTAAAATCATACTTTGTTGTGGACACGACATTTCTGTCACGGACGGGACATACTTATCAAAGAATACCTATGCATACTTCCCTAGACTTAGGTTGATATTACATATTTTTGTACACATTTCTCTTAATTATAGTCAAATTTGCCGCATATGAATTGTTTGTCTCATGCACTCAAATTTTAATGTCCAATGTATGATACAATGGCACACACAAAAAAATCAGAATATATGTACCATTTATAGTGGGAAAACCATTCAGGTTGTTTCTCTTTACTTTTAATATTATGGTCTGCTGAAATAGAAAGCTTGTGGCGCATACAAAAATCGTACCTTGCAACGGACAAAACATATTTGCCATGGACCAGACAGAATTAAACAAAATGTCGCATGTATAGTCTTAGAATATAAAATACCAGAGATAAAAGTCACAGTTGATTATTTTTCAGGAAGATTTAAAAAAAGTCATTGTTGTTTGAGTCTGCACAGCCAACTAATACTTTTAGTTAACACAATCAATTCAGGGACAATGGCAAAAAGTGTTTGCACTGTTTATTTATGATTTGATATCCCTGATCATCTTGTCTGGGTACCTGTTACTGCTGTGGCCATAACAATGCTTTCACAGCTTACTGTCCGCCCATGCAAATCCACTAAAGCCTATGAAAGAAATTCAATCAATCACAAAGCATAGTGACCTGGTGCTTGTGCAGTGTGTAAACAGGGAAGTCCACTCAGATCTTTCTGGTGTAAAGCTTAAAAAAGTGAAGGGGAAGAAATGGAACTGATTTTCTTGCGGAGGTGTGGGGATCACTGGAATAAATTCATGTTCCCAAAGAATGATGATAACGCAAAGATAGGCATCAATCAAATAATAAAAAATGAAACAACCCTAAAGATATAAAAAAACTGGACCAGAGAGGAGTTTATATATCCAGCTGTGACATAAAGACACACTTGTGAATAAAGTGCATTATCTATCTCTTTTCCTTTTTCTTACTTTTTAATTTTCTACCAATGTAACTTAGACAGGCCAACAGAAAAAATATCTTTCCAAATGTGAGTGGACATGAAGTAAACTGTCAATTGTGGATTGTAGCTGCAGTACTATATTTGCCAAAACATTCTGCTTATCTGTGGACATCAATAAAAGTTAAATTCAGCTTTACATTGTTTCTTCTTCTGAAAATAGTAGGTTCGTGTACAGTGGCATTTATCACCTAAGACTGCAGGTGGGTTTAGCAAAGCAGGCATATTTGACAAAGACATAATATACTCCAGTATCTACGAAAGACATGCGGTCTCTCACAGGAGGTGGTCTTCTTAGGGGATACCACTGTATCCCAATAGTAATAAAATTTAGACCATATATGAATTTAAATATAAAAAACCTTCTGTTCTGTGATATATTAGCTTTCCAGTATGCCATTTTTGGTCTGTATGTATCTGATTACGATGGTGGATGAGTGTGTCCCGTCCGTGACATCAAACTTTTATTAGGAAAACATGTTATTTTAATAATGGGACTTATCAATGGTATATGATGTTAAAATACAATATTTCAACCATCTGAGACTACAGTTTATCTGAAATACCCACAAAACTTTAGAGAGTTTTCTGCATATATGGCAGGTCCTAAAAGTTATGTCCACGGCTTGTCCCCTCCGTGACACACAGTTTTTGTCCTGAAAAATAACAGTTAGCATAGAAAAATATTTAAACTTGTGTGAATATGTTCACAATACTTCTTACACATATGCAGGCTATTAGTGAATTTAACAAAAAAAAAAAGAAAAAAAAAGCAGAGAGTTAAACTTTTCAAAATATCCCGTCCGTGATAAATGGTTATCAAGGAATGTTTCTTTACAGTTCACCCGGCATCTTGTTCTAGATCATAAAGGGCTTGACGAACCCGCCGACAAATTTCATTATGTAGTTAAAAGCGAACAAAAATACGATGCCATGTATATATATATATATATTTATATATATAGATATATATATATATATATATATATATATATATATATATATATATATATATATATTATATATATATATATATATATATATATATATATATATACTACTGTAGGTTTAGGCAGCATTTTTTTTTATTTTTGTAACCGTTTCCAGTCAGATATCATTAAGCGCCGGGCAGAGAAATTTAAAATGTGTAAATCTTCTTTATTTTCATTGCATAGTTGGTACATACCATCTCATATTATAACTCAATCACCCCGGATCGTTCAATAGCGGTGGTTAATCTGGGCCTTACAGAATGCGTTTTTCTTTCTACCTTCACAAAGTCGCCAGTAAAATAAGTTGGTACGAAGATGTGCCTTTACTACATGCCTTTTTACTCCACATGCATCCCACTGGAACTTAACCCTACTGTATCCTGTACATCAACTCAAATGCATATGTACAGCACTCATAATTTCCGAGTGATCTTGTATACTTTGCACAAAAACCCATGCCCTTCTGTAGCAGCCTCAAAGACAGCACTTTATTGATCCACTCCTGGGTCCTTTTCATGTGAATATTGAGTATACATTTACTTGAGTTAAATTGGTTCATACTTTGCCCCTTGCGTTAAAAACATCATTCGCAGATTATGTGCTTTCATTCACATTGTGAAACTTGATACCGACGTGCTTGCTCTGAATTTGTCGTATGGCGGCCCAACTATGAGCGAGGCCATCTTTCAAGGTGGAAAAAATCGAATATCATCTGAAGCTATGAT
Organism: Hermodice carunculata; assembly: GCA_964020975.1. NCBI lineage: Eukaryota > Metazoa > Annelida > Polychaeta > Eunicida > Amphinomidae > Hermodice > Hermodice carunculata. Next base: position 65,303,182 of record OZ026627.1, on the reverse strand, counting down.
ATACATGAATTCCACTGAATTTATATTTCAGCATTTTAAACCGGCCGACAGGGAAAGGGAGTGATGAATTCTTTATCGGTTTCTTTGAATGTTTGCCGTTTTCTGTTGATTTGCGAAGGGGTATATCAATACAATATTATCAAAAGTAAACTTTCCTCTTTAACATAAATACGCGTGTTTTTACAATAGGTATTTTTGACAGGATTTCGTTCTTCCCGAATTATGTTTTTGGGCAAAGTGAATAGTATATCTATGTCCCTTTTGAATCCTTTCCATTTTCTCTCTCTCTCTCTGTCTCTGTCTCTCTCTCTCTGTCTCTCTGTCTCTCTGTCTCTCTGTCTCTCTCTCTCTCTCTCTCTCTCTCTCTCTCCCTCTCTCTCTCTCTCTCTCTCCCCGTCCGTTTATTTCATCCACCCATCCATCTATCTATACACACACACACACACACACACACACACACACACACACACACACATATATATATATATATATATATATATATATATATATATATATATATATATATATATATATATATATATATATATATATATATATATATATATATATATATATATATATATATATAATGTGGTGCGTGTCATTTTGTACTTCACCAAGCATTTGTTCCGTCCGTGGCTATAGCGTATACTTTGTCTGAATTCACAATGCTTCATTTTGTCTATATATAATAATTCTATCTGCAACATGAACGTAATGTGGCCCACTTCAGATGAAGCGTTATGGTCTATGAAAAATCAGAGAGCCCAGACAGAAAGAGCCGAGAGAGAGAGAGAAAGAGAGAGACAGAGAGACAGAGACAGAGAGAGAGAGAGAGAGAGAGAGAGAGAGTCCTTGGAAAAACTTGACAAACCTTAAAACAGTGACAACAAAAAGCAATAATCAACTATGCAATGTTTCAAATACAGACACTTGCTTGATCAGTTACACTTAATGGTGATATACCCTTGATGCAATGTATTTGAAAGCATCTATTTTGCAGTTGCTTCTAAATTTTTCACTTTACGTGTTTGCGGGTATGCTAATTTGCCACTTTGGAACAACCCACGGCTTATAATCTGGTTCGGTGTCTATTTTACCATTCACAATATCCACGAAATTAGATTATTTTTCAGTACCACATTATTTTATGTCCTTATGCTGGAGATGACACAACCATTTGGAAACATGCAGCACATGTAGTACCTATTTAAGATTCACAATGAAAAAATACAGTTTTGTATTTCTTCTTTTTTTATGTGACACAACTGTATGACACCGGTCGCTCAGTGCCACGAACCGTTAAACATAGCACTCGGGCGGTAACTGCCACGATCGTGAATATTATCATTATACTCCACGTGCCCAATTGCGCTTACGCGTTCACTTCACAAACTATAATAATATCCTGTCCATAACGTGTGCTACGTATTGCAATATCACGCTGAGCGATACCTGTCGATAAAAATAGGTAAAAGATATGTATTTCATAATAGGGGTATTAATATAATACGCATATTTTGCATCTCTTCTATGTCACTGACCTTGTGGCTTTGTTCCTCAGAATGCTGTGATAACTAGAAAAGAAATATTTGCTTGAAAGCAAATCTGTCTGTGGGTGTGAAAAATTTGCACAATTACAAAAATATGCAGTGTTGCAACACTCACAATTTGAGTCCAACATGAATAAAATTGGATAAAAAGTGACCAAATTATGGCTAGATGAAACATTCAAAAGGCAAAATGACCTTGACCTTAGAGGTCAAATGTAAATGAAAACTATCTGGATATCAGAAGAAATTAGAATTTGCCTGTAAAAAGTATTATTTCCAAAATATCAGCAACATCCCGCCTGCCCACATAGACAAGTGCCCATACGTAGCTACAATTTGTGTCCAACATGATCAAAATTGGATAATAATTGGCCGAGTTATGGCTAGATGAAAATTTCAAACGACAAAGTGATCTTGACGTTTGACCTCTGGAGGTCACATATACATTACAAAACTGTGCAGTGTTACAATATATACAATTTGAGTTCAACATGATTAAAAATGGATGAGAATTGACCGAGTTAAGGCTAGATGAATATTTCAAAGGTCCGAATGACCTTCACATTTGACCTTTAGAGGTGACATGTGATTACAAAAATGTGCAATGTTACAATATCTATAATTCGATCCCAACATGATCAAAATTGGATTAAAAGTGACCGAGTTATGGCTAGATGAATACTTCAAAGGTCCAAATGACCTTGATCTTTGACCGCTAGAGGTCACATGTAAATTACAAAAATGTGCAGTGTTACAGTAGCTACAATTTGTGTCCAACATGATCAAAATTGGATGGAAAATGACTGAGTTATGGCTGGATGAATATTTTAAACGTACAAATGACCTTGACCTTTGACATTTAGAGGTCACATGTAAATGACAAAAATGTGTAGTGTTACAATATCTACAAATTGGGTCCAACATCATCAAAATCGGATGTATACTTTGGAAGCCAGAAGCAATTTAATTTTTTTAATTGCCCTAATTTGCATAATTTTCGAAATCTTGACTATTCAGAACGATATGCAAAACTTCACTGCAGGTGCTATAGCCATGCAAAGTTTAAAGTTTCTAGCTTGCACGGTGTCTGAGTTAAGGACGACACAAAAATCTGGCTGAAAGAAAGATAGGAAAGAAAGAAAGAAAGAAAGAAAGAAAGAAAGAAAGAAAGAAAGAAACAAAGAAAGAAAGAATATTGGGTAAAACAATATGTCTGTGTTCACACACAGACATAATAATGTTATAGTGTAGGTAGATTATACCGAAGATATCCTCTGCGGTGTTAAGATACAGACGAAGCCGACAGCTTCCGGCTACATGTATTGGGCAACATGTTCCAAAAGCATTCGGCCTTCGTCTGTTGTCCTCAAGCAATTAATACACATTTGATTTAAGAATATACCTCTGTGAAAATTTTAAAGAGCGGTTGAAATGGCAAGATTTTTCCAGCAAAGCAGCACTTACGGCGTGCAAAAATATTGCAATGATTGCATCTTCACCTCAATTGCCACTTAGTTACCGGTGATGTATAGCAATTTCAATAATCTGATGTATACATGGTTATGATGCAAGCACTGATTGCTGTATACTTGTTCTTTATTGAGTTTATATTAGACGCCGCAATTATATAACATCATTGAGAAGAAATACAATTGAGCTTCACTTAAATAATCTAGCACAGCATCTATCTAAAAGGGTGGAAGTTGACTATCATATGGCCCATAATACATGCAGCAATACGACTACATTTAAACAATTGGGTTGATAAACAACACAATCCCAAAAATATCAGTATATTCATTTTATTTATTTATTTATTTATTTATTTATTTATTTATTTATTTATTTATTTATTTATTTATTTATCTATCTATCTATCTATCTATCTATCTATCTATCTATCTATCTATCTATCTATCTATCTATCTATCTATCTATCTATCTATCTACCCATCTATCTATCTATTGTGAGCTACTAAATTTGATTATTTTGTTCTTGGTAATGAATAATATTTATCTCATTAAGATATAAACCAGTTTGGGTCATTCACATTCTTCGTTATTTATCGGACATTCACCTAATAACTCTTTCAGTGCCAAGTTATTGGCTGAGACAACAATTTTAGCCGTTTCGCTTCGGGCGCATTACGCGCTGAGGAAAGCTGTTGACCTGGGCCATTATATTCTATTGGACTATAGGCATGCTGGTACTTAAAAGAAATGCCTCTTTACAGAGAACATTTATATGGTATCCGTTAGATAATTACAGAGAGGTTCATCTTAAGTAGTTCGACTTTTGTAAAAGTTGGAATGAAAGAGTTGAATCACCTGCTGGAGAGGTGCAAGGTACCTGCAGTATACTTGTCAAGTAAAGGCAATGGCCGCTAATCAACGTTTTCACCGTCATGCTATAAATTACTGAGAGTGCAATTGCCTTTAATTTTTTTGGTGCAAGGTTCATAACACAAGCCTTGAGGAATCATAAACCCACCCACAGACGTCAAATTTGCCAGCAAATAAGAATAAAAGTGCAAATTGAATTGTAAGCTTTCATGTAATTCGAACTAAATTGATATGGCATGATTTACGTTAATACGTGAGATTAAACCATAACTGCACTAAATGCAGTAACTATATGGGTCTATCTTTATCAAGAGGTGGGTCGCTACATCCGCGAGATATCAAACCTACAAGCATACATATTCAACGGCGGTGATGCCGTTTAAGAAACAGCCGTTACACACTGTCATGAACCTTGCTACTGGAACCAGTTTAAAAGTTTAAATGTGATAAGCCTCATTTTTTTTTCGATAAACTGGCCACATGTATATCACCCTGGACCTGATTGTTATATTGGCAAAACATTCCTGTCCGATAATTTTGCATGCAATAGACGCGTGAGGGAAGGCCCATAATTCTGCTGTCAAGAAAACGCTGGGATGTTGTCATTGGGATGCTTCTCACAAATTTTACGTCCAATTAAACACAATCAGACAAAAAGAAGACACCGTACCCAAAATATATGTATATTCAAATTATAAAACTCTAGAAAAAAACCCACCGTGTTGTTGTCTGATACAACTGTAATAAATGTGTGCTTCCGCGAGTCTTAAACTGTAAAACAAAACTGTAACTCATAAAAAATTATAGCGCAGATAATACTTTGTCTGCAGAATACATGAAGGAAAATGCTGACAACTAGCTATAACATTACAATTATCTTGTCATAAATAGATATATCTGTTGCTACACCTCAAAGGAGCAAAACGCTTGCAATTTTGCCGCAGAAATGCAATTGTTCCTGTTTCTATCTCAGATGTAAAGCTACTGTTAATGATGATGAAATGATATCTTATATAGAATGAACTTATAAACGCAATTACGAACATTATTATTATTGGAGGAAAGGGGGGCTCTTTAATATTATTGTGGTT
>OZ026627.1:65267694-65297995 GCA_964020975.1 Hermodice carunculata | reverse complement strand
GAACGTAATGTGGCCCACTTCAGATGAAGCGTTATGGTCTATGAAAAATCAGAGAGCCCAGAGAGAGAGAGCCGAGAGAGAGAGAGAAGAGAGAGAGAGAGAGAGAGAGAGAGAGAGAGAGAGAGACAGACAGACAGACAGACAGACAGACAGAGAGAGAGAGAGAGAGAGAGTCCTTGGAAAAACTTGACAAACCTTAAAACAGTGACAACAAACAGCAATAATCAACTATGCAATGTTTCAAATACAGACACTTGCTTGATCAGTTACACTTTATGGTGATATACCCTTGATGCAATGTATTTGAAAGCATCTATTTTGCAGTTGCTTCTAAATTTTTCACTTTACGTGTTTGCGGGTATGCTGATTTGCCACTTTGGAACAACCCACGGCTTATAATCTGGTTCGGTGTCTATTTTACCATTCACAATATCCACGAAATTAGATTATTTTTCAGTACCACATTATTTTATGTCTTATGCTGGAGATGACACAACCATTTTGAAACATGCAGCACATGTAGTACCTATTTAAGATTCACAATGAAAAATACAGTTTTGTATTTCTTCTTTTTTTATGTGACACAACTGTATGACACCGGTCGCTCAGTGCCACGAACCGTTAAACATAGCACTCGGGCGGTAACTGCCACGATCGTGAATATTATCATTATACTCCACGTGCCCAATTGCGCTTACGCGTTCACTTCACAAACTATAATAATATCCTGTCCATAACGTGTGCTACGTATTGCAATATCACGCTGAGCGATACCTGTCGATAAAAATAGGTAAAAGATATGTATTTCATAATAGGGGTGTTAATATAATACGCATATTTTGCATCTCTTCTGTGTCACTGACCTTGTGGCTTTGTTCCTCAGAATGCTGTGATAACTAGAAAAGAAATATTTGCTTGAAAGCAAATCTGTCTGTGGGTGTGAAAAATTTGCACAATTACAAAAATATGCAGTGTTGCAACACTCACAATTTGAGTCCAACATGAATAAAATTGGATAAAAAGTGACCAAATTATGACTAGATGAAACATTCAAAAGGCAAAATGACCTTGACCTTAGAGGTCAAATGTAAATGAAAACTATCTGGATATCAGAAGAAATTAGAATTTGCCTGTAAAAAGTATCATTTCCAAAATATCAGCAACATCCCGCCTGCCCACATAGACAAGTGCCCATACGTAGCTACAATTTGTGTCCAACATGATCAAAAATTGGATAATAATTGGCCGAGTTATGGCTAGATGAAAATTTCAAACGACAAAATGATCTTGACGTTTGACCTCTGGAGGTCACATATACATTACAAAATTGTGCTGTGTTACAATATATACAATTTGAGTTCAACATGATTAAAAATGGATGAGAATTGACCGAGTTAAGGATAGATGAATATTTCAAAGGTCCGAATGACCTTCACATTTGACCTTTAGAGGTGACATGTGATTACAAAATGTGCAATGTTACAATATCTATAATTCGATCCCAACATGATCAAAATTGGATTAAAAGTGACCGAGTTATGGCTAGATGAATACTTCAAAGGTCCAAATGACCTTGATCTTTGACCGCTAGAGGTCACATGTAAATTACAAAAATGTGCAGTGTTACAGTAGCTACAATTTGTGTCCAACATGATCAAAATTGGATGGAAAATGACTGAGTTATGCTGGATGAATACTTTAAACGTACAAATGACCTTGACCTTTGACATTTAGAGGTCAGATGTAAATGACAAAAATGTGTAGTGTTACAATATCTACAAATTGGGTCCAACATCATCAAAATCGGATGTATACTTTGGAAGCCAGAAGCAATTTAGTTTTTTTAATTGCCCTAATTTGCATAATTTTCGAAATCTTGACTATTCAGAACGATATGCAAAACTTCACTGCAGGTGCTATAGCCATGCAAAGTTTAAAGTTTCTAGCTTGCACGATGTCTGAGTTAAGGACGACACAAAAATCTGGTTGAAAGAAAGATAGGAAAGAAAGAAAGAAAGAAAGAAAGAAAGAAAGAAAGAAAGAAGAAGAAAGAAAGAAAGAAAGAAAGAAAGAAAGAAAGAAGAAAGAAAGAAGAAGAAAGAAAGAATATTGGGTAAAACAATATGTCTGTGTTCACACACAGACATAATAATGTTATAGTGTGGGTAGATTATACCGAAGATATCCTTTGCGGTGTTAAGATACAGACGAAGCCGACAGCTTCCGGCTACATGTATTGGGCAACATGTTCCAAAAGAATTCGGCCTTCGTCTGTTGTCCTCAAGCAATTAATACACATTTGATTTAAGAATATACCTCTGTGAAAATTTTAAAGAGCGGTTGAAATAGCAAGATTTTTCCAGCAAAGCAGCACTTACGGCGTGCAAAAACATTGCAATGATTACATCTTCACCTCAATTGCCACTTAGTTACCGGTGATGTATAGCAATTTCAATAATCTGATGTATACATGATTATGATGCAAGCACTGATTGCTATATACTTGTTCTTTATTGAGTTTATATTAGACGCCGCGATTATATAATATGATTGAGAAGAAATACAATTGAGCTTCATTTGAACAATCTAGCACAGCATCTATCTAAAAGGGTGGAAGTTGACTATCATATGGCTCATAATACATACAGCAATACGACTACATTTAAACAATTGGGTTGATAAACAACTCAATCCCAAAAATATCAGTATATTCATTTTATTTATTTATTTATTTATTTATTTATTTATTTATTTATTTATTTATTTATTTATTTATTTATTTATGTATTTATTTATTTATCTACCTATCTATCTATCTATCTATCTATCTATCTATCTATCTATCTATCTATCTATCTATCTTTCTATCTATCTATCTTTCTATCTATCTATCTATCTACCCATCTATCTATCTATTGTGAGCTACTAAATTTGATTATTTGTCCTCGGTAATGAATAGTATTTATCTCATTAAGATATAAACCAGATTTGGGTCATTCACATTCTTCGTTATTTATCGGACATTCACCTAATAACTCTTTCAGTGCCAAGTTATTGGCTGAGACAACAATTTTAGCCGTTTCGCTTCGGGCGCATTACGCGCTGAGGTAAGCTGTTGACCTGGGCCATTATATTCTATTGGACTATAGGCATGCTGGTACTTCAAAGAAATGCCTCTTTACAGAGAACATTTGTATGGTATCCGTTAGATAACTACAGAGAGGTTCATCTTAAGTAGTTCGACTTTTGTGAAAGTTGGAATGAAAGAGTTGAATCACCTGCTGGAGAGGTGCAAGGTACCTGCAGTATACTTGTCAAGTAAAGGCAATGGCCGCTAATCAACGTTTTCACCGTCATGCTATAAATTAATGAGAGTGCAATTGCCTTTAATTTTTTTGGTGCAAGGTTCATAACACAAGCCGTGAGGAATCATAAACCCACCCACAGACGTCAGATTTGCCAGCAAATAAGAATAAAAGCGCAAATTGAATTGTAAGCTTTCATGTAATTCGAACTAAATTGATATGGCATGATTTCCGTTAATACGTGATATTAAACCATAACTGCACTAAATCAGTAACTATATGGGTCTATCTTTATCAAGAGGTGGTTCGCTACATCCGCAAGATATCAAACCTACAAGCATACATATTCAACGGCGGTGATGTCGTTTACGAAACAGCCGTTACACACTGTCATGAACATTGCTACTGGAACCAGTTTAACAGTTTAAATGTGATAAGCCTCTTTTTTCTTTTCGATAAACTGGCCGCATGTATATCACCCTGGACCTGATTGTTATATTGGCAAAACATTCCTGTCCGATAATTTTGCATGCAATAGACGCGTGAGGGAAGGCCCATAATTCTGCTGTCAAGAAAACGCTGGGCTGTTGTCATTTGGGATGCTTCTCGCAAATTTTACGTCCAATTAAACACAATCAGACAAAAAAGAAGACACCGTACCCCAAATATATGTAAATTCAATTTATAAAACTCTAGAAAAAAACCCCACCGTTTTGTTGTCTGATACAACTGTAATAAATGTGTGCTTCCGCGAGTCTTTAAACTGTAAAAACAAAACTGTAACTCATAAAAAATTATAGCGCAGATAATACTTTGTCTGCAGAATACATGAAGGAAAATGCTGACAACTAGCTATAACATTACCAATTATCTTGTCATAATATGATATATCTGTTGCTACACCTCAATAGAGCAAAACGCTTGCAATTTTGCCGCAGAAATGCAATTGTTCCTGTTTCTATCTCAGATGTAAAGCTACTGTTAATGACGATGAAATGATATCTTATATAGAATGAACATATAAACGCAATTACGATCATTATTATTATTGGAGGAAAGGGGGGCTCTTTTAATATTATTGTGGTTGGATGATGAATTAACCACAATTCATTACATTTTGGAAATATGATTCACTTACAAGTCTTCCATGAAACTCTCTCTCTCTTATCTCTCTCTCTCTCTCTCTCTCTCTCTCTCTCTCTCTCTCTCTCTCTCTCTCTCTCTCTCTCTCTCTCTCTGTCTGTCTCTCTCTCTCTGTCTCTCTCTCTCTCTCTCTCTCTCTGAATATTAACCAAACGTATATAATAATGGAGGTCTGCAGCCGTGACAACAACAAACATTGTATCATTAGAAAGGTAGAAAATAGGCTATGATGTGTTTTAAAAGGAAACCCTACACACACAAAGTACTATGCTCACAAATGCCCTTAAAGAGCCATGACAATTAGGCAGGTATTTCAAACACTAGATCAAAGGACAGTTTGACTGAGCCTCACATTTTGTTTTGAAACACTTCAGCCCCTAGCTATATTTCAGGAGTTCTTCGGACGCCTCCGAGCATCACTCTAGATAGCTTCATGATTTGTTGTTCTCTCATATTATCGTACAATGGTGTTCTTTGTGATTCATGGCAAGGTTTCCAACGTCAACAGAAGTGATGTCTTGATAATATGTAAATAGACTCTCTGCCGGTTGGAAACAGGGTCCACATTCATTATGTTGTCGTTGCAAAGTAAGCACACACTATAATATAATATGTGTATCATATTATACCTTTTAAACACGTCAATGAAACACACCTGCGTGGTTATTAAACCACCCTCTACATTAAATTGTCACCTGATACATGACACGTGACCCAACAAATGTGTAACACTTTAGGAAGGGCCAGGACACTTTGTTTCTAAGCTTCAAAAAATCGAAACAAAAACACCACAAAAAATCACACACACACACACACACACACACACACACACACACACACACACACACACACACTAGAAACACACAAATAAGAAAAACAAAACCAAAACACGAACAAAACACACACACACACAAAAAAAAAATGTGAAAAGTGTTCTGTGGCATATGGGTGGCTTGTCCTAAATCATTTTTAAAATATAGCCTGCTACTTTACCCTTATCAAAATAATGGTTTTCAATAGACATTCTTATTTTAAGCCAGTATAACGGTCGGTCAATGTAGGTCGTCGGTAGTACACGTACCCTACCTCGATTATCGTAAAATGAATGCAGCAGTGGCAGCATTTCAGTTTATGCTTTTCTTTGTAAAATATTGCATTGATCGATTATTTTGTCCTCCACTGTTCCTGAAAGCATAGCCTCTTTTGGTTCGGTTGCAGTAGAGCCGTCACTTATAGCACATTTACTAGGTTCTCATTTATTCGAAGTGCACAGTGCTTTATGATCTTTAACCTAAGGCTCACTACCCTATAGGCTGATCTAGGCCCGGTCAGGAGGTCAGGAGACATGCGCAGGTCCCATTTATTTCATTCTTGGGTATGATTTAGCTAACATCTGCATGGAAGTTTTCAATTCACATTTAAAGAAATTGTCTCCCATAATGAAACTGTCCGGCATTTTATCCTTCCATTCTTCGTGTGTTACATTCTTCGTGTGTTTCTAGTACAATTATGAAACAATATTTATAAAGATGTAGCATATGGCACTGTGAGTAGTCCGCTTAGAACGTACGCTTTCACTCTTGTAGCTGGTGTTTGTGTTTTCATTACGACTGTATCCCCTAAATGCCCCAATTAATTTGTAATACTTATAAAGGAAAAGCCTTTTCAAAAACTACATCAGGACATACAGGTATCTTGTCTACCTGATCCAAACATATTTGATGATAGCAACATAAGTAACTCAACGCATATCAAACAAGCAAAACTAGTGTCTTGCCAACGCTAGTACAACATAACACGCCAGATATACCAAGATAATTTTGTTTTCATTCCGAGTTGCACAAATTCGCCTAATGGTAAAAATAATCGATAGAAAGATGAAAATAATACGCTAGTCAGCACGAAACTAACCACTCACAATAACATCGCAGTGGTCCAGTCCTATTTACCATGATAATGGCTTGAGAGGGCCTGTAATTCAACAATAGTGAGGTGATCAAGCTAGACCACGTTATAAAAGTATCCGTATAATCAAGGCACCTGTTTTGTGTGAAGAGAATGTACGGCCGTAAAAACGTAAATTTATAGCATTAACTCGTCAGACATGATAACGTATCACACATAATTACATTGCCAAAGGATCAAAAGTTGCTGGCATCGTGCTTATTATAAAGACTGCTACGTTAAAAAAATTTACCTAACGGATGGGGCGTGGGGAGCAGGACATCATCCATCAAGACGGATTACCTGATATACATTCACCAATCGTTTAACAAGAACAGCCAACATCTAAAGTGCCACTTCAGGGACAACTAGTTAAGACCAGAAGAGACACAACATAATTAACAGAGAATATAACAGCCCCCAAATTCTGACGAGAGACTACAATGTCTATTACTCTATGCGAAGGCTTTTAAAAGAGTAATATCATGTTATTATTGCAATAACGCAAGCAATGTATGAATATGCAAATAAATGAATGCACAAATCAAAATAGAACATATAAAAATAAATGTATACTTGCATAAACGATTGAGAGATAAACAGACAGATGGACCGAGAGACAGACAAATGGACAGACAGAAAAACGATGGACAAACAGACAGACAGACAGACATGGATAACATCGAAAGACAGTTGCAATCCAGTACACAATGGCATGGGGGGGGGGGGATTTCGCTCCTCACAATTAACTAGTGTGAATACTTACCCTTTATGCGATCCGAAATGGCAGTGTAGAACAGAGCACGCAGTGGGTTAAATATTTCAAAATACGAAGAGAAGTCTTACGTTATATTTTCACTGTTCTGATCAATAATCACACACGGCATACTGTATGAAATATGGATTGATGGAAAGGGCAAGTAACATTCAATCTGCGAATTATTGATTACTATCATAAATGTTGAAGTGTCAAATAGTGTCCCACGACTGCCATGCTCCTTTACGTCCAAATGATACTTGCTTAGTCCCTGTCCCCATATTGGAAATATTTTCAACTCCCTCAGCGCCAAATGCGGCTAAAGTCGAACTCCTTAAAAGGAACTGCTGCAAATTATTACTAGTAGGATTCTATATTCATGTTCCGTGTGGAAAGACCGTTCATTCAAGTACCGGCATACCTGCAGTTACATGCAATATAATAGTCCAGGTCAACAGCGTTTCTCCGCTCGCTTCGAGCGCATTAAGCGCGCAGTAACATAGAATAAAATAGTCCAGGTCAACAGCTTTTCTCGGCTCACTTTGAGCGTATTAAGCGCGCAGCAACATAAAATAAAATAGTTCAGGTCAACAGCTTTTCTCGGATCGCTTTGAACGCATTAAGCGCGCATTAACATAGAATAAAATAGTCCAGGTCAACAAGTTCCCTCCGCGCCCTTTTGGCACATTGCACCCAATTAAAGCGCGCCGAGGAAAGCTTTTGATTCGGTCCAAATGTGGCACTGAAAATGTTAATTGAGTGTGATATATAATTTCCGGATTCTCGCGACCGTAAGCAACGCCTAAATAAACATCAGGTAAAGTTACGGACCGCTCAGTATGTCTGTAGCCAATCTTGCGACATTTAATACCGGCATAAAATGCAATAATGCGGGGGGGGGGGGGATTTAATTACCACGAACAAAGTACCTGTATTGTTTATCTGAGCGTAAAGCATGAAGATTGAAGTAGCTTTAGGAGGTAGATCTATTAAAGCACATAATGCTTAATTTTTATGTATATTATTTTTGGGATTTTCTCCATTTATTTCCTGGCCTTTTTAAATTTCGATCAACTTCGCTGGAAGGTTTCACTATTTATCACCAAGGTAATACCATTTATATCAGACAACCTTTCTGTTTCTATTTTTTTTTTTTTCTTTTTTTTTTTTTTGGTACAGTTGTGTCATCACTGAAATATGCAAAAGTGCCGAACTAAAGTGTATTTTTTTCATACGGTGACAGGTATGGTAAAACAATTGTCATCGCTCATTAGCAAACTGAATCAGTTAATTCAGTAATTAGCTGAAGTAATAGGTTTGATACACCCAATTATTTTCGTACGGTTATTTAGATACGACAGCAAGGCCACATGGTTAATGTTCTTGAACGGCCATCAGAAAATACATAATTCCTGAAACACTGCCAGCCCATATCAAAAAAACACATGCGATTCAACACATTCACTGACCAACCGGTCGGGAGTGAGCGATAGAATGTAAATCTCGTCTGCTTTTGCAATACTAATTATTATAAGCAACATACGAGCGGCTGGCTTGTTTCTGAGTCATAGAGTCCTCTGATTGAAGGGAATACTTCACTTCACATTTTACATTTGGCCGATTTCACCAGCACGAGCAGTTTAGTCGTTGGTTTTTGCTGCAGAAAGAATGGTAAATATTTGCATGGAATAGAACTACATATGTTTAGTCATTTATTAAAGTAAACACCTACTTTTTACAATGCAGAGTGTAGGAATATTGGAATGCAATATTTGTTTTGCTGACATATAATTGTAATATGGCTGTGTCCCTGAATTGTATTATTATGTACGTAGAAGCCATGAATCATACTTTCATCAGGGACATCAGAATTTATAATTTATGGCTTCATTTATGTGTGAGTCAGTTACATTAACAGCTGGTAAGGCAGTAAAAAACTGTCAAGCAGCCTTTTTTTCCAAAATATAGTTTGCGATAAGGGAAGCTATTGTATTACAGTCGTAATTTTGATATATTAATACACGAAAACTACAAAGAAACAGAAATAAAAATACCCGTAGTAAGTTTCAATATACTCATTTTCTTAACAAAATGCAAAATAGTCTTAACAATAATATTCTGTTATATTTTTTGGCTGCGAGGGACCTTCAGCCGATCTGAGAACAAAAGCGCAGGTGATTGTAAAAATGTTCACGACATGGTATTTTACCTAAAACCCGGTTGAACAGTGTATGCCTGACTGTGGCCTTTGTGGCCGAGAAGAGACTGACATAAAGAGTAAATTGAAGGCAAATTGCCTCGGGTCGTCATAATAAAGACCTTAATACTCGTCCTAGAATCATTACAGGCGGTTTAACATGCCTTGGATTGCCCTAGATCTCATCCTATTCGCTTCTATCAACGCCAGCTCTTGATCTTGGATGCGCCTGGGATTATCCTTCAACGGCCAGTAAAATATATATCTCCAGAAAGCAACAAATGGCGCATTTTCTGATATATTATATTTTTGTAACCTTTTAAAGGCGTGTACATAGGATTGATAATTGATTATGCAAATTTTATTGTACAAAATGAGCATTATGCACAATAAAATTGGCTGCACTATACCTATGCTTCCTGAAATATAATATAATATTTATGTCTGCGAGCCAACACAGACATATTGTTTTCCCAGGAATTCTTTCTTTTGCCTTTCTTTTCTTTCTTTCTTTCTTTCTTTCTTTCTTTCTTTCTTTCTTTCTTTCTTTCTTTCTTTCTTTCTTTCTTTCTTTCTTTCTTTTTTCTTTCTTTCTTTCTTTCTTTCTTTCTTTCTTTCTTTCTATTTTCTTTCTTTACCAGCAAATTTGTCAGCCCTTTTTCTCAGAGACTATGATAGAAAGAAACTCCTTACTTGGCACAATTATAATTCCACACATGAAGTCGGATTTTTATAATAAGAGGTCATGCTTTTTCAAAATAATGCAAATAATGGCTGATTGAATTTTTAACTCTCTAATATCTTATATACTATAGTAGAGGTCGTTCCGAGTATATAGGAGTTGATCATAGCAAGGCAGAGGTCATCTCAAATGTCAAGGCCAAAGGTCAAACCAAGGTCAAAGGTCAATTTTAGGTCAGAATGTCATTGTGAAGATCAAAGTTCACTTCAAGTAGAGGCCACCTCAAGGTCAAAGCTCATTTGAAGGTCAAATGCCAGTTTCGATGGTGGCTCTCCAATGCACACATTGTCAGGTTTGTTGCCACAGAAATTAACCATAACCAAATCACTACAATTCCAGAAATCTCTGAAAACTAAAGCAGATAGAAACAAAGCTAAAGTGGGTTACATTTCTGTTGTCGATTGTTTATTTTTTCTGCTTTGTATTTTTTGTAGTCTTTTATCTAATTTCGTAACATTATTGTCACCTACTACAAAATATTGAAGACATTGCAAAACATCTGAGAAAATTTGTATTTGTAGGCACACAGACAGGTTTGCTGTGAAGCAAGTCTTCTCTTCTAGTTGCTAATGTATTTTGTGCGGTTGAGCACAGGCTCTTGTATTTTGGAATTAGAACGAAATTTGTGAGTCTTTATAATGGCTTATATAGCGTTTTTATGCCCTGAAAATGTGGTTATGGTTTGAGGCTACAAAACACCTTTGTTGCAAGGCTAAAAAAAAGCGACAAGCAGTTCTCCCCCTCTACAATGCCACCCTCATTGCACCTTATATGAGGGGTAGCTTCTAATAAGGGAGGGGTGCCTTAGGAGGGGGACCACTGTATTGATTTTTGAAGCTGGCATTTTATATTTATGTTTTTTAAGTATAAATACAGCGTGTGGTGTCGTCAATTTCATTTGCTTGTCACTTCAATTAAATTTGGTTTTTCATCAAGAATAGAAATGCTCTTTTTCATCAGGTGAAGACCTTGCACTTCAGATGCATTTGATTCAGATCCCAGGGGGTTAAACTGCTATATATTATGAGGGCGGTAGGATTGTCACGGACAAGCGAATATATGTTGTAGGATTTAAAACAAAATCTATCGATCTACGCAAAATTTGAAGGAACGGGTGAGTAGGGGACTGCATACAGAGCGGGGAGGCGTGGTCTAGACATATTCAGGTGCACCGAGTAACACGGTGAGCGAGGCTCAAATATCCCGTCATTTGTCTTGCCGGTGTGGCGTTACACCTACTCCTCATTCGTATATAAACATCGCACTAACCCTTTCCTACATATTGCTTTTGCATATCCCATACGAAAATGTCGCTCTGTCTTGGGTTGCTTTTCACTGGGTCTTCGCATCAGAATCGATTGTATTAGAAACGACCTTTTAGGTAAAATTTTCAAGCCGAATCTGCATCTGAGATAAGTTTAGTAGCAATAAAAAGTTATTTTGCTTGCCGGGCAAATAACTGTAAAAGAACCACATCATCAAAGAGTTCCCGCGGAATAATGGCGAAGCAGGTTTACTTCTGGGGGCAAAAGGTCAATCAGCTGTCCACTGTCTGCACCTCACCTTCTAAGCCATCCAATCAGAGAGAACTGGTTAAAATGGTATATTTACGGAGCAGTGACAACATGTTCACGGGCCATGGTCTTCCGCCAGATCGCCAGACAACACATCAATAGTTGGCTTCACGTTCGTCAGTAGCTCAATACGGCAAAAATGTTTGCCGACAACCTGCATGTCGTATGTCTAATATGAGTGGCCTTGGAAGCCTGAGCAGTGTCATTTTCGTGGATATATACGGACGCGTCATAGCCCACCAGTCCAGATTGTTGTTGCTGTTGTTGTTGCTTTTCATTAAAACCGATTATAGATCATTGCGGCTCTATATTTTATTTGACAGGAAGCAGCACAAGGGATCTGCATTGTAAGCAAGTTGGATCTGAATTCTGAAAGGTCATATTTTCCCCGGATCGACTTCCCACGGTCAGCCTTTAATTACGTGTGATGATAAGAGGCTGCTTTTGAGAAGTTCAATCAGAGCACCCGTATGTGTGTTCTCTCATAAACAGGTTTTCTTAACTCTTTCATTGCCACATTTTTGACTGAGTCCACAGCGTTGTCCTTTCATTTTCAGGAAATATAGGCATGCTCGTACTTGAATGAAAGGTCTGTTCATAAGGTATAAGATTCCAGCACCCCTATTATAATTGAGGGCAGTCTCTCTTTGGCACATGTAGTTCTAATTTAGTTGCAGTTGGCACTGAAACAGTTAAGCTAGCACAACAGACATAACTATTGACAAAGGAGCAAGAGGACTACCAACCAGAAGTCTGCCGCGATTTTCCTCTCACGCCATTCCATTAGTGACGCTGTTCGGTACATTCTTAAGGATACCTGTCTAGCAAAAATAACGGCGGTATAGAAAGATTATATTCCATAGTGGCAGCCACATTCAACACTGACTGTCGACGCTGATTCTTATCGGAGAGGTCAAATTGTATTCCCTGTCATTGCTGGTACCTTAAGTTGTTCAGACATCACAGCCATTGCAATACCCGGAGACTATATATAGACATATATTTCAGCTGCTCCGTTATGCCAAAGGCCATAAACAAATCAATATGTTCAAACAGTTAAAAAAACTGTGATATACGCACCAGCATTTCATCAAAAAATCTAAAAGCATTGAAAACTGCAGCCAATAACTCAAGTAAAATGATAGTTTTATCGCATGCATTACTAAAATGACATTTAACAGAGAGATTGGTGTTTCGTAGGTTGAGATCTTTAACAAAGTCGCAGCCTTGGCCTTGTGTAGCTGTCTGATGAAGTCTATGTTCTATTCTATGTGCCTAAAGCAGTCCACTTAACTGCAATAATTATGGCCCACAAATAGGTTATCTTCTAATTACTTCAAATGAAATTGTGTATTTGATTAATAATGCAGGAGTCTGGATGTTGACGTGTGTAGTGCCCGATTACACATTATTTGATGGACACGCACAACATCTGTCCACTTCAAACAGTCCGAATGATTGGAGCCCTCTTCTTTAATGAATTAGAATAATTCCCAAAGCGACCTAATGGTTTGCTTCATGCCAGTTAATTTTATGCTTTTATTACCAGGCCGTTTTGCAATGTAAAATTCCACAATCCACCACAGAAACGCCAACAAATCAAACAGGTTGTCTAGCTTACCCAAAGTACATTCCATGACATATCTTATTTATACACAAAGAACCGTGTCTTTTTCGGCCGCCAATGAAGTGTGTGTCAAGAAATACATTCAAGAGCCGACGTGGCCGAACCGTTACGAGAGGTTCAAGTCCCGGCGGATCCAAAAGGACTCGTCCACGGCCCTTTACACGTAGTGACCACTGTTTAAAGGCTTAGTGGGACATGTTTGGGTTACCTATGCCTGATTGTGTCAGCAGCCCCAATGGAGGCGCGCAATGAGGCCCTGGGGAAGATAAGCGTCAGCAAGGTCCACTACTACTCTGTGAAGAAGCAGCGCACATTAGTCTATTATTACTAGTAGTAGTGGTAGTACACTGATGAAGAGGACCCTGAGAAAGATAAGCATAAGCATACCCTATAGGTCTACTACTAGATAAAACGGTATGTTGTTTGAGCAAAGTGAAATTTAGTAGTCTACTATGCCTAAGTCCAAGAAGTATTCTACTACTTCTTCAGAAGCGTGGTAGATTAGAAGATTTTGATGGCGGTGATTTGGAGCGCTATGTATGTGTGTTTGTGAAGAAGAGAACAAGAGGGAAGACCACTATCATCACTAGCGGGATTCAGAGGGGGGCGCCACCGGCGTGCCCCCCCCCCCTTTTCTGTCGCACTTGTAGTTTTTTTGTTTGTTTGTTTGTTTGTTTTTCTTTAAATTCGCGGAGTGTTCCCTAAACAGCCTCCAATACTGGCATATAGGTAGGAATAGGCCCAACATTATTGAAATGGATTCAGTGGTGAAATTCAGTCTTTGTTTTATAAACTTGTATTGACTTATCTAGAGGTGGCCTTTATTAATGTAAATTGTAGTCGTGAATTTGGGATCGTGTCGCATGCTCTGTGACTTTGTGCGGTGAATCGCCGGACGTACAGTAGCCTATTTGGTAATTAATTTAGCGGGAACCAGATAGGACAAATAACTGACTTACTTCAGGTTCCATCGTCATGGCTGTAAAGGGAGCTAGCACGTCAAGTCAAGCAAGTTTGAACAGGTTTCTTTTTTTTTTTTTTTTTTTACTGGTTCCGGTGCAAAGCGCAACAAGCCAGAAGATGGTAAGCAAGCAAAGGTTTATCAAACTCAATGCTACCATTCATGCCTAAGCCGTAAACGTTTAAATGAGTTTAACAACGAGAAAAATCGTCGAAACTTGAATGAGTCGCTAAAAGCTGAAAACAAATACGATCATATTTTAGACGTGACTGTCTCCAACGGCAAAGCACGGTGTTTCCGTTTTTATTCTTCGTATCGGCCAGATCGCATCTTTGATGACCAATGCCAAAGATGGCCTTTGTTATAGGCACAGTATCATTTTAAACCAAAATATTGGTAACGTGGTCAAAATTGTTTTTTTGGTAACGTGGTCAAAATTGTTTATTTGGTAAACTGTACAATTTCCAGAAACTCCGGCCTCCACATAACCAGAGTGGTAAGCCTCTGGCACTGTCACTAAGGTGCCAGCGTCAGACTCAAAGAAATAACATTGGAGGGAACACGCCACAGATATATTTCAAGAGAATCATGTTTGTTCCCTTCCTGGATAATCTCCTGTCTCAGATGACAGAAAGATTCAGCAAATTGTCCTGTCAAGCAGTCAAAGCTATGTTCCTCATCCCTGTGCATCTCAGCAAAATGACAGATAGTCACGTAAAAGCTATGTCTACTTGTTATGAAGAAGATATGCCTTCCCCACAGAGCTTCAAGCAGGAACTTAGGCTGTGGAAACGCTACTGGTCCACAGAGAAACAATGTGAGGAAGGACAATCTGTATTTGATTCAGTGTAGCTGCCTCAGGACCAAAAAGACAAGCAACCTACAATAAGGACAACTTTGCAACAGCCATCATGCAACATGAAAATGTTTCCAAATATCTGCACTGTGTTGACTATCCTGTTGGTCACAGCAGTCCAAGCGCATCAATTAAGAGATCTAATTCATCTCTTCGATTTGTCAAAAATGTGTACAGGTCAACGATGAGGGAGATCGCTTGAATGCCTTGTTGCTACTTTTTATTCACAGGGATATTAAACTTGACTATGAGAAAATAATAGACCTGTATGCCACTCGGCACCCAAGGCGAATGTTGTTCCTGAATCCCTTGACTGTTAAAAGTAAGGAATAGACCTGTCAATAAAATATGAAGAAAGCTTCTTAAACCTCTGCAGAACGGTCAAGCATTCGAAGTATTCTTCTTAGACCATCGTAAATTTGAAATGATATATCTAGTACTGTGGTTATGAACGCAGTGAATAGACCTATCTGTAAAATATGAATGTTCAAGTATTCGAAATATTCTTTTTAGACCATCGTAAATTTGGAAAGATATATCCAGTACTGAGGTTATGAACGCAGTAGTGTGATACAGACAGTAGATCCTGCTCAGTGTTCTGAATGTGCGGCCACAATGTTCAGATGATCAAATATTTGAGATCAAATATTTGAAATCATCTTCTAGACCACTGTAATTTGTGAATAATATACTCAATGCTGAAGCCATGAATGTGTTAGTAGAAATTGTCCTCTCTAATATTGTCCAATTTATGTTTATGTCTTGGGCGTTTGACAAAACTTAAATTGGGAGTGTTTACAAAAATACTTTATTTGAATGAAAGCAAACTTGAATTTATTTTCATACAAGGGTGTCATCCAAGAAAACGCCAATAGAAAAGAGTATAAATTGCATCAAGATTTACCTAAAATCCCGGAGCTTCCGAGGCCTTCGCCCCCTGGACCACCATCAGGGGCTCTGCCCCTGGCCCCCGCTGGGGATCTAGTCGGCCCCCAGACCCCTCGACTCTTATGACGCCCCCCCCCCTTTGCATAAATCCTACATCCGCCCCTATTCATTACTAGTAAGTAGGTTTCCAAATTAAGAGGGAAATTAAATTTGATTTAAGATAGCCCTGGGGAAGGAGAAGTTGTTTCAAAATAATGAGAAAAATTGATTATATTAGATTCAAGAAGCACCTTTTATGTAGATGTTCCTAAGACAGAAGCATTATTACATTACGTGAAATCATATTTCAGGGAAGATACATTTGATTTGGAAAAACATAACTGGTAAAAGTTATGCAGCATGTAAATCTTCCTCCGTTAATGCCCACACTGGACTAAAGAGAGTGGAGTCAACGTCAGCGGCATTGATCTGCCATCTGGCGCTTTTTTTTTTTTTTTTTCTGAACAGGACGCCGATCATTAATAATTGTTATACAGCTTAAAAGCGTTATTCAGATGTATGCTAATCCTTTGCCCGCGAAAAAAAAGAGGGTCAGAAATTTTAAACAGTATGTTTGTGCAGGTGTTCTTGCCGATTGATAGTGTAAATTGTGTTTTGAATGTTATCGTTATCGACACCAAAAATATATGTAAACAAAGGAACAATAGTTGCGCCCTTGTTGTTATGAGAAATAAATCCTGAGAAGGACATATAGTTCTTGGGTTCAAACAGGTATTTAATATAAACCTCGACATTTTTATGTGAGAACTAAGTCTTACACAGTACAGCTGTCTACCGAACAATACTACCAAACATAGGAGGCTTTTAATAGCACCAATAAAGCGTGGCCACCACGAATAGGTCATACAAAGTTACAATGTTTTATAGGTACACACCTTCAAAGACTGCACAATATTTTCGCCTTTTCTTTACCTTTGGCGAAATGAGAGACGAATATTTGTCAGTGAACGCGCAAACACGGGTTCGACCGCCTTTCTCTACCCTTTGCAATCAACTAGGCCTCTGTACCAACGCAACTGGAGAATAAGACTGCCCTTAGTACTTCTTCGACAAAATATTTTTGTGTTATAAATTTCAAAATATGTATTACATTTTGCAGTTTACTGACAAATTAGCTTTCTCAATAATGCACATTTTACATGATCAGCTCTAGGGGTATATGAAGGAACAAGCTTTGGATCAAGTATATCATATATATATATATATATGTATATATATGTATGGGATAAATCAGCCAAACATCCTATCACTAATTTATTAAGAGGTGTACACCATTACGTTTATGATCCCGACTAATCTTAAACCTCTACAGAATTTTATCTTATCTAAGCCAATCAGCTACAAAGGACCGCACACATCTTGGAATGTTCCAGCTAAGAAAGGTGATTTTATGAAATATTTTAAACTTGTCTATGGGCTACTACCTTTTCTTTTACAGGTCTTGTGTTTTGTCATGAAACTTGCAGTGCATCTAACACAAACAATTTTATCGTATTTTAGATAGAAATCTAGGCCTGTGATTGGCTGTTAGCTATGAAATACTCATTTTTTTCCATATTTGGGAACTTTCTTATGTTAGTCCCTTGTATTTCACGCTTTCCGTTGAATACGGATACCGTTTTATTAATGATTTGATCCCACAATGCATCTTGCGAGTGCCCAACCTGTGCAGAGGGGCCTGCAGACGACAATGGTGAATCTCTTGGAGGCAGTCGAATTGGCTGAGCCCTTGTGGGACCAAAAGCGGCGATTTGACAATTTTTCACTTGAGGAAAGAGCAGCAAAAATGAGGAATGTGACGTCAGGAAACACTTGAAAGGCAAACAAGAGGGCTGCAAAACGTTTGACGGAATGTATTGCAGAAATTGCTGGACAACACGCTGAAACTCAGTTACAGAGTGAAGCCAAGCCTATCAACCAGCTTGTTTTCTTGTATGATAAATTTGCAAAAGCTATGGACATGCAGAAAGAAGCTAAAGTTTTTTTGTGACATCACCAAGGCGTTTGATGAAGTGTATCATGCTGTCTTACTACGCAAACTAAGCAGGTTAGGTATCCCTGGAGCTCTACTTGATTGGTTTAATAATTACTTAAGCGATTGTCCACAGAGGGTGGTGACGCATGGAGAGTTTTCAAATTGGGGTAAAATTTAAGCAGGGGTCCCCGAGGCCCACGGGTTTTGCACCTCTCCGATTTTTTATTATGACAACGATATAGTCGGCATTGTAACCTCAAACATAAGACTTTTTGCCAATGATGTAACTTTGAACATCACTATTGATGATCACACTGGCTCTGCTGTCACTATGAATGATGACTTTGTACATATTAAAAAATGGTCTACGAAATGGCCAGTTACGTTCAACTGCTCCAAAACTATATCAATGATTATTAATAAGGCGGGATTGCCGCCACACCACCCCATGCTGTATTTCAGGCTACTACACTTCACAACGTACAACAGCACAAACATTTATGTTTGCTTCTTAGTGCAGATTTTTCATGGTCGCCTCACATAAATTATGTTGTCTGCAAAGCAAGGAAATTAATTGGAGTAATGAAGTTTTTGCAGAACAAGCGCAGCAGATGCACTTTCGAATTTATATACTTTACATACCTTAGGCCTATTTTAGAGTATGGTGATGTTGTGTCGTGCACAAAGCATGATGCAGACCTTCCAGAAGATTTTCAACTGGGTGCAGCCCACACAGAGACGGGCGCGTCTTGTCGAACAAGTCATGCATCCCTGTACAATGAAACTGGATGGAAGACTCTCTCTAAGCGCAGGGAAAAACAACGACTCATACTTTTTCATAAAAATGATCAGTGGACATACACCTGCATATTTACACGATTTGATTCCAGAAAATGGGTCAAATGGAAATGCACATGACGTGAGATCCAGACAGGACATAAAGTAGGTCCATACAAAAACTAAAGCTTATTGTAGCTCTTTTATTTCCGCAACGTTTCGCCAGTGGAATTTACTTCCATCCAGTGTTCGGAATTCGAATGATATAGATGCATTTAAATGAAAATTGAATAAAGGGAAACGGAAGACTAATGAGTTATTATACACTGGTGAAAGGAAAGCTAACACTTTGCATGATAATTTAGGATGGGCTGCATCCAGTTGAGGCATGATATGCATAAAAGTGGTACAGCAAATTTTCCTGCCTGCGTCTGTTGTGCACAGGAAGAAAATGGGTTTCATTACTTCTTTGAGTGTATCAAATACACGACTGAGCGGAGTTTGTTGCACAAAAAAAATCATAGATTCCTTTCACGGTACAAACTATTATGTTTGGAAATCGCAAATGTAGTCAGGCAGTTAACCAATTTATTTTTGGCAGTACCCACACGTATATTTTAAATTTTGTCAGATTCAAGTAAGGCCCATGCGTTTTCCTCCCAAGATGGTGCACAAGCTTTGCTTGTGATGCTGGGGTGGGTCACGTGCGGGCCGGTACAAAACAGCTTTCCGCATGCAGTACTTGGTGTGTACAGAGTGGCCTGGCCACCTCAGATTTGGCATAATGATAATGTATACTTCTTGTAATCGTAACTGTGATGTCTTATCTTCTTACAGAGTGGCCTGGCCACCTCAGATTTGGCATAATGATAATGTATACTTCTTGTAATTGTAACTGTGATGTCTTATCTTCTTTTATGTGTGTCGTTCTCAATGTTGCGTCAGTGTGGTGTCCTGCGGCCCGTCTTTGCCGTTTGTACAGTATTTGTATTGTTCTTTTTTTCGCGAGAGGGATTTATATAGGCAAAGCCTGTTTCCCATTTTTTTAAATTTAAAACAAATATCTTAATTTTGTCGTTATGTGTCGGTAACAGCTAGTGAACTCAAAACAACAACACCACACTGTGATGGGATTCCTTCAAAATTGAGGTAGATATATGGACAATAAAAAAGGAAATTTGTCATCTGTTACATTTAAAATGAATAGGTCCACACCTTGATTGGCATCATGGTCTCCGTTTTTACAACGGTCGAAAGCACACCGTCCAAGTTTATGGATCTGTGCGGAACTGTCCGTGTGCAATTTTGAATCTGAAAAATTTCGTTCAAAATTAGCAATTGGAACTTTTTTTCCGCGAGAATGCAGCGAAATGAGCTGGACACGGAGTCATTAAGCAGAAGCACCAGGCGATTTTTTTTCCACGTGCGTATTTAAGTACAAGGCTTTTCGCACGATCCTAAACATCGTGGGTTAGCCTCTGGGCACCAGCGTGTAAGCCTGTCTTGATGTGGCCTTTCTCCTGTAGGGTCCTGAGTCAATTTGCCCTGGAAATATTCCTGATAGCTATATGTGCGAATTCGGGTTTGTCTAAGAAATGCATAATTAAAGTGCAAAATTAGAAGAATGGCTTAGCTATTATTTTATGTCAGAATTCATAAAACTTTGCGACCTTAAGAGGCAAAACGTTACAAAAGAATAAAGTAAAAGAAAGAATAGATACTTAATGGTGTACGGCGTAGCTTCATGACAATTTACAGCAAATACAGACATCAAGGTGTTAAATCGATGTTCACACAAAGCGTATTGTACATTGTTGCCGCTAACATTATTCCTCGTGTTTTTTTAATACATATATGGAGGGGGGACTGTTTTTTTTTACTCTTTTCAGCGCAAACTTTGAATATGTCAGCAGCCTTCTTTGGCCTGCTATGGGCGCATTGCCCAAGGAACGTTGTTACATTGGACAGTTCTTATGCTTGCTTCAACTGTATGTCTGCAAGTACTTGAATGAGAGGTCGGATTACAAACAATATGAATCTGGTATCGTTATGTCAATTCAGGTGCCATAGAATGTCGTCGAGTTTGAGGGAAGCAGGCCTGCAAGGAGGTGACGGGGGTGGGGGGTGGGGTGTAATGAGATTCATATCCGCATCGTTCGGCATCGATTGTTTTTTAAATAATTTCTTTAACCTACTGTCTAGCCAAACCATCTTTTGCGTACGTAACCTGCACGACAACCGATCCCGGTCGCATTCGCTGAAAAAAATAAATCGCTTCAAATATTTATGTCTCGTTGATAAAACTTACTCTGCAAAGAAAAAAAATGATAGGCAAACAGTATGTTGCCACAAGAAATAGATGGCATGCAATGCTTCAATGGAAGATACGCCATCTACTTCAGAATGCACTATACACAAACTGTGTTGCTCAGGTTAATGTAGTTTTATATCAAAAGACGCGTTGCTCCTATGTGAACTATTACACTAGTATTTACACAAAACGAATAGCTACGTCTCTATGCGCTTGAAGAAAATTCTGATATAGCATGGCGATCAATCAAACACTTTCTGTCACTACTTGCGCTGCTTTAAGGCCATCTATAGGAACTCCCAGGGTATATAAGTAAAATTTTTTTAAACTGAAAATTGCTTGCTCTATAACTTCGAACCACAACGGATAACACATACTGAAAACAACACATGTACACTCTTGGAGTTAAACGACAGATTTGACTTTATTGGTGAAAGCTTTAAATGATATGATTTTATGGGTGGAATCTATTGCCTTAAGGGCTAGTCAATAAAGGAAATTGAACGTTGATCGACCATCAGTCACAGCAATGAAGAAATGAGCGTCACATCTGCCGCCTTTGAATTTAGACTGCGAGATTTTTAAATTATAAAAAGTTTCAGCAAGTGAGAGTCAATCTATAATGACTCCCGCCTTGCAATTAAAAAACAAACTATACTCGTATTGGAGCAAGGCGGGAGCGTATGACTACGTGTTCCATGTTTCTAAGGAGAATATTATCATAGTTAGAGGGATTATGTGCTGAACTCAAACAGACTACTAGTATCCGAAATCGAGATATGAGATGAGACGATTTCACTGATAACCTCATATATATATATATGTATATATGTATATATATATATATATATATATATATATACATATATATATGTATGTATATATATATGTGTGTGTGTGTGTGTGTGTGTGTCACCACAGACCGAAGATACATATTGCACAAACCAAAAGAAAGCAGGACAAAAAAACCACCCAAGCACACACACACACACACACACAAAAGCCCCAAGAGCAGTACACACGTCACTTCATTTTAAAATAGATATACCAGACGCACATGAACATATACAACTGTAAAATAATGCACCTGTGTGTGTGAACAAAACGAACACATTGCATGGGCCCAAGCAGGTGTGCAGATGAGGGAAGGACTAAAAGTGAAAACATCCCACCTGCATCAGCGCACTAACCTGGGTCCCATGCTGCCGTAAAAAGTGGTACCCTTCTCACATTAGAATTATGCAATAACCCCCCCCCCCCCTAACAATTTTGTTTATGCATTTATGGAGTTCCGTATCTGAAAAACATGGTGGTACCAGCAAGGTCGTTAGCATGTCACTGTCTGTGGCTCGCCTGGAGGAGGCTGACACACAGCGAAGGCACCATATTCAAAACACTCTGAATTTACTAGCTTTGTGCTCATGTAAAAAGTGATCCATAACTGTATACCTGTGCATACACGGGCTGTAAACTTGAACAAGTTTGATTTTAACATCTTGAGCACGTGCTTAGCAATTCCCTAGTAAGCATGTAGGCCCTGAGAGAGAAAATGCAACGATTGTCCGCCAGTTAAAGTGTCAACGTGTGACCTAAATGAGTACGTTGTGCACAAAAGTCAACCCATCTCCACACAGCTTAACTGCTGGTTCACCATTTAGATGCCACAGGTGTTGTTCGGAGAAGATACTCGGAGCTTTTCCGGTGATATGAATAATGCCATGCGGCGCAGCATATTGTTCATCAATGCTCAGCAGTTTACGAAGCTTCCTGACACGGAACCAGTATAACCATGTTATCAGCGTATTAACAAGTTGTTAAGAAGAACTCAGCCAACATAACAATAACAGCCAGTGTGACTCTGTCTGAGTGACAGGTTCAAACCTTCCACTTGTGTGTTGAAGAGCAACAGGGAAATGTTGCCACACCTCAGAGCACCGTATGGTGAAGTGAAGCAATCACAGATGACGGACTTGTTCGTAAATATAATAAAGTTTCCAATTATAGTGTTACCCAGGCTACCGCGAAACGTCGTTTAGCACATGATGCGAATCCTTCTTTTCAGTCCTTCGACTTTGTCAATACGATATGACAACATGTGCGGAAAACTTCAATTCTCCGTTTTTCGAAAACGCAACTCTTGTCTGTCACTTCTGAAGTAGTGCACAATATCGTTAGACCCGTTATGCTTTAACTGTTTTTCGCAGAGGTGTATTCTTCTCAATAGGAGAGGTCACAGTTACCAACTAGGAAAGATGATATGCTGTATAGCAAATCAGTGTGTGTGTGTCTTCAAAGCATATTGGTATGCCAATGTACAACTAGTCCTAACACAGGAGTAGAAGTTGGAATGGCATCTCTATCTATTATAGCTTTGAAGTTATTCAAGATTTCAAATTTCTAATGGTGCTATTCAGCATAATTTAAATTACTACAACTTTTATGTTTAATTCATTAGGTGCGCAATGGTCAACAAACCCCTGGTGGAAGTTGGAATAGCATGTCTATTTATTATAGTGTCGAAAGAATTCAAGATTGAAAATTTCAAATATTGCTAATTAACAAATTTTAAATGTCTACAACTTTTGCTTTATATTCCTCTGTATAAAACGGTAAAACTCCTTGTATGGAGGTACAATCATGCCAAGTTTGGAGTTTCTATGTATAATAAATAGTGTCCGAGAAAAGTGTCGGACAAATTTGCTGGTAAAGAAAGAAGGAAAGAAAGAAAGACAGAAAGAAAGAAAGACAGAAAGAAAGAAAGAAAGACAGACAGAAAGAAAGAAAGAAAGAAAGAAAGAAAGAAAGACAGAAAGAAAGAAAGAAAGAAAGAAAGAAAGAAAGAAAGAAAGGAAGAAAGACAGAAAGAAAAATAGAAAAGTGCGTGTTGACACACACACACTTTATATATCTGTTTATTCAGCTGAAAACACAATCCAATACACAAAATTTCTCAGCGCTAAAGATGTGTATTGTCATTTAGATTGCGTGTTAAATTATCCTCTAATTAAAAGATTACTTTTAAAGCTGCAAGAATAAAATTTATGTAAACATTTCAGCTATGTACATAGTTTTACCACACAAATTGTGCTGTTTCTACAACCAGTGATTTTAAAAGTAATATGCTGCAAATTACAATGAAAAGTAAGATGAATACACAGCTGTAACCCTGAATTACTGATATGCGCGCTGCAGGAGCGATGCAGAAGCTTCTGTTCTTGCTCTCTCCTATCAAAGTGTACACATACCCGCAGCTTACGTACGCACTGATATACTAAGACAAAATGACTGTCTTGCTGTTGTACAATGAACTAACAATTAAGAGTTTGTTTAGACAGTAATAATTAGTCAATATTAAATTCACGCTATATTGCACTGGAGAATATATATATATATATATATATATCTTGCAAAGGAAGTTCACTGCATAGAACTATATCTTACATCCATTGTGACGTAATTTTGGTTAAAAATACAAATAAACAAACAATCTCACAAACTGTATTAAGGATACGTCACAATTAGTTTCTG
The DNA here is from genome assembly GCA_964020975.1 of Hermodice carunculata. NCBI lineage: Eukaryota > Metazoa > Annelida > Polychaeta > Eunicida > Amphinomidae > Hermodice > Hermodice carunculata. Next base: position 65,273,350 of record OZ026627.1, on the reverse strand, counting down.
TTCAGTCATTTTAAGATTTAAGAGGGGTATCTAATTTACTGTGCACCAGAAGCCCTTTACGCTTATTAGCTTTGGAATTTCTGGTTTGCTCATGTTGGTGTCAAACTGTATTATTGCCATTCCATCTGGTAGACATAAAGATCAATTTCTATTGTTATGCTCAAAAAGCAGGAAGTACATAGCAATATGTACACAGAAAACGTTAGCTGTTCATATTGAATTTGAGAATGTATAATGAGGAACTCCACATGTTATACCCTTGTTATTTATAGGCCACTGACCCTGTGATAGCACAAAGGCGACACAAAACCGATTGAGAGTACATTTGAATACTACCGTGCATGATTTATACTTGATTTTAGTGGAATAGGTTTAACCTTATTCCAGGATCATCCATGCAGCTTTTTTTTTTTAATGCAGCTTTACGAAATTCACGTGCTTAATTATGAAAATAAATTTAAATATCCTGTACAGGATAAGATTTTGCATATACATTCGAAAACAAATGTAACGAAATTGTTCTATTTGTGTTACTGTCTTGCACGCCGAAGTTTTTAGTTTCTTTGTGAACAATCCACTAATGTACAACATTAATGATACATGCAACATCATGCTAATATTGATAAATACTAAGGAATTGCATCGGTAGTTGATACTGTTTGTATATATTATAACAAAGGTTCATTTATGTGATGATTGTACAAAGTAATTTTATATTATTACATGTAGTATATGTGCTTTGTATTCGGAACGCCTCCCGTACAGCTGTTGAGTTTGAATCACCCAGATAGCACAATATATGAAGTAGGCATGCTGAACAACAGTGTTTTTAAGGTGATTCTGAATCAGAACTAGCTGTATTAATGGATATATCGAAGGCTCTCGTGATACATGGGTAAGGGGTTATCTAAAGTAAATTGATATATTCAATTACTGACCCTCCATGTTTTTGGACGCGTAACAATTACATTGATTAATATGTATCCCAGCAGCTATATATAAAGAACCTTACTTGGTGCATCTAAACATACACGTGAATTATGCGTGCTCCATTCTGTATTCTATCATATTCAATGTTATGAGAAAAGATTTGACTCAAACTGCAATAATGCATCTCAAGCATATCAGATCACATGATTATATAACGACCCAGCTGTTGAGAGAAAAAAGAAATATTACGCCATGGGTTCAAGCATATTCATATAGTTATTGCTGTGACATATGGTATTTATATTAGCGATGTAGTTAAGGCTCTGGCTTTGCACGTATCCATTTTGCTGGCTTTAAAATGATCATAAACCATTAAAAAACTGACTTTTTGTTGCCGAGGGTGGGTGCTTGTTTTTTTTTTTTTTTTTTTTTTTTTTTTTTTTCTTTGCTTTTTGCTTTGCTTTTTTTGTTTGTTTGTTTGTTTTTTTCTGTTTTGTTTTCATTTTTAATTTTTGTTGTTTTTATGCAAGCAAAATTTAAAATATTTATATATCTTTTCGTAAATCGGACGTGCCAAATGAAAAGACTGAAAAATATAAGCTTTTGTGTACTGCGTGCCATGTACCAGATAATGGTATACGTTATACAGCTTGCACGTATTAACTCTTCAATACACAGCTGGTCTTGCTGTTTTATAACTATATGAAGGGCCTGGACTAGAGTTACTACCTGACAAGCACTGGTATTTTGATGCTTGAGACGTCGCCGGTGTATTACTGATTTTCACTGTCCTGTCTGGTAAACTGCATCAATGTAGGCACTAGGGGGGGTTGCTTGGTGCATGCCACCATATATATTTTTGTACTGGCAGATTTGTCTAAAAGATTTCAGGTTTTACAGTGTTTTTATAAAATTGTATGTACCTTTGGTTCTAAATAGCTCAAGCCCTAGCATTTCAAGACAGTCTATATTTATTTTCCGGGAAAAACCCTTGGACCCGTGTCCAAGCAATAAATTTCAATATTTGGACAAAATTTATAAAAATAAAAAAAAAAATAAAGAAAGAAAGGAAGAAAGAAAGAAAGAAAGAAAGAAAGAAAGAAAGAAAGAAGGAAAGAAAGAAAAACACAAATAAACAAAAACAAACACACAAAAATCTTGCATCCGCTCATGTGCCTCGGCAGCGTTAAAGCTGTTGACCAAACAGCCGAAGCACCACCACTCACATGCACCCCGCCACCCCCCCCCCCCACACACACATAAATCAGTCCTCATCAAGTGTCCTTGTGGCTCTAATTAATTAGAGCAGCCTGATCCAACACCAGACCAAATCAGATTATCTTCTTATGTGTTTGCATGAGAATATAGAAGGGGCCTCATGCAGGTGTCTGTACTATAGACATTGCCTGACCATGCATATACATATACATCTCTGTCATGTGTCCAACATTTACGCTTGGATTATACAGTGATGCATGTAAATAGTGGGCATTAACATTGCATGTTAAACAGCCTGCTCTAGCCGCGCTGGAACAGAAAGGAATAACCTTGCAATAGTCTTTATTTAATTAACACTAAGCCTTGCAAAGATGGTAGATGAAGTAGTGAAAATACATTTTACTGTTGTCATTTACAATTTACAGCTACCCCACGTCCGTCACAGCGGCACCAAAATTTAACATTCCCCCTGGCTAACCAGTCAACAGCACATTTTGCTATGCGGCGCTCCACAACGAGGCAGAAAGAAAAACACGGAAAAGGACCTTCAGAATATAATTCTGTAATGCTCCCGGTCAACAGTTCGTCTATGTGTACCCTGGAACATCGAAATGACCGTGGCTATTGTTAACTCGGTCCAATGATATAGCTTTCCAGGGTTCATTCTTGGGGTATTGCTAAAAAGTATTGATCATCCCCTGTGAAGGTTAAAAGGAATGACCTAATGGTAAATCATGCAGGATGAAAAGACGTCGGCCAATTGATTAAATTAACAGAAAAGAAAAGCTCAGATTGAACATATTACAAAATAACCCAAGCATGCTACCATCAAAACAGGAATAAAGGTTTGAGTTACAAATGGCTGAATTCAACCTCAGCAAAAAACTCAAAGGAGTAAAACTCTGTGTGTTTTAATCTTAGCTCACCATTATTTTTAAAGGTATACATCGCTCAATTTGCACAGGCTGGGATTTTTTTGCGAATCCTGATGGAATTTGAATAAATTGTGGACTAAACAAAACAAGATCAGAGGCATAAACAGAGAGGCCAATAACTTTTCATATCCTTTAAAGTTGAATTTAGTATTATCCACTTTTAACACGGGGATGTTAACAATGCTATTTCGATTCAAGCAATATAACATCTCGCTCTCTCTCTTTCTCTCTGTCACTCTCTGTCTCTCTCTCTCTCTGTCTCTCTCTGGGTATTTATATATATATATATATATATATATATATATATATATATATATATATATATATATATATATATATATATATATATATATATATATATATATATATATATATATATAAGCGTCTGGCTTAGGTTGGTGTCAATCGTTCTCAAAACGTTCACTGATCTCTGAACTCGTTTTTTTTTTATTGCATTCTATGTTGGTAATACTAACCTGGACAGATACAAAATGAATATCATTGAATTATTGTTTCTTCGGAACGGTGCAGATCAATTTTCTTAATAATTGATGCTGAATGCAATCTATTTTTGCATCTAGCTATAGTTGAAAGCCAGGCGATTGTGACATCGTGCTGGTTTTTTCTAGATTCGCAACATTTCCCAAGCCAGAGAGCTCTGACGTTGTCCTGAGGCCATTTGCACCTTGTCTTCAACTCTTCAATTTCCAATTTGGTAAAAAAATAATCGATGTACTCTAAATTGACATAACGGTACTATATTTGCATTTTTTCGCAAACTGACGTTTTATTGAAATACCAGCATGCCTACAGTTGAAAAGACAAGGGGCGTGAACCTGGCAGACAGCTTTTCTCGGCGCATTGTGATCAAAGCCCGTCGAGGAAACGTGTTGACCCAATTAGAACCTTAGCAGTGAAACAGTTAACGACTCAGCGATTGTCCTGAATAATGCGTGCAAGACAACACAGAAGGCAAGGCACGCTGAAGTAATCCCATTGCTTCCTGAAAATTGAAGTTTCGTTTATTCCTCACAAGATGGAATGTAGCAAAAATATTGACCTCACGGGCTTTATCAGCAAGAACAAAATATAACATAAAATTGTGGAGAAGAGTTGCCAGTGTCAGGAACCAGATACTACTACGGCTGCTCATTATGTAGACAGACAGGTACCTGATGAGCGTGACATGGCCCGTACAGCGAAGGTTGCTTTCTCCTACCTAGAAGAACTATCGTGAAACAAATACACGTATCTTCCGTGGTAAACACTTCAAAATCGTTTGAATATTAAGATACCAATGGGTTATATCTCTAATAGAAAATCCAGCACCTGTAGGGTGAGGCTGAAGGGTGGATTTGTTGCCTATGCATAGAGTAATTATAACTAATAAATGTTGGGTATCTTACGCACTTTGAACCATATATCGATATATCATTTTCAACATGCAGTGACCAATGCCAAGACATGTCTACGGGCCAAGATCAATCTACGAGTAACTAATTTAACAATTAAGCCTTTTATTACACAATGAAGACTAAAACTAAGACGGCATATAACAAAAGAATGACAACAAATCGAAAGAGAAGAAATGGAAAGGGGAGAAAGGAGGAGGAGAAGAGACGGGGGAGGAAGAGAGAGAGAGAGGGAGAGACAGAGAGAGACAGACAGAGAGAGAGAGAGCAAAATGAAACTCTGTTTGGCTACGATGTTTTGTCACTTATCCAATCAATAAGCCTGCCAGAGTATAATAATTTCGGAGCCTTGGTCCAGCTGGTGGACCACCTGGTACATAGCATCCCAGCATACTTGACATACTTGGATATGGATGTAATTTCTGGTTCCCTGTTCAAGAACAAACTGAAATATTCTAAGAATGTTACTATAATATCAACAGTACAAGCAATGTATTTGCTAGCCGGTTGTCTACAGTGCTAGGTCATTGATTAAATGAATTTTAAATCCGATAAGATTAAATGTTAGGAATAAAAATAACCAACACACAGTGTGTAAAATCGGGTGCTATGTTTGTCAAAATTAGATTCCGGGCATTCCTCTGAGCCGAAGCACGTCCCTTTCAACGAGGACGAAACCTCAAACAAATCGTTTAAATACTAGAGTATTTGCCTGGAGACCAGCTCGGGCATAATGAGAGAGAGAGAGAGAGAGAGATGATGAGAGAGAAGAGAGAGATGAGAGAGAGAGAGAGAGAGAGAGAGAGAGAGAGAGAGAGAAGAGAGAGTAGCTGACAGAACGTCGACGTTTGATTCCTGCACGCAAACTGATAATTTGAACCACACAAAGAACCCTGTCCCGTTATACATCCTGTGCATAACTTGCGCGCCCACTGCATGTGTCTAGTAGAGACAAATAGTTGAGCTGTTGTGCATCAAAAGATAATTTTGTTTCAATGTAGCAAAGATCCTAACCTTGTTTTGTGGATCTGTCCTTCAAAAACATCGCACCGTGACGTGAAAACTCTTTCACACTCAGTCCACATCCCAAAACTTGTGGTCACTGAATCATCTCCGCGAAGACCACCTTTAACCTCAATTTTGGTGAACAAGTTCATTTGA
>OZ026627.1:65244994-65267494 GCA_964020975.1 Hermodice carunculata | reverse complement strand
GTCTCTCTCTCTCACTGTATGTCTCTGTTTCTCTGTCTCTGTCTGTCCGTGTCTCCTCTCTCTGTGTCTGTCCGTCTCTCCTCTCTCTCTCCTCTCTCTCCTCTCTCTCTTCTCTCTCTCTTCTCTCTCTCTCTCCTCTCTCTCTCCTCTCTCCCCTCTCCCCCAATCTCGCTCTCTCTCTCTCTCTGTATGTCTCTCTGTCTGTTTCCTCTGTCTCTGTCTGTCTGTCTGTCCGTGTCTCTCTCGCTGTATGTCTCTGTTTCTCTATCTCTCTGTCTGTCCGTGTCTCTCTCTCCTCTCCTCTCTCTCTCCTCGCTCTCTCCCTCTCTCTCTCTCTCCCAATCTCGCTCTCGCTCTCTCTCTCTCTCACTGTATGTCTCTCTGTCTGTTTCTCTGTCTCTGTCTGTCTGTCTGTCCGTCTCTCTCTCCTCACTCTATGTCTCTGTTTCTTCTGTCTCTGTCTCTCTGTCTGTCCGTGCTCTCTCTCTCTGTCTGTCCGTCTCTCTCTCTCTCTCCTCTCTCTCTCTCTCTCTCTCTCTCCTCTCCCTCTCCCTCTCTCACCAATCTCGCTCTCTCTCTCTGTATGTCTCTCTGTCTGTTTCTCTGTCTCTGTCTCTCTGTCTGTCCGTCTCTCTCTCACTGTATGTCTCTGTTTCTCTGTCTCTGTCTCTCTGTCTCCTGTCTCTCTGTCTGTCCGTCTCTCTCTCTCTCCTCTCTCTCTCTCTCTCTCTCACTGTATGTCTCTCTGTCTGTTTCTCTGTCTCTGTCTGTCTGTCTGTCCGTGTCTCTTTCTCTGTCTGTCCGTCTCTCTCTCTCTCTCTCTCTCTCTCTCTCTCCCTCTCTCCCCAATCTCGCTCCTCTCTCTCTCTGTATGTCTCTCTGTCTGTTTCTCTGTCTCTGTCCGTGTGTCTGTCCGTGTCTCTCTCACTGTATGTCTCTGTTTCTCTGTCTCTGTCTTTCTGTCTGTCCGTCTCTCTCTCTCTCTCTCTCATCGCTCTCTCTCTCTCTCTCTCTCTCTCGCTCTCTCTCTCTCTCTCTCCCAATCTCGCTCTCTCTCTCCCTCACTGTTTGTCTCTCTGTCTGTTTCTCTGTCTCTGTCTGTCTGTCTGTCCGTCTCTCTCTCTCACTCTATGTCACTGTCTCTCTGTCTGTCCGTGTCTCTCTCTCTCTGTCTGTCCGTCTCTCTCTCTCTCTCTCTCTCTCTCTCTCTCTCTCTCTCTCTCTCTCTTTCTCTCTCCCAATCTCGCTCTCTCTCTCTGTATGTCTCTCTGTCTGTCTTCTCTGTCTCTGTCTGTCTGTCTGTCCGTCTCTCTCTCACTGTATGTCTCTGTTTCTCTGTCTCTGTCTCTCTGTCTGTCCGTCTCTCTCTCTCTCTCTCTCTCTCTCTCTCTCTCTCTCTCTCTCTCTCTCTCTCTCTCTCTCTCTCTCTCTTTCTCTCCTTTTCCTGTTTTCTTTGTCATCTCACCCTGTTTGGTTTGGACGCAAAATTCCGCTCAGCATTATCTGGTGTCTAAAATGAATTCCCATTTTCTTTTAGAACACAGGCACACACACACAAAGAAAAGAGTAGAAAAAGACTAACGGAAACTGAATATCACTGTTCAACATATACACGTCCGATATATGTTTCAGCTATAACATTGGTTGCTGACTCCTTCAGTTTCGTAAGCTCTGCTTATATAGTGTCCAAACTTGTCACACTAATTTGATTCTTTCAGTGGTAGGATCTATACCAAGTTCACCAAAGGAAGGCTGATGACGTAGATCGAATCGTAAATCTTGAATGTAAAACTAATTATGCTGGTACTTCTAAGGATGGTATATTTAGTTGTAAATTGACTGTGGAATGGTTATTACGATCGATTCAAATGAGCGTGATGTTTCTGGTGCTACCAGACAGAAGGATTAAGATAAATCTATGAATCTGCTGATTTGCCCTTTGGTCCATTTCGACTCATATATCTGAAGTATGCTTGTGTTGCACCTCGTCAATATATTAAGGAACGGAGATAAGTTTTACATCTAACCTTATAAAATATAAAATATTTTATATACTATTTGTTGAAAATATATCTTCATGTATGAGCCCCTTATAGTACAAAATTGTTCATTGCAAGCACCATTAATACCCGTTACTTTCCCTACTTTTTATGATTTGTTTTTAAAAAACACGCTGACTCCCTGTTTTCATGAGGATTGTCCTCTTTAACCAAATTGTGTATCCATCTATCAGTCTCCTTTAAATGCCGTCTGTCTCGCTCGCTATATATATTTTATTGAACCGCAGGCGTACATACAAGATATGTTCATACAGATACAGTCAAATCATAAAGATTGATACACCACAGGGATTATAATAACATATGGCAAATAAATTATTTAACACAGTAAACACATTAAAAGGAACGGACTAACATTGATGCTAGGGTATGTTATTATTTCACCAAAGTAGTCCCCAATGTTCGTATTCCCATGGTCAGGTGACGTTATCATGATATAAAAGGTATCGTAACGAATCTACGCCATCAGTAGAACCATAGCAAAGAGCATTGGAAAGACAGTTGAGCCATTATGAAAAAGAGACACCAAAGGTGGTGACTCCTTGCACACATACTCTATAGATAATAGTGCTAGGTACCAAACCTGTAATTCCAGTTAACAGAAGTCGCGCAATGAAATAACAGCAGAGCTTTCTATATGAAGAGTCTACATCAGCACCCTGCGAAGCACGGACATTGTACTGTGTTCAATTGTTTCAGTTACAGGTTGAATATTAACAACTTTTCATATGGCAGAATGATGTGACCTTTTATTACAGCCGAGTACTTGGATTATAATTGAATCCTGACTTGAATCTAAAAGCTCGAGTGAACTTTTGGTTAGGTGAGCACCTTCCATGAGATATAACAAGCTAGGAATACCAAAAGTATTCCCGCAGTATATTTTTACATCAGAGCCAAGCCCAACATAAACCATACCAACAGAACTTAAACTATGCATACCCACATATTAAGCTGGGAATGACAACTATATCTAGAAAACGTTTGAAGATATGTAAGATTTTAAATTTCTACAAATATGCCTCTAATTTCCATAAGTTACAACTTCATGACTGTTCTAACACTATGCAAAACTCCACAACCATATCTATCAACATGCCAGGTTTGGTACTTTTAGGAACAATAGTGTCCGAGAAAAGCTGACCACATAACTTGCACACGGAAATAGGTAAATGAATACCAAAAAATAAAGAAAGAAAGAATAAAGTATTTGAGGAAAAACAAGAAGCCTGTGTTCTCACGCAGGCTTGATTACATCATGTGAGGATGCGCATCACAGTTGTGCCTCGGCCCTTTCTAAATTCAATCTGGGACTCAGCAGCCGCATCCACAGGCACAAGATACAGGTGAAGCAGTTATGAGTATTCTGAGCTTAAGCTAATCGGCTTATAACTTTTAACATCTTTGGGATTTCAAGTAGATTTTTTAATAAGCGGTGCAATTATCCCTATTTCACAAATACTAGCTATGAGGCTGTACTGTACCATAGGCGTGAATAGAGATGCAAGATATTTACACAAGGCATTCGACTTCTCATATTTCAGGTGCTGTGTATGGACACCGTATGGCAGTATTACACATTAGTAGATTGATCAGTGCATCAGCTGATCTGGAACAATAACAATATCAAACATCGAATCAGAGTATCCAGAAGATATTTTATTCATTATGTTACGTATATTTCTCTGTTCTAGATTGAGATCACAGGTATCCTTTATTATTTTACCAAGTAGTCCCCAAATTGTGATGGACCCAGAGAAGATCTTTTATGCTTTCTGAATTTAAGCTCATTCCAAAATCCGGACGCGGTCTGCCGATGAAATAAAGAAGTTAACTTCAGCGTATGACGATCTGTAAGCCCTTGGCTGTACCGCCTGGATATTTGCCGCAGCTGTATTTTTCGTATGCTTCCATGTTTCAAAAACCGCACCTGATTTAGGCTTACCATTGCTGACCCATATGATTCACCGAAATTTCTTTCTAAAGAAAAGCAAGGTACGGGCACCAGAATGCTTTTGGTTTAAACAACCTTGGCGGGGTACAACCCGCCTTTTTGAAAGACTCGTGAAAAAAAGAGTTAAGGGTACCGAGTTGCTCGGCAACTTGTTTACAAATATCGTCACAGTTAATGGCTTTGCCCTGGGGCACTGACAGAATGGGGACCATGTGTTTAATACCACTCAGAATTTTCTTCTTATGAGGATCGGTTTTTACTTTGTCACTCACAACAAAATGTAATAGAGGAGCGAATAGGCAGAGGGTCACTCATATTCAAGTCTCCAAGTGGAACAATATCACAAGCATCAACACTGTCAGCATGATGAGAAAGACATAAGAAGTGGTTACTCGCGTTAGAATTGTTAAATATATATATATATATATATATATATATATATATATATATATATATATATATATATATATATATATATATAAATATATATATATATATATATATATATATATATATATATATATATATATATATATATATATATATATATATATATATCTGTGTGTGTGTGTGTGCAGTGTGTCTATAAATAGAAAACATATTTCCCAACCTTGTACACTGAGCACCCTACCCGGAAGGGTTCCAGTGAACACAATAACAGGTATGTAAGCTCATGGATCATTTGAAGCACTGAGATTTGTTGTTGATGAAAGTCCGGAACTCATTTTAGTAGAATTAAAGTTGGACCGAGTTTCGTGTATAGGGAGATTCTGTGGAGCCTGAAAGTGAACACGGTATGGGTCCATAGCTCTCTGGGCAACTCACATTAATCCTTGTTGTGTAGCATTTTGGTCTGAGTCACCATTTGTACTCGCCGCTCTGTGGTACTATATGCTCAAGGCGTGGCGGGGAAAGTTGTTGATGTTCGATATAATTTTTAACTCCTGTAATACAAGCATGGTGATTCTTGACTGACATTTTTTTTATGGGGGGGGGGGTAGGAAATCTAAATCGGGGATAGTTAAAACAAGCGATATGAGCGCAACTTTTTTTTGGTGACAGCAGTAAAAGAGTTAGACGAGGAGACGTTTTGACGCGAAGCCAAAACATACACAGATACACCAAATGACTACAGCAAACAGATGGGCGTGCGTGGCTCCCATGATACGCAGTAGCAGTTTATGTCCCTCTGCTTGATTATTAGCGATATCAAGGTGGTTTGTGTTCCTTTCATATCGCCGAAAGGCGCTAATAGGAATAGATTAAGATATTTGTGTGTTTCAAAGTAAACGCTGTCTGACTGGCCGCCTCCAACTTGCGATAGATATATGACGTCACACACGGCATCACCTGACAATGTGTTAATATATATGTATATATAGATGTTAACTGTGTGGAAAAGGTATCTGTTTTTTCTAACTTTCTACACTACGTATGTTAATTGAGGTTAACAGCTTCACTGTCTAACCCCAAAAAAAATGCACATATGATATGCCACATTTGCTAGTGAAACTGAGGATATAAGGATAGTGTTAACCCTTTCTTATCACATTAATACTGAGTCAGGCAACCGCTGTTGGTAGCATAACTTGGGCACCATGTGCCTGCATAAAAAGAGCACTTGGCACGAACCATTTTCCACTGATGATACCTGTAGTCCTCACTAAAAAATTGGTCAAAACGTTGAAAGTAAGTACTTAACATCAGGGGTTTTCAAACGACTTGAGAGGGAAAGGCTGCGTCCTTGCCTTATATCTCAACATGTAGTAAACCTGACAGGAGTGATGCACATTCATGCAGGTTGTCTACTTCTGAAGGGAGACTGGACGTACCGATTACCTATGCAGTTATTTTGATAACATATCTGCCTTTCATAAGTAAACAAAGACAAGGGGAGAGAGAGAGAGAGAGAGAGAGAGAGAGAGAGAGACAGAGAGGTAGAGGGAGAGAGAGAGAGACAGAGAGAGAGAGAGAGAGGGAGAGAGACAGAGAGAGAGACAGAGAGAGAGAGAGAGACAGAGAGAGAGAGAGAGAGAGAGAGAGAGGGAGAGAGACAGAGAGAGAGAGACAGAGAGAGAGAGAGAGACAGAGAGAGAGAGAGGCAGTTTTTATTTATATGTTTTGGGATTTTGTTAATTTGCGCAATCGAAATATTTACCTCGTACATATTTTTCTTTATACTTCACAAATGGAAAGTGGGTTCGTTTCTCTGGAGGCCAATATAGCATAGGGTAGAGAGTTTCCAAAATATTTTGAATTATTATCATTATTATTCATGCACGAATAAACGTGGTTCCATGTTCGCATAAAAGTGAAGCTTTCTGCCGCAATGTATATTTAAGAGAATGGGCCATATGCTCTGTCTTCCCTATCATCAGGATACTGAGATCTGGTAGTTGACAACAGTTTGTTACAGATTTGAGCATATAAGACGCTTGGAACTACTCTAGTGCCTTGCATGCGTAGGCACTCGCATGACATTACCCATTCCTAAGGGAAAAATAACAGGCAAATGATGAAAGGAAAGATGCAGCCAATTACAGAAGCAGAAAAAGGAGTAGTGGAGCAAAGAAGAAAACGAGAGAAATGGAGGATAGAAGAGGCGATAATAGCGGCAGGATAAAGAAGAAAGGAAGAAGAGCACCACACAGAAAGGAGGAAACCACTAAAATGAATAGATAAGGAATTATAGTTAAAAGGGTGGTAAGAACGAGGAGACCAAATTACAGCGCTAAAAATGCATTTGCTTCAGGGCGAATATAGCTCTTTGTGTGTGTAAATTGTGCATTGTTTTACAAATAGATTGAAGTTGGAATGGTATATCTATCTATCATACTTCGAACAATATTATTGAGCACTTCAAATCTGTATATTACTACAAGAGGGATTAATATAGGGCACTGCCCTGTTTCCCATTGTTTTTTTTAATAAAAATGTGTTTAAACCAATTCTGTACATTGGCCGAAATTTACATAGATTAAATTTGGCAGATTCAAGTCACTGTTCATTGGATGTCCTAATAGCTCCAAAATATATTAACTAAAGTTAGGCGCCTCTCTCCTTTACAGTTTCATAAATCATTATTATTCAATAATTCATTTTTGTGTTTTGGCCGAAATTTGCATAACTTTCAACCTGTTGACTATTTGGATTGTCAAGCAAAATGTCACTGTGGGTGTATTTGCCATGCCCGGTTTGAAGTATGAGGTCTTAGTTTACGCTGACGCTAAAATAAAGTGGGAAGCAAGAAAGAATATGTCTATGTTCACACACCGACACAAATTATATCGACTGATGCCAAAAATAACGAAAAGAAGTCTGGGATATTGGTTTCTTTGCTCCATTAACTTCAAGTGGCCCAAATCAATGAGCTATAATTGGTTTAATTATGTAACGAGAGATTGACAAGAATGCTGATTCCTTCACACCCCACTTAAATGCTCCAACCCAACATTCAGCAGTTCTGTTGGGTATACTGCTCAGCTTACTTTATCATTCATAACCCCCCCCCCACCACCACCACCACCACCACCACCAATCTGATACTAGATATCCTTCACAGAGCAATGGCGATTACTGGGATTGATTTAAACCAAATTTTCCAATATGACACAGAACCTGTTGATTCCATCTGCTTGTCTAATTAAGGAAAGAGCTAGGCCCACACTGTTTACTTCACATCTTAAGTTAATAAACACTAAGCACTGCTCATATTCCGGTTTTCCTGGCATAATTTGAAAAAGTGTGCGCACATTTGCTTATTTGTCGTGCCGTGCCTTTTCACCCCCACCCCGGTCCCAATTCTGGACTGCACACTGATTATCTGTCTTATTTGGGTTTTGACTGTAACGCGATAGAACAGCAATTCGAATAAATTACTTTTCAGATAAGCACAACCCCTTTGCCAATCAAGGGCAAAAATGCATCACATCGCCAACAGAAAGATAGAGAGCATATTCACACCGGGGCCAATGAAGCCCAAAGTGGGCATTACAACAACGATACTTGATTGAAATACATGTACTGGATACCTGTGGTAGAGAATCTATATTTGATGAAACTTGGCATGTTGATAGATCACCCCTGAAGAAAAAAAAAATGAACATGTTGCGTGACCTTGGAATGCCTTTAAAGTGACCTTGACGGTCACTTTAGTGATCTGAATAGGTCTTTTTTGGCTTGCTCGTCTTTTTGACACATTTATAACGAGAAATCTCAAAAAGAAGAGAAAAATGTTGTGTAAAATGTTGCGTGGAACACTTTGAAAAAAAATATTTTCGAAATCAGCCCAAAAATGAGAAGAAAAAAAAACTATGCAAGAGGTATTTTGCAACAGGTAGTTCCATTTCACCATACATCTGTATATGAAACAGGTAAAACAGAATGATTACTCTCATGAAGTGGAGAATTGAAAAAAAATCATCCAAAAATCTCATGTTTGTAAGAAATTACGTCCATTTGAAATTTTAGCTTGTTGGACTGAGAAATCGAAAACGATGCTCTCATATCAAATTTCTATAATTTCACTAATATTACACAAATTCACGTGATGTTTTAAACATCTGCTGTTTAAGATACATCTTATGGTGTACATAATGTAATTAGCCAATTCGAAACTTTTCTGATATTTAGGAAAATACCTTTTCTACCCAGAATTTTCTAGATCATTATGTTTTGGTTATATGCCCAAAATCTTTTCCATGGTAATCCTCATTTTGAGTATATGTATTACATGTATCAATATCTGAGTGACTTTGACATATGAATCTGTTTATAGAAACATTTTAGTGTTCGAGGTCATTTCCAAGTCAAATAAATGTCAAATTTTATGTATTTATGGCATATCTCACTATCTGCCAAGTTTCATGAAGATATAACTCTCACTTCAGGAGATAATGTAAAATGTATTTTCAAGTAAACAATAATAGTTCATGTGGCCCAACATTGATCGGGAAAAACGTATGTCTGTATTCACACACATACAAAATTATAATAAACATAAATAGCAGAAAAACATCCACAAATAGGTAATGAATCAATCAACAAATTATATATATATATATATATATATATATATATATATATATATATATATATATATATATATATATATATATATATGTGTGTGTGTGTGTGTGTGTGTGTGTGTGTGTGTGTGTGTGTGTGTAACGTGTCGTTTTCTTTTCTAAACTGTGTGTATAAGTATTGAAGTAGTGCATGCACTTTAGTTAAGTTTCGTACAGCCGCTCTCATAACGAACACGGTGGTGGTTTTTATATCGCCATCATTGGAAAATATGCGTATTTCACCTGTTGAGCACCATATGCAACTATCATTTATTTGCATCATATGTTTACTTCAGGGTTACACCATTTCCCGCGATATCTACGGGGGGAAATATTTATGTAGCCGAGCTGAAAACAACCAATAAATCATGTCCTATGAAGCATAGGAGCAAGTGAGGAACTTCATGTTGAGTAGTGTATCAGAAAAACAAATCTTTAATTTCTGCTTTTTTCACATTAATAGGGCCTAGAGATGCTGATAATGATAGCCCCCTTTTCTCTTCAAAGCATTTTTGAAAGATGACCTGTTACATATGTGTAGCGGTCTGTTGTTTGCTCGACATCTTGCAGCTAACTTACAGTGGGCATCATTGCAGACTCGAGAGCCGTGAATACGTATCATGGAAAATAACGGTTGCCGCTATAGACACAAAGATGTTATTGCACAGTGGCATATATTTGTATATTTGCACCATGTATTGGTACAATGAAACTGAATCATGACTCACATGACTCAAAGACTGATACAAAAAAACAGATACACGTGTGCCAGACAGGTCTTCAGAAAAGTCGACGTGTGAGCTTTTATTTTGCAGTGGTGAGAGTTGTATGGGATTATTGCCGTTTTCGAAGGGAATTGCTATAAACAACATATGTTGCTATGAGCTATCAGATGTATAACTGCCGCCGGATACTGAGACACAATGTACATGGCAATGAAAGAGACGTCTGGTTGTGGATCAAAGGATCGGTTGTTCCATTCAACTTTTATTATACTTTTTATGATTAACGCATTTCTCTACAAAGGCGATTGACAACAAAGAACTTATTTATTCTTCATGATAAAATAATGCACTGAACCATTGGATCCTAACTTACTCACAGTATACTATGGATACCATTGCTATTAATCTCGGTATACTACCCGGGAAGACACAACAGAAGAAAAACATTATCACAGATATGACCTTTTACAGAACCACACCATAATTTGAGGGCATATTTGCAAATTAAAAAAAAAAAATCATTATTTGTGTGCAGCAAGGAATAAAAAAAATGAAAACAAAAACAAATACAAATAATTAAAAGCATGTACAGGCTTCGCTGCATGTCCGGGCGTATCTCTTCAGACGGTAAAAGTGCTGTGAAGAATTTTAGTTGCAGAAAAATCTTAAGGTACTTTTTTCAGAGGCCAAAATTACAGTAGATGTAAAGCTTCCTCAGAGATAATCCTCAGGTACGTTTATCATCAGATGGTATTTACCAGGCAATAGAGATCACGTGATGTTTCCTGTCATCTGTCACAACTTATTGGTTGTGAAACATCAAGGGGCCTATATGTGTTACGTAATCCATTCTGACTAGTAGTGCCCACAGTCTGGAGAGTTGACGTCTCTACAAGTTGTTGAATCTATCAATTTATTCTCTGATAGCTAATTGCCAATAAAGTTAAATCCTCTGATGTTTAAGTCTTAATACACGATAGCCACAAAACAAATAATCCATACAAGGCACATCTATGATATATGAAAATATCCACTTCTTCTGCCTTCTTCGTCGCGTATATCATCATATTGTTCAAGGCAGCGTGAAGACAAATACTCTTTGTTTGAGAAATCTGCATGATATCAGTTAATCTTTAGAAAAAAATGTAATGACCTGCTCGTGATGTTGAAAGTCACCGGCATCGGGCTACGTGTATCAGCGGTTAATTAACTATTTGTGTCAATGTGGCAAGTTCTTGCAGGAAAAACGCACACACACACATCATATATAAATATAAATACTCTAAAAAGTTAAGCTAACCCTCAAGCTAAATTTTTGTCAAATAAGGAGATGGGATGGCTATTATTTCAATAGGCCAATAACACATGAAGTCTGGATTTTGCGGCTTGCATCTAATTGGGTCAAGTTGTCACTGTCCAAGGCGAGTGCATGCACTTCAATATGCTGAGCTGCTTTGATCTAGGAAAAATGCAAGATGGCGATGAGAGAAAACCAATGTAGAGGAAAAAAAATCAAACAAACAAACCAACAAAAACCAAAAACGCGACCTTTCAAATAAAATAGGTGTGCTAAGAAATTCAAATTCCCTGGCCATATTAATCCGATTTCATGGGTGCAATTTGCCATAATTTCACTTTTACCATTCAAACAGATGCCATGACTCGCATCAAATCACGAGACAAGAGATAAATGTTTATAAGATTGTAATTTGTATTCATCAACGTGGACTACATGATAGGCAAAAAGCTTACATTCGTAGGTCATCAGGTGTGTCAGACTGAACACGTGACGAAGATTCACGACATAAACCACTCCACGTGCTCATTTATATCAAAGTTGGCAAGGTACTTTTGCAGATTTAAGATTGACATCAAGAGAAAGAAATAGGGTGCAGTTGCGTCAAGCTACTCACACTCTCTCCAATTTTTAGACCAAAAGCTTTCGAAAAGCTTTGGGCGTATTATTCCGACATACCATTCATCCAATGACGGCAACGTTTTATAATTACAACTGTGTGATATTCTATAGTCCTCTGACTGTTGAAAGGCCTGTCAGATTAAAGCTTGATAATGATATTTATTACGAAAGATAGTATTACGTTATGAGACCAGAATGTACATCTATGTGCACGCATAGTCGAAAACAAGATTCATCGCTTCAACCAAGTTCATATTCTCAAGAGTATTGTGTGCGAATTATAACAAAACATAACGATGGATACTTCCATTGTTAATGCCAGTAATTAATTAATCTTACGCGACATAACATTTTCTGTTTTATTATTTATAATTTTCACATGCTTACAGTAGATCGGTTGTTGGTGTTGTTTAATTGATGTTATACACACTGCCATAAATGACAAAAACAAAGAGACAAACAAAACACCCAAAAAGACACACAGTGCAGGGGGAGGGAAACTTCGTGAATATTCCATAGCGTGGATGCCGAAAAACGAAATGATTATTTGCTTTTCGAAAGAGGACGTTGAAAAATTGAGGAAAGATAAATAAGGCCAATATATATATATATATATATATATATATATATATATATATATATACATATATTAGTGTAAATCGGTAAACTGTTTCATAGCTTTACGGTTGAAGAACAAAGAAAAAAACAAACAAACAAACAAAAAAAACCAAAACAAAACAACAACAAACAACAACAACAACAACAACAACAACAACAACAACAAAATATACCGTACTAAACAAAACTGTAGAGGCTCGAAATGGAGTAAATTTAGAATTCATGTGGACTTTGTATCTTGCTCTACTCTGTACTGTTTCCGGAAGCAAATTACGCAGATATATTGGATTAGTCTTATTGAAAATATTGTACATTAATACTAATTACTGTTTCTCCCTTCCAAAAGCCAGCGTTTCCCACCCTGTGTCCTTATAAATTTGACTGTGACTTGTTAACTGCCTTGTCCCTGTTGCTGCATGGGCCACTGCTAGTTGAACATTCTCCATTTCGGTTTCATTGGCTCGAGAACAATTAATGTATAAGGCGTGTCCGTGCTCCAAGACTGGGCATATGAACGAAAAATACAAAGTCTCAAGGGGGCGTCTGTTGAGTTTATGCTGCAAAGTATGTAAATTTCCAACGATTTTCGTGCAAATACAATTGATATACGAAGACCAAGACCAAGTAGTAAGAGGCCAAGGTGTTTATGTTCTTTGACATTTTCAATATTTTTTCCTTCAAACATGAGGCCAAGATGGGTCACACTGTTGCTTTTTTTGGTTTTTACCATTTCCTTTGTTTTGCTCAGGTTGAGTGTCAGAAGGCAGTCACGGGAGCATCTAGAAGCAGATTGCAAATCTTTGTTGATTTCAGTGGAAGCTGATACAGGATCCTCAACTGAGACGTATAGCACAGTGTCGTCTGCAAATAAACGAACATTAGGGTGAATAACATCAACTTTACCATAATGTAGACGAGGAAAAGTAGCGAACCTAGGAAAGAGCCTTGTGAAACACCAGCAATCTGTCTTGCAGGTAAGTTAAAAGTGTATGTATATAACATGCTGTGCTACCTTCCCAAAGAACTCATACATACTTCACCCTTCATATAGCTACTGCGGAACGGACGAGTCAACTACGCTTTTTATTATATCCCAGTACCATGATCAATTATATGTTTCTGTCCAGTTTGATACTCTGGTTGGGCTTTCATTTAGCTTGTAACGCGTCAAATCATTTCGTCTTGGTATCATGCAGAGGAAATCCCAGCCAATTAACCGTTACATTATTGGATGCTTTACTGAGCGGCCGCAGTTATTGCGCATAACGTTCATGTTAGCTGTCCAAAACTGTGATACCTGTTTGGTCTCAGGTACAGGGAATCCCAGCGCGCAAGCAGTGGCCAAGTTGGGAAGTTCTTCTCACCTCCCACGCAGAGTTTGGCTTGTTGCCTGTCACCTGATTCGTTTTGTGCAGCAGTTGAGGACATATTATATCCCGAACTGCCTTAACCCTCTGTGAGTTAGATAAACACATTGGCTGGGTGGACTAGAATGATCAAGAAAATTGTTAACTAATGCCATATCGCTCTTAATAGAAATGTGAAACAGAAGTCCAAATGACAAGCAGACATAAAGCACTTTCTTCTGAAACGAGATAGTAGCAAAAGATTTGTGTGTATCAGTTCTGTCGGGCTTAAATTCACACAGATTACTGTAGAAAGATTTTAAACCACCGAAGCGGTTGTAAGTATATACTTTTAGCTTGCAATATGTGAAAGTCACGTTTGTTCCGGAAGCATGACATATAAAAGATGCATATGCAGATCTCTTGAAGGGGTCCAGTTGAAATCCCTTGTTACTCTTCCTCCGATGTATATTGCGTTTGCTCACCAAGGGGGGGGGGGGGCTTACCTTTACCACTTTTGTGCTCAAATCGTCAAGAAGCTTCAGCATGTAAAATGTCCTTGTTTTATGTCTGCTCTCAAATTTTCATCAAAAACATATTTTGAAAGAACATTGTTGAAATCAACCAGACTACAGTCCCCCGGGACAACAACTTTTTCCTTGGTACTTTGGTTTCCAGGTAGTCAAGAAAAGGTTAACTTCACGAGGTTATTTCATTATCTGTGTGCAAGGGCACATGGATAACGCATGATAACACCATGTATGCTACGTGTCCTCTGGCACTGATGATTCAATGCATTTTGTCAGTTTACAAACCACTAGTCTCTGATGACGGAGACTATGGTGGCATTACCCGGACCATACCTAAAACAGTAGGTCATTATCAGCATCGTAGCGTATCAGTTAGCCAACAGCAGATAGAGGAGCAGACCTCAGAATAGATTAATTACCCAGGAACCCATCAGTTGTGCCAGATAATGATATCCCTGGCTTTAGCTTAGACGTCATTATTTCACACGAATGAAGCTCTTCCAATATGATAAAGACACTTATAATTTATTTGAAGTAATCACTGAAGTGTATATAAACAATTGATCAAAATGCAACCCTGAATTCCATGCGATAAACACTTCTACTGAAACTCTTCTCTCGCGGAAAATAAGGGTGAGTGAGAACAATTCGGTGACGCCAAAATCAATTCTTAGCGACAGATTTCTTTCAGAAATATGTCTTCATGTGATACTCGACAGACATACATAGTTGAAATGCATATACCCGGGTTGGTCGATGGATTATGAACCATAAAATACTCAGATAATCACGGCCTATTATGCTGTTCATAATAATAAAGATAATATCTTTCACTTAATATCAAATATATCAAAACTATTGTAGCTGACGGTCGGGTGAGGGCTTTGAGCAGATTGCATGCATTTGCTCTTCAGGTTTTTCCTGTGTGATCAGTATGGGGTCACAAATCAACAAAATCAACAAAATGAGCTTTTGCCAAATCATTGAAAAAGGTGGGTAAAATGGTTTTTATTCACATTTATTCTCCTTCAGTTTTGTCACATCTAAGGGAATAAAATTTGGAACTATTACGTATTCGGAACAGAGGTTACTCAAACTGACAACCCGTATTATCCATTATGCTGATATCTGAGCTGAATTCACATTTGCATTAGTTAGTGTTTGCATCGTAAGTTTACCTAATAAATAAAATGGTCAGTAAACATGAAGAAGTGCCGCTGCGATTGGACTGAAGACCAATGTGGGCTATTATATCCCATCGACAATCAAAAGGAATTACACAGCAACAAATGCAAAAAACAAACAAAACAACAAGCAAACAAACAAAGACAAATTAAGGCAAGAACACATCACTTATCATAAGACATTCAAATTTAATGTTTGAAGACATGATTAAGATTAATGAAAAAATATACTACAAAAGGACTAATGTGCTTCGCAGACTGTTTCTGAAGGATATATATAGTTTCAGTGGCATTTGAATTTAAAAAAAAAAGATTATTGACATAGCTTATATCCAGCGGGAGTGTATTTCAGAATTGTATGCATGAAAATATGGAGCAAATACACCAAAAATATTCCCCATGCAATGGCAAAATATATGAATGGCAATATACTGTATGACGTTTGTGAACATACCGCTGCGTGTGTTAATTCGCAGACGAAATGACAAGGTATGAAGGTTCACGTAAATCCTCATATTTTTCATGTATATATGAAAATAAAAATCTATACATCCACACTTCGGTTATCTCCCTACACCAGCCAGATCAAAGCAAGTCACCATCACAACATTTGCGGAACCATGTAAATTATCTACACAGTTTTCCAGCAAACATGCACAAATGAAGTACCGTACGTAACAGTTAGGGGATATGAAGATGGCTGGCATTATTGCATGCAAGTATGGGATGGTTGCCTTTGTCAATGGATTTCATGAGCTGGCACACATGGCAAAGTTAAGATTGACTAATGATACAAGAAGGCGAATGACAACATTTAGACAAGAGTTCATATATTCACGTTACAATCATTTAAAACATTGACGTCATACACGTGACTTCAGTCAAGGGTCTAATCAGGGTTCCATATTCCAGTTCTAGCTTAATTTGATCAAGACAAACAGGATGCTAGCCACCAGTAGCTTCAGCGATTATGGCTAACATCACACGGTTTCATTTCGATAAACAGTCTTCTGCGGAAGCACACCTGATGTCAACCTAATGTCAAATTGTTATGGCAATTTTTTGTTGCTATGACGTAATAAGACTTCTCTTTTTGCCTAAATAACGACTATCTCTCGCAATAACGATTCTTTTTTGCTAATAA
Source organism: Hermodice carunculata (assembly GCA_964020975.1). Classification (NCBI taxonomy): domain Eukaryota; kingdom Metazoa; phylum Annelida; class Polychaeta; order Eunicida; family Amphinomidae; genus Hermodice; species Hermodice carunculata. The sequence goes on along the minus strand of OZ026627.1, from coordinate 65,250,949 downwards.
AGATTTTTGTCATAATGTCGGCCTTTTCGCGAAAAAGAAGAGTGTAGCAATTTAATGTGTTTATTTCGTATGGCGGGAAGGTCGTCCTCACAAGAAAAGAAAGTAAAGTTAGGCAGACACCAATGAACGTCGTTAGTATTCTTTGCTTGTGAAGAGAGCCAGGGTCACTGTGTTCATCTTTCACTGGAGCATTAGCCATCCATTCGGCAGCAAGGTCATTTTGCATAAGTGGTCCTCATTTGAACACGTTGTTTGTTCCAAGTCGATGACGGCATAGGGACCGAAGTAAATCTTAATTAAATTTGCTGGAACACTATGATGGAAACCTAAATTTCATTGCAGCGATTGTTTCCATGTTTCCCTCTCTCGCGGCAGCGCGATAGTATAGTGAATATTTTAAATTATTTTTTCCCAGACATACCAGACTTACCAAAATATATTGGCCCACCTGCTCCTCGACAAGATCGTGTGGGCGCAGGCAGATGATTTCATTAGCTGTGTGGACCACCAGGCAAGAAATTATTTACTGATGCATTAGCATACGGTTATGATTTTTTTTATAGGAGCCACTGTTATTTTTCGTGAAAAGAGGATATAAGTAAATGAAAGCAATACCATTACGAAGTAAGACTATAAAACTAAGATTTGCTTGCTTTCCAGCTAATCTCTGTGTGTTAAACCTTTGTACATTTTAATAACAGTCATGGTTTATGCCCATGTGCGAGATCGAAACATAAAACTATTCGTTGATTAAAATTCAATGTATAACAATTTTATATATATTCAAAATTGAAATCTTGATTATTGGAATAAAATGAAAGTGGAATTTCAGCTCTGCCTCCACTTGTTTTAAATATATCAATATTCCACACTTCAATTTTGTGTATTGGACAAAATATACTTAAATTAAAATATGACAAATTTCGTCATCGTCCATTGGTTGTGCCGATAGCACTAACGTATAAATTGAAGTTGGAATGGCATCGCCCATCTTTAATAGTGCTAAAAATTGTCATCGTTATTTCACATTTAATTTTGTGTATTGGCTAAAATCCGTACAGATGAACATATGGCAGTCTTCAGTCGCTTTTTATTGGACGAGCCTGTAGAATAACACTGTCCATTGAATATAAAACTAACATACAGATTGAAGCTGGAATGGTACTTTTATCTATAAGGCTTTTGAAGATATTCATCATTATTCAACAATTCAGTTTCCTTCATTGGCCAAAATTTGTGTAAAATAAAATTTGATACATCCTAGTCTCTTTTCAGGGGATTCATCCGTAGTACGAACTCGTAAATCGAAGTCCTCAGTTTCAATTCAACATTCACTGGATGCTCGCATGGTGCAGGCTATTAAACGTAAGATGTAATGACACCTCTATCTATATCAGTTTTGAAATAGTCTTCATTTTTAAATACGGAAAGTAAGTGTATTGATCGAATATTGACCGCACAACTAATGGACCGGCTTACTACGCCAAAAGTGGATCACTTTTTCATCAGATTTCTCTTTACCTTTAATTAATAAGCCATTATTAGTTTACGGGGCGAGTACACTTTGTGACTTACATGTAGAAATGTGTAATTAGTGCATTTGTTTTTCATACAAGACTATCACAAGCCCACATTTTCTGAAAGAAAATATTCGTGTTAATAAAAATTTACCATTCAATTTCAGATTTAACCATTACAATTACTTCAATTCGATTGTAATTAAAGTTTGCAATATTTACATAAATAAAATGTAGCATGCTCAAAAATTCACATGAAGTTAGCTTGTAATATTAAATTAAAGCAAGCATCTGTTACTTAAATGCAGTATCTCAGATTTGTTTAAAGGGGCTTAGGTAATTTCATATACCATTGAAAATATATTGCAATTTTAGAAAAAAATGAGTAAATTTGAAAAGCTTTAAAAATTTGAACTAAACCCTTTATGAAAAAAAGAAATACGGTTTTGCAGCAAACAATGTGCTCTGTCTATTTCGGTCAAAGCCAAATGTTTATCTGGAAATGTGTTTGAGATACTTTTTGTTTTTAATCAAAATGTGAAAAAAGGATTTGTAATTCAAAAACTAATTAAGATTTAATGACGGAACAGTTCACGATCTGTTGCTTATTTTGCGTGTATCAAAATGTCTTCTTCCTTAAAATATATAGTTTTTATGGGTTCAAATGAAAATTTTAGAAAACGCAGCATAATATTCAATCAAACTGGCATTTTCTACTTTAATTGTTGTCAAGTGTTGTAGCATCTTAATAATTTATCAAGTGGATTAAAGAAAATGCCGACTCCTCCAGGTCCCAATTAAACGTTCACACCCAGCATTTATCAGTTCTACAAGATATACATGTGCTGCTCAACTTCCCCTGTCATTCACACCCCTCCTCCAAATTAAACGTCCTTCACACAGCAGTAGCGGGTATTAATTTGACCCAACGTTTTCACCATGACACAGAACCTGTTGATCTTACCTCCTTGTCTAATTAAGAAAAGTGCTAGGCCCATTTTATTTACTCAACATTCTCAATCATATGGGCACTAAGCACTGATAATACTCTGCTGTTCCAGAGATAATTTGAAATAGTTCGCACATTTGCTTATTTGGTGTGCAGTGTATTTTGAAAATCCCCATTCCGGACTGCACACTGATTACCTGTCTTATTTGGGTTCTGACGGTAACGCGATGGAACAACAACTCTAATTAATTACTTCTCGGATAAGCAGAACCCCTTCCCAGATCCTGGGGGGAAATGTGGGACATTGCCACATGATCCATTAAGACGCTGGCACCGCAACCGTGTGCAATACATGATCCGACACAGCACCTGACCTTATATGGACACAGCAGGCAAATTAATATGATTTCCTCATGTGATAGTCTGCATCATCGTCAGCATTAAAGGACGCCAGGTTGACAGGGCATCATGCGGGAATGCTCGTCTAATCTGAGCTAGCTCCCCTGCAATTAATGCCCATAAAGTGTGTGAACAATGACCGGGAAACCATCCCCAAGTGAAAATATCTTGTCTTGCTTGAGCAGAAGGTCAGCAATCTGACTGCCTGATACTGCCTCCAAAGCTGCAACTTATGTATGACAAAGTATCCAAACAACACTTTCAGTGCAATACAACCGCATGAGCGTTGCCTATCTTTTTATCTTGTTTGTTTGACTGTTTGACATGGTTGTAAGCATTATATATATATATATATATATATATATATATATATATATATCAGAATCTCCAATTAAGATAACCGCCATAATGAGACTGTTTCGGTCTGCCACCAATTCATAATGCCGCTTTTGGTCAAACGTATTTCAATTCCATCCTCTAATGGAACCGTGCTTTTCAATATCCTATGCTGTGTCGATAGGGAGATTCCACAATATGCGAGAGAAAGAAAGACAGAGAGATGCTCAAGCATGCTATGATTACGATACCAATGTGGCATCTCAGTCGTAAAAGTGTTATTAAAGTGTGTGTCACATTTTTTTTCCCTAAAATTCTTTTTTTCTTTCTTTGTTTCTTTTACCACCAAATTTGTCCGACACTTTTCTCGGACACTATTATACATGGAAACTCCAAACTTGGCATGATTGGTTCCTCCATATAAGGAGTTTGATAATTTTATACAGAGGAATGAAGATATTTAAAATTATGCAAACTAGGGGCATTTGAAATTTTAAATCTTGAATATCTTCAAACGTATAATAAATAAAGATGTCATTCCAACTTCTACCAGGGGTTTTTTGACCATTGCGCATCCAATAAACTTAAAACTAAAGTTGTAGCAATTTAAATTATGCTAATCAGCAGCATTTGAAATTTTAAAATTTGAAGCTTTTCAAAACTGTTATAGATAGAGATGTCATTTCAACTTTTACTAGGAAGTTGGTGACTATTGCCGATATAATAAATCTAAAACAAAAGTTGTAGCAACTTGAATTATTAATTAATTAGCGGTATTCAAAATTTTCAATCTGGAGTATCTTCAACGCTATTATAGATAGAGATGTCATTCCAACTTCTACCAGGGGGTTGTTGACCATTTCGCATCTAATGAATTAAAAATAAAAGTTGTAGCAATTTAAATTATGCTAAGAAGCACCATTAGAAATTTTAAATCTTGAATAACTTCAAAGCTATAAAAGATAGAGATGCCATTCCAACACTTACCCCTGTGTTCGGGAATAGTTGTACATTGCCATACCAATATGCTTTGAAGACACACGCACTGCTTAATTATGCAGCAAATCATCTTTCCTAGTTTTGGCTTGTTAGCGCAAGATTGAAAATTTCCATTTTGATCATTTCTCATTGAATTTTGTTCCGCTGTACACGTAATTCTGTACTGGCGGCGTGTGGTATTTCGACCTTGAAAGTACTTTCCAGTTGCAATTTGTTTTTGCCAATTTTTCGAGCCTTTTGATGGATCTAAATATGATCTCGCCCACTCACGTGACACGTCACAAAACTTTTTTTAGCAAAACAATGTGCTTAACAGGGTACAATGCTCAATACAATTGTGGGCACCACTTATGTCACAACGAGACATAAACAACCAGCAATGGATTTAGCATTGTCTCTTTCATTGAAAGCTTCACAGGCATTAAAATGCATAACCTGCGGAAGCTGAGTTAAAAACACAACTGCAGATAATTCATGGACACGTCTTTCATGACCTTAGCTTGAATGTCACTCCGTTTCCGTGGTTCCTTTTTTCAGAGCGTGCCGGAACTTGAAGAATGATTTTCTGTTGCCATGGTGCGAACGTAAACGTTTCATAATTAATCCTGTACCGTTTCAATACAGAAACACCAATTAGGCGATTTCGATTTATCGCAGCAGATGCACTCGATTATGTAATGATCCCTTGGCGTAAAGGTGATTAAATCATGCAAAGACAAATTGTTACTGTGACCATTAAATATGGACATAATCAGATTACATATGGCTTAACCAGGCCTCTGCAGGCGGCATGATGAAAGAACCATTGGAAACACGTGCATGTTCCAAACACGCACCCTCCCACGTGACCGCATTAATGAATTTCGTGGTATATGTTAACATTTACAGTGTGAAATAGAGATAGATTTATAAATGAATAAAACCTTAAAGTGACCTACCGAAGAGATATCATTTTTTTTAAGAATATCAGATGGCTGCACCAGTTGAATCAATAAAGTCGAAAGATAAGATGAACGCAGTTTCTAGGCAATTCGTAATAAGAACAATCAGTCCTACAAGAAAATATGCCCCAGGTAACAATGACATTGAAGGAAGCTTAGCAATAAGAAAATTAAAAAAGTCATCATGTTCATTCGCAAGAAAAATAGTTACCGTACATTTCGCGTGAATTAATCCATGATGAATGTATGTATGTATGTATGTATGTATGTATGTATGTATGTATGTATGTATATATGTATATATATGTCTGTGTGTCTGTGTGTGTCTGTGTCTGTGTGTGTGTGTGTGCATCACCAAATAAAATCTTTTCTTATATTGAATATTGCAGTTTACATGTACTGATGTATTCTGTCCAGGTGGTCTTTGAAACGGGATCACTTTACGGCGAGGTCTTTCTTTTGTAATACTATGGGGGCAACGTGTGTATTGGCCATTACCTGGTTAGACAAACCAGTAGAGAAAATTATTTTTAACTGACAAAATTTAATTTCTTTCCTGGATTTTTCTTCATTCGTCTCCTCCGCCACTTCAACCTTATCATTATTATTGTGTCGTGCACTGAAATGCATTAAAATACATCTGGACCAGTAACAAACAAAAATTTGGATGTGTAAACACAAATGTCGCCAACTATTTACTGATCTGATGTGAACTCATAACTCAAATTTCTAACATTATGTTGCTGAAATCGATATGATGAGGCAGCATATCACGGACACTCACATCATGCGTCGGCAAAATTTAAGGACTGTA
>OZ026627.1:65236294-65242294 GCA_964020975.1 Hermodice carunculata | reverse complement strand
CTTGTAAAATTTTAGTTGTCCTAAGTTCCATTTTTTTTAGAAATAATTATGACCGTTCCAAACAATTTTAGTTGTCCTAAGTTCCATTTTTTGAGAAATAATTATGACCGTTCCAAACAATATGCACAAGTTCACCACTAGGTCTATCACCATGCCAAGTTTGGTACTTTTCCAAAAAATAGTGTATGAGAAAACTGACCATAACGCTAACACCAAAATGAACAAGTAGATAGACATATAGATAGATAGATAGATAGATAGATAGATAGACAGACAGACAGACAGAAAAACAAACAAAAAAAACAAACAAACATATAAATAAATAAACAAATAAATAAATAAATGAATGAATGAATAAATAAATAAATATATAAATAAATAAATGAATAAATAAATAAATAAATAAATAAATAAATAAATAACAAAGCATCTGAGGAAAAATAAGACGTGCGTGTTCATACAGAGACTGATTCAATAAACAAACTAAACAAATTTGATTTTCTTGTCAGCAAATCAGTCTGTGTGCAACTTTAAAATATTGCTTATTCAATATGTATTGAAATCCTGCAACAATAATCTTTTCATGCTGGTATGGCAAAGCGTATAAATTGAAGATCGAAATGCACCATGATCTATAATAATTTTTAAGTTATTCAAGTTTTAAATTTTGTGTGTTTGCCCAGCTTGCATTAATCAAACTGCAACAACTTTGATTCATTGTTCATTGTATGCAGCTATCCCACAAATCTATCAATTGAAGTTTGAATGACACCCTAGTCTATTGTAGTTTTGAGGTTATTCCAGATTGAAATTGTATATTCACATAATATTAATAAAATAGAATGCTATAACCCTAGTTAACCCTTTCCCCCTCAAACCGGCCAAAACCGGCTGGTTATAAAATGTCGTCTGCTTCACTGTTTTCAACTAATTTCAACAGTTTTGAAAAACAATTCGACTGAGAAATGTACGTGAAACTTATCAAGATCACATGCCCGAGGTCAACAGCTTTCCTTGGCATGGGTTGGGCATTAGTGCCCAACCCATGCCAAGGAAAGCTGTTGACTCAGTCTTAATTTAAGGGGAAAAGGGTTAATGTTTCATTAATTGGGGCTATCTCACAAACCTATCTGTTATAGATTGGAACATATGGATCTTTTTAATTTTTAGTTACCCCTAATTTGCATATTTTGCAACATCATGGCTGTTTCAAACGATATGTACAACTCCATTATAGATTAATTAATTAAATTGTTTATTTATTTATTTATTTATTCATTTATTTATTTATTTATTTATTTATTTATTTATTTATTTATTTATTTATTTATTTATTTATTTATTTATTTATTTATCTATTTATTTATTTGTATGTTTGTTTGTTTGGTTGTTTGTTTGTTTATAACCCGAGCCTACTGTACATAACATCCGGTGCATATAATTTCTGTGTGCTCTATTGAGTGTCCATTTTCGTGCACATTGACGAACGCTATTGGAATAAGTCGTATTGCAAAGAAGAAATTTGCACATGAACTTTTTTTGTGCCTAAAGCCAACGCATTTTGTTGAGGAAATCTTACAAGTTGACCAACTGTTTCGACTAAATTTTTAACATTCTTGCACACTAGTACGCGTAACTACTCCGTATCATTCGAATCACTTTTGATTTTGTAATGTTCTGTTCCGTTATTTTTTTCCCAAACAAATGTAAGAGTCCATCAGATTTGCAGTTGGGATTTTATTTTACGCTCAACTTTACTAATATGTGAATTATATCATGACTTTTGTGCACAAAATCAGAATTTGTATACTTTTTTCACGAAATGAAAGCCACATTTGGCGCACCCTGATGCACTTCAGTCACAACAGGGCAATTTAGTGACATTGCTTTAGTCAGTAAATTAAATAGCTAAATTCAGGGTCATCTTGTCGCCCAATTATGAAACTTGCCTGCGAAAGTAGCAGTTTTGAAAAGCTTTAACTGTGCACACATAGGATAACGTGAGACTGCCTCTGGACGCATTCATGTTTTTGTACTTTATCTTGTTTTGGCCAATCCGCGACTAATGCTTACCGGAAGTGGGAAATGGATTATTTCCGGTAGCCATGGCACCGGAACACAGTAAAGAGTCTACTTGAGTAAAAGGTCAATGAAATGTCGGCTCTGTGCAAACATTCATAGCGCTGTCTGGGAGGCTAATAGGTTAGAGGAAATTCTACTATGCAATTTTCTGGGCCGTATGGCTACGATGCAGTATGTGAACAAGCTGCAGAAAGAATCAGAAAGGAGGATCGTGATTGGAATCCGCTGCACACAGCAAAGGTTTGAATCCAGGGTGTATGTCGACAGGTGCCGGTTGCAATGACTTCAAATTAGGTTCGGGTATTGCAGCTATTTAACCTCACCTCAGTGCTCTACTTCCATCCGTATGGCCAAAAAAAATATGTGTCTTTCAGTTGGTTTTAGTTTATTAGAATACACATGCCTGTCAAGCATTAGTCTGTTTCTCATGGAAGGCCTGCATATGAGAAAATGTACACGTAAAGGATTTCATAAAACCATGATTTACGCATGAAATTTAAAAATTGAAGTTCCGTTAAAATATCTGACTGCGTCAGGTGACTTCATAGCGGCCGTTTCAATGCGCAATCAGACAGGCTCAGAATGAACCTTGAACGTTTATGTAGCAAGATATGCTTGAACATAACATTGTTTGATGAAGGTTATTTTAGGTGCATCAAATGCATTTAAGGCCACTGTAACCCGGTCCATTTCGAAGTGCTCGTATATTTTAAATTGGTACACTTTAATACCCGTCGCAATGCCACTAACGGTTGACACCTAACATAGATTAATGTACATGGCATATCACCGAAGATTTGTCGCCCGGGCTTTGAAAACAGAATCCATGTCTAAGAACAGCAACAGATATTGAGTCTCGGATGCAACAAACCTGAAGGTCAAAAAGTCATATACAGCCAAATGTCATTTTGTTTCCTAAACAGTTCTAATCTATATTCACAGTTGAGGGACTAAGTCTAAGTGCTCTCATCTCAAGTGAAATGAGATTAGTTCAAACAGCTTAATCTCCGGGGATAAATCACCGTTGTATCGTAACGCGAAATGTTCCAATAAAAGAAATAGATATGAATGTCTCACCGAAATATCCGAACCTCGTGATAAGCAACAGTGACGATTTTTTTAGATCACCAATTTTTGCCAGACCTTTAATCAATTTTTTTTTTTTTTGGGGGGGGGGGGTGTGACTAAAGGGTATGCCCGCAAGTACGGATAATTTCTTTCTCGAGTGATACGGACCAAAGCAGACCATTAATATGGATGTCCCGTATTGTAAATGGTCAGAAATCCAAAGAGTATTATTTATGTCATCTGATCCTTTTATTCATCAAGAATGCTGAGCACGGTTAGACGTCGGCTTTCTTCTCGCCCTGGGCCAGACCAAAGCTGTTTAATATGTCCACGGATAGTTAACATTTTATCTCTTATCGTAGCAAAGTCGCTTGCCACCAAGAGATCGCCGTGGATGCTGTAATGTCAGTCTCCAGCAGGTTTCATTTTTAGCCTGTATCGCAGTATCGTCAGTTGCAGAAACTCTCTTGGTGCAATTGCATTTCATCTTGAAGGATGAGCTTAGGTGGGTGTACAGGACATTTTTGCCGATGATAAACAGTCGCGTGTTGACTATGATAACACGGATTCGTGCTCAATACGTTATGTGCTGCATCAGAAATGACTTTGTCAGAGCAGATTTTATAAATCTGTGCCAGTGTCTGTTCGCCGTTATTATGTCTGGTTGCTAACCCAGACATATTGTTTTTGCAAAGTTCTTTTTTTTTCTTTCTTTCTTTCTTTCTTTCTTTCTTTCTTTCTTTCTTCCTTTCTTTCTTTCTTTCTTTCTTTCTTTCTTTCTTTCTTTCTTTCTTTCTTTCCTTCTTTCTTTCCACCAAATTTGTCCGGTGCTTTTCTCTGCCTCCATGAAAGCTACACTGTTTCAACTTGGCATGATAATACACCTAGTAGGGAAGTTGTGTTTCTGATTTGGAATAGTCATGATGTTCAAAATTATGCTAATTAGGGGCAATTAAAATTTTAAAAGCTCCATATCTTCAAAACTATTATAGATAGATATAAAATTCAAAGTTCACCATCTAGATTTGTGACATCTGTCAATCTAAAGGATAGTAAACAAAAGTTATAAGATTTTAAATTATGCTAATTAAGGCACTTTGAAAATTTAAATCTTGAATATCTTCAAAACTGTAATAGATGGAGATGCCATTCCAAATTCAAAATATAGGTTTCTGATAGAGGTGCATCCAATGAACCGTGAACCAAACTTGCAGGATTTGAATTTATGAAAATTAGATGATTACCAAAAAATTTAAATCTTGAATATCTTCAAAAATATTATAGATACGGATGCAATTTTAACACATGTAGGTTTCTGCTTTAGGCGCATCTAATGAACCATGAACCAAAATTATAGGATTTGAATTTATGCAAATCAGGTGAATACACAAAATTTGAATCTTGAATATCTGCAAAATTATAATAAATAGAAATGCCATTCCAACTCCAATACATAGGTTTGTACTATAGGCGCATACAATGAACCATGAGCCAAAGTTGGAACATTTAAAGTAATACAAATCATCAGAATACAGAGAATTTCAATCTTGATTATTTTCAAAACTATTAACAAAATTTCAGTCTTGAATATCTTCAACACTATTATAGACAGAGATGTCATTCCAACTTCAATACATGGGAATGTCACGTAGGTGCATCCAATGAAGCATAAGCTAAAGTTCTAACATTTACATTTATGCAAATTAGGTTAATGCCCAAAACTTAAATCTTGAATATCTTCAAAACTATTTTAGACAGTGACACCGTCTGTATCTCCATCCGTACGACGTTACCGTGATAACTAAAAAAAGGTTGCCTGTAGCTTTACCAAATTTATGTCAGATATGGTCCCTATAATGGACCAGATACCTATCGAAAACCAGCAACCTCGGATGATTTTTGGATTTTTTTTTAAGTATTTTCCAAATTTGGACAGATACAACTGTATGTGGTTTTAGCTTGTATCTCGAAAACTGTACATTTTTGGGCCACAGTTAGTATTAAACATGAATAGGAAATGGCATATGAGCTTTTACCTGGTGCTGTCCTTTTTGACCTTGAGTGACATTGAAAGGTCAAATGAAGGTCACACACCATGAAAATCTTTGTATATGTTGTATATGGGAAACAGTGCACTTTAGGGCCACAGTTACTATTAAATATGAATAGGAAATGATATATAGGCTATCATGTGGTGCTGTCTTTTTTACCTTGAGTGACCTCGAAAGGTCAAAGCCATGCCACACAGCATTAGTCTTTGTATATGGAAAACGGTGCACTTTGGGGCCATAGTTACTATTGAACATAAGTAGGAAATGACATAAGCTTTCATCTGGTGTTGTTTTTTTTTTGTCGGGAGTGACCTTGAAAGGTCAAAGCTAGACATGTCTATCTATATCATTCTGCAACACTTTTCACCAACTTGGCCATACTTTTAACATGCCATTACACTTTTGGAGCTCATGTCACAGCTGCATACATTGCATTGCAGTTTCTCCAGGCACACAGACTGATTTGCTAACAAGCAAATCAAATTTTCTAGTTATCAACCTGTGATCACATAATCTGTTTAATGCTGAAAAGAAAAGCGAAACCACGATATCACACAATTAAAGTGGAAAGTTGAGCGTCTTATTTCTGTTACATTGCATGCTGTCCTCCCCCTTTTTTCCGTAAGGCAAAACCACATTGTATATTGTTGAAAGACCCAACCTAATCAATTGGTTTGACCTTATGTCATAATTACACTAGAATGTAAAAAGAAAAAGCACCCACCTGCACAAAAAGGAAGGGCGGAATCAATCAATGCGTACATGCATAAATTGCTCTTGCTCTGTCTGTCTCTGTCTG
>OZ026627.1:65221294-65231294 GCA_964020975.1 Hermodice carunculata | reverse complement strand
TATATATATATATATATGAATCTATCAAACTCAAAGAAAGAATACACCTGTATTGCACAATCTAAATTACAATTGTCAGCATCAATGTCCGTTTCCTTGCAAGTCAAAGTCCTCACGTCAATTAAAGACAAGAGGCATAACGATTACGGTTACAAGGATAGGTAAATAAACAACAACTTAAGTGAGGCGAATACAAGATTTCTCTTAGTTTATGAGATTTTGTGCATCACGTCAGTGCCAGGTTTGTCATCCTTTTGTAGATTTTGTGCACCGTGTCAGTTATCACGTAGTGCCTGCCCAAAAGTCTGCATTACGAATTTTCATTTTGTGCGTGTGTATGTACATGCAAAATATGGTCTTTGCAACTTTGCCATTGTAAATTATACACACACTCAGACACTCACACACCACATTTATAGAGATATGCACAATGCCAGAAAGTTTTGGTGGCGATTATAGACCATGCAAGCCCACTTGTCTCTCTGTTTCTTTCATTCCTGTGGTGCAGGTATTTAAGACTTGAAGTTGAAATAGTGTGTGTGCTCTGACAAATATGCATATGCTTGCCAGAGGAAGCATCCGTTTCAAGTCACCATGGATGGAGACCGACCTAAGCCAGACGCTTTTATTATATATATATATATAATAATATATATATATATATATATATATATATATATATAGAGAGAGAGAGAGAGAGAGAGAGAGAAGAGAGAGAGAGAGAGAGAGAGAGAGAGAGAGAAGAGAAGAGAGAGAGAGAGAAAGAGAGAGAGAGAGAGAGAGAGAGAGGAGCTGCAAGTGCCATGAATATACACACTTCTAGACCTGTGCCTGTTGTGTGTGGAACTGGGGTACATGTCCCTGCTGAACGAGGAACTGAACTAAAGTTTGACATTTTATTGTTTCACCACCTGTCGTACCACCGCCCAATTTACGTGAAGCTCTGAGAAAGCTGTGGAATCCCATCGCAGCTATTTAAGTTCACGTGGACGGAAATATGATGCCAGACCAAAATAATCTCCATTACTTAGCCGTATGCTAATTATTCCAACAGTGTCAATGGCACAATTGGTGCAATTGGTGACTCATGGAGCGAAAATTTTCTAAGTTCTACTAAAGATAGTATTCTCCACCATGAGATTACTATCAGACCGGGCGATGTACCTTGGTGGACAGACGCTCTCCTTGCTGTAAAACGCAAGACCCACGAAACAAAATAGCAAAATACAACCAACAGATGTGGTCTTTTTTTCGACAGTTACGAAATGTAAACATTGAAGAATGGAGATTGGCAGGGAAAGCATATTACAAGCGACTTGAAGATTCTGTCAATTCGAAAAAGCAAAAGAAAAAAAGTTGATGGCAGACTCTAAAATTATTTTGGAATGAAGACCAAGTTTTCGCTGTCCCATCACTCTGCCACAGAAATGAAACAGTAACATACAATGAAGCCAAAGCACATCTTTTAAACTAGTTTTTTGTATCCCAGCCTAGCACAGATTTCTTGCTTTCTCTCGTTGAGCGGAAAAACTACAATCTTTTACAAATCTCTGTCAAGGGAATTGAAGTACAAAACATATAGAAAGCCTAGATGTAAGCAAAGCCAACGGCCCTGACGGAATAAGCACGCGTTAGTTAATGGATGGTGCCGCAGTATTTCCTAAATCGTTAATTAACTTATTAAACTTTTCGTACAACTTAAAAAAAACACACACAATAACAGTAAAACAATAGTTAAATCGTAAAATTGGACTATATTACAGTGGGCCATCAGAAGCTTGAAATAAGCCTCTGGTGCTCCCTCCAAAACAACAAATTAACACAATTATATAAAACATGGACGAAATTGAGATCAAAAACATATCGCTGGTCCGAGTTGGCTGGTACGCAAAGAACGCAATCTTTACACTCTGTGTTTTTCTCCCCCTACCCCCCCCCCCATGTCTATCAATCTCCCAACTTTTTTTTTCGTTTAAGTAATCAGGGTCCCATTAAAAGCAAAGTAACGTAAAAAAATTAACTGCAGAAACGATTCGACAACCCCGGCAAGCCCAGGTTTCTAAGAAAATGTGATACTTTTCGAATAATGTTCAATCTAATTTACCAGATATCAAATTTACTGAGCGCTGCTGCGCTACAGTTCAAGCGCAAAACCTGCAAAAATATCAATACATATTTAGAGAGAGCAGGTACCAGAATTCGTTGTGCGTAAGTGACTTCGTTACCACTGAAATTGTTCACCTTAGATATACAGACTAATGTGCTAATTTCAAATACTAAAAATATGTAAATGCACAATTAATGATTACAGATATGGATTTTCCGTAAAGTACGTCGCAAGTACTATTAACCAACAATTAGTGTAAAATTTAGTTGGCAGGGATGTTTAAACTTTCAGTACCAGATTTTAATTGAATAAACAATATCTGTGTTTTCCCAGTTATTACATGATTGTGGACACTTCATTGAAAGATCATCTTGCAAGGGATATAACTTATCACATTTTCTCTCTGTCTCTGTCTCTCTCTCTCTTTCTCTCTCTCTCTCTCTCTCTCTCTCTCTCTTATTATCTCAGTAATTCAAAGAACAACATCTGATGCTATGATGGTGGGGGTGGGGGGGTCAAAGGGTGGAACAGAATTTCGGTACTGGGAAACACATGGAATGAGCAAAGGTATTCTCGCCAACGTGGTTACGTCGTCACGTTTATAATAATTGATCTCTGTATTGACTCGATAAGCTTGTTATTGCCATTCGTTCGTAATTATTTTCTTACATGAATTATTTAAGTGTGACGTGACTTAAGCATCAACATTGATCAGCTCGCGATAGAGATTCTACATGCAACCGCACACTGGCGTAGACACACTTGTTATACTTGTTTTGTTGCCTTCTTGCTTTGTAAAGTAAAAACAAAATATTACATTCACGTCTTTATGAACATTGTGAGATATAATTGCTGTCCTCGACGATTATTTGGAGTTACGTTGCAATTATAGACTGTATTTTATAGTCAATTTAAATTTTGACCAAGAAGCCTCCCATAATAAACACAAAGATAAATACTCTTCTTAGCCCCTAACCCCCACTCAACACTACCTGAAAAAAGCACAAAATCAACAAACAAACGAAAAGGGACACACAAAAGCAAAACACTAAAACAAAACAAAAAACAAAACAAACAGAAATACAAAAATCATACACACAAAAATAAAGAACACAAACACAAAGAAAGAAACAAACAAAGATTGAAAGCCCCCCCCCCCCCCCCCCCATTTACACCCCTACTTAGGTAGTATATTTCGAAACTATCGTTAACATCACAATCCACACATGAACTGTTGGTTCCAGATTCCGACTCAAACTCAGATTTAATTTGTTTCATCAGGATGGACACTAAAACACAAATGTGGTGTCTATTCGCCCAGCTGTCCGACAAGTAGGGTTAGATCATGCTTATTTGCCCAGATGTTGAGCAGGTAGGGTTCGACAGTGCTTCATTCGCCCAGCTGTTATGCCAATGGCTATGACCATGCGTATTTGCGCGGCTGTTGTGCCAATAAGGTTTAACCGTGCTTCATTTGCTCTGCTGTTGTGTTTATGAGGGTTGAACATGCTTTATTTATCCAGCTATTGCGGCAATAGAATTTGACTGTGGTAAAATTGGCTAGAAATAGTGCCAATATGATTTGGTCACAACATCTATCTGCCCTGTTGCTGTAGCATGAGGGCAGATAGCCAGTGTCATGCATGGACGCCCAACTTTTGTGCAAATAGGGTTCACCCATGCTTTGTCGGCTCGCAGTGTTATGGTTTCACACCAGTAATTCAACATGTGAAAAGATAACAAGCAAAGCTAACACCTAGCAGCTCATAACATGGATTACAAACATACATGTACTATACACCAAAATGTTTGTAACAATTTTTTCACATCAAATAAACACCAGAATATATGGGCATAAATGGGAATTTTTTCAACAAATTGCAATGGCAACCAGCTCTTTAAAGTGCCACTAGCAATATCATTGAGCGGACACAGTGTGACTCCAGCTGAACCACTGTGTCTACTCGTGCTAGTATACACACCTTGACAATATTCATTTGAGCTCAAAGCATACTTAGTTTTCCACAAAAAAGCCAAAATATGCCTGTCTGGAAGCAATTTTTTTGAAACTGCAGCCCCTGGCATTCCTAGGTGTCGTATTTTATTTGCACTCTGCAATCATGTTACCTCAGCACGTGCATTATTACCCCAGGAGAACCTTGTGTCAATATGGCTCAGTATTGCTTATTTGCCCACTGTGAGCCAATACGAATTGAAGTGTCTATTCTGCCCGAATGTTGTGACAATAGGATTTAGGATCTATGTAGCCTGCTGTTGTGCGGATAGGGGTTGGTACCCATTCATATTCGCCCAGTTGTTGGGCACTTACCCACTCGCAAACACAAACAAGAGGGCTGTGTGAACAGTCCATGCTCAACTGACCTAGACATTCATCACACTTGTAGCTCTGTGAACTTGGGATAGGATCAAGGTCATCCATGCACTGAGTAAGTCTGGCCTTTATAGAAGAACACTAACATGTGCAACATTAAGCTTCCAGTTCAAGTAGCTCTCAGGTTATAGTAAAGAGTAAAATTCATGTATGTTGCCATGTGACCCCAGAAAAGAGGTCTTAATCACTCATGTGGTGTCTAAGCATGACCTTCATAGAGAAACATTAACATATGCAACATCAAGGTCCTAACTCAAAATAGCTCTCAGGTTATCAAGTGCACAGTAAATTTCGTGTCAGTTGTCCTGTGAACTTGGGGAATGAGGTCAAGGTCCAAGGATTACTGGAGCATGACCATTTGCACAAAATAGGTAATCACTTATAAAAAGTACATTTCTATTAGGTTTAGAACAAATCTGGCCAAAATTATTTAAGTTATAACCATTACAAGAAATGCCCATGTCAAACTTTTCTATTAAAACTTTTTTTAAAGATTTTTGGAAAAAAAATAATAATAATCAAAAAATTACTGGAGCCTGGCCATTTGAACAAACTTGGTAAAGACAGTACATCCCTACCAAGTTTAGCACAAAATTATCTAAGTTATAACCATTTCAAGAAATTTCCATGGTAAACTTTCCTAATAAAACTTTTTTAAAGATTTTCGAAACAAATAATAAAAAAAATCCAAAAATTACTGGAATGTGACCATTCGAACAAACTTGGTATAGGCCCACCCAAGGTACATTACCACCAAGTTTGAAGTGAACCTGTCGGACAGTTTCTTCAGAAAAGACCAAAATGTGAATTACCATTAGAATGCCCACTGACTTGCATAGTTGATAATAAAAAAAGGTGCATTTACCGATAAGTACCCGAATTGAAACCAATTATTAAAAATCAGGAATCCACAGCAGTGCTACATAGTGAACATCTTTGCTTGACCCTTTCACAAGGAACATATCCACAAAACTTCAACTTAATCTGAGTAACGGATCTAGAGAAGAAGACACAAGTAACGAAAACACACAAAAATTCATTAAAAATGAGAAACAGTGCATCACCCCCTGGTAAACAAATTAAGAACTAGAACTGTTCTTATATAATACATGAGCGGTTGTGGAGAAGAAGATTTGTACATGAAAAAAATATAAAATCATTAAAAATCCATAAATCACTGGAGCGTGACCATTTGAACATACCTGGTAAAAACACACCCAAGGTACATTGCCACCAAGTTTGAAGTCAATCTGGATGACGGTTTTAGAGAAGAAGTCGAAAGTATAAATTAGCATTAGAATGCCCATTGACTTACATAGTAATCAGTAGGAAAGCTGCATTGACCGATAAGTACCCGAATTGAAACAAAATCGTAAAAAAATCAGGAATCCACAGCAGTGCCACCTAGTGAACAATTTTGTTTGACCCTTCTACAAGGAACATATCCAGCACGTTTCAGCTTAATTGGAGTGACCGTTCTGTAGTCAAAAATAGCAAAAACATACAAAAAATCATGAAACATAGAAAAAAATTCCAGCGCCACCTGGTGAAGATATTCAGAACAAAGAGTCACCGGGAGTGTCCTTGCGCGATATCAAAGCAATTGGGTGAGTGGTTTCAGAGAAGATTTTTTAAGATTTGCCCACCAAAAGAATAACAAATTCATAAAATTTCCAAAAATTAATGGAGAGTGACCATTTGAACGAACTTTGTAATGACCCACCCAAGGCACATCCCCACCATATTTGAAGTGAATCTGGCTGACGGTGTTGGAGAAGTCGAAAATGTGAATTGGGGAAGGACGACGGGCGGACGGTGATGGACGACAGACGCTCACAAAAGCTCAGCTGACTGACAAGTCAGCTGAGCTAATTATAAGAATTATTTCTTCAGAAGACCTTCAGTGATAATTTTTCGCTGGCATGGAAGTTACTGCAAGATTATATATATATATATATATATATATATATATATATATATATATATATATATATATATATATATATATATATATATATATATATATCCACATTATGATGCAAATCACAACATTTGACAAAAGTAAATTAACAGAATATTTCAGAAAATGACGACCAAAAGAGGGATATTTCTATGAAAATTTATTTCTATGAAGCTCAAGTTAATTCACCGTTTAGCATCTATCTGAACAGTTAGTCATATACGATTTGGGGGTAATTTTCAAAGCCTTACAGACTACGTGTATTGACCCCTTCTATTTCTACCGTTAGGATTTCGCACAGAAGGTTGATAATCTATGTGCTATGATTTCATTTCAAAGTTTGATTAAGGTATGTGTGATGCACGTTTTGGAACTATCGTGATTGACTCTTTATCAAAACTTTTTTAACTTTCTAGTATCGTTACCCTGGCAAATTCGATGGTTCAAAAGTGAAGAATGTCCATACAAAAATGGGGTCAAATTTGAGTTCAATTATTTGTAGCAAAAGTTAAATTGCTATCATTTGAATGTATCAATAAATCTTTGAACTAAAGTGCGTTCATTGTATTTTCTCAAAGTGATGATTCTACCAGTTTAATTCAACCTGTGTAGTGATGCACCTGTTAGCTTCAGATTAAAGTTACTATATTGTAGCTCTAATTTGCCCCCCAAAACACTTGTTTTGGGCAGAAGAGAGTGTGTGTGAAAACTATCATTTAAAAAATATTGCTGTTATTTTATTCATATGGTAAGCCGAAATTAGGATTTTGTTTATACGTTGTAACAGAAGATTGCAAGTTTTTCTATCCACGAATAAGGCACTTATACGCTTTTGAAGCATGTTAAATGACATACTATGTGTGTATGTGTGTGGGGTTTTATTTATTTATTTTTTTTACTTTCCTCCTCCATATTTAAAATCTTTAAAAATGATGCATCTGTTTATATTTCCATATCAAATCTGCAAAAGGTGATGTACGCAGTCAGGTCAATTTTTTTCTCAATCATACCTTACTAGCAAGGCTACAGCAGACAAGTAGAATCCCCTTGTGTGTAGCTGTTCAAGTAATTTTGTTTCGCCCAACAGTTTCAAATTTGCATGCAATTTCATCTGTTAAATCGTGCGCTCAATATGCGGTAAACCATGCTTTAACATGATTGCATGCCAATGAACATTTTTTATATCTTTTATAATGTGAATTTATATTTATATTGGAACATGAAGATAAGATTATTTTACACGCAACAGGATCTTTCCACACTAAATGTGCCCATGCAAGGGACGGCATAATGCATTTTGTTTGAAGACATCTTCACCAGTATGTCGAATTACACTCCAGTGAATTTTTGACAAGATGTGTCCGCCTAACTTACCTGTGGTCTACATAAAAAAAATCGTTTCCAAACAAAACTGAAATGCTACTGGCACTGGCTGATCATATGCAATAACTGATTCCTTATGAAACAGTTCCTGAATGACACAGGCGTATCATGAAGATTCTTCTTTGACGCATACACAATTATCAGTTACTGTTGTCTTTAATACATTATGTGTTCAGCCATTACAGATCTTAAGAGAGCACCTGGTAATAACCCAATAGTAATGATTTTGAAGTAGACACATTCGCACATTTTAATTCAACTTATGGAAAGGCAAAGATTAATAAGCTTAAAATAACCACCGTCTAGACCCCTCTTCATTTTTGCGTCCCAAAGGTCACGTGAAAGCCTTAGCTAAACGGCTTAATAATTTCTGCGAAAGCGAAACTTTTTATTGGAGATTGACAGTGTTGAAAGATGTATGGTTCCTTAGCATGAGTGTATCTACTTTGCACAGATGGTATTGAATTTGTGTAGAACGTTATTAATATTCTTTGAAGACTGAACCTGCGTCTGATCAATACTCCGTGGATTTTTATTCAAATATGATTTTTGTCATTCTGCTGCGCGTCTGAGTCTTTTGTGGTTTTCTTTCTAGAGGGCTTGGCTCAATATAATGTCGTTTACTACAAAGAGACATTTTGGAAATTAATATGCAATGCTTTCTCATTTGTGTCACTCTGTCATCCGCATCTTCGTTTCAAACGTCTAAAACTGACACATCAAAGCAAATCTTTCCTTTTCAATTAAAAAAAAAAAGTAACTGAAAAGGCTTAGTACCGAATAGGTGTTGCTTTATATGGTACTTAATTGGTAATGCCGGTAAAATATTCCAAATGTAACATTTAAAACGAAGGTGGGTAAAGGCAAAGACACTTTGCAGTATAGGGGAATCCTCAATAACAAACAGTTTGGAATGTCAGTTAGAAGGCAGAGGATGAGATTTCTTGGACGGTTTAACAATTTGGCTTCTATCTCTTCTTCATGAACAGAGAATAGCGGTAAAGGCGTCGACGTTTGTGTCGCAACTACTGCAAGCGTGTCGATGTAAACAACGGAAAAATCCACGGCCCTTTCATGCCAACGTGTGCAAAATAAGGTGTCCAATCATGGTAATTCACAGAATAGTGCTCTACATAGAGGAACCATGAAATTGAATTTATTAGGTAACCCAACCCTCTCCTGGTGACCATAAGATTAAGGCAACAGATTTCCTTGCCGCAGGTTGGGCGCAATGCGGCCAATTTGCACCAAGGAGGCAAAAAGCCTAATATGGTATCTAAATAAATAACCAAATGACTATGCTGATATCGACCCATTCCGCCGCAGAAGCTGAAACATGGAATAGTATATGTATCAATAAATGTCTGCCCACTGATATGTAACACAAATCGAGAGACTTGTATTTATCATTGTTGGCTGGGTTGTCAAAAATATACACGACAGCACATTGGGAATAGATTAGATACTACATGCACAATTTCGTCGGATAACTCAAATGACATGTTCTAAAGACGTGTTTGTATTTAGAATACAGGTGATTTATACCAACGTCGTTCACTTTGGGTACTTTATCCAAATAAATACGAAAGTACCTTTCTACATACTGGAACGTCGCCAAAATGTCTCACGTCTTTTTAGTTCATATTGCATTTAACATTTCATGTGTTTTCACAGGGAGAATGATAAACCACTGCTAAACCGAGTTTTGGCCGAAAAAAAATGTGCGATATATTATTTATAGACATACAAAAAGGGTACCCTTGCAATAAAGTATCATCTTACAATCACACCAAGAGATGTGTCGAAAAATGGGACTTTGTTTCATTACAACATGTCACTACTACAGGTCACAATATTCACTTCCACATCGACGCTGGTAAGCCTGTGTATGTCTTGTCTGGAAAATTTAGTAACATTAGTCACGTTATGTCTGAAGCACCAAATGAATATTTGTTGTTTTGTTTTGTTTTTTGTTTTGTTTTTCTAACAAATCCATATCTACCTACGCATGTATCCGTCATTGTGTAGGATGATCGTATCTGGTAATTTGGCACACAGATTTCAATCTCAGTCTGGCTAAAGGATGATTTTCTACCTCACAACCGGAGCTCCTCCACAGAAAGTTGTTGACCTATGGTCTGCTGTCATTATCGGCGGC
>OZ026627.1:65192619-65221094 GCA_964020975.1 Hermodice carunculata | reverse complement strand
ATCGACAATTCTCGGCACTTTCGAGCAATTTGCTCTATTAATGGTCTGATGGTGTGACTGCAATCCCTACTTTCTCTATCTGATAATACAGTTAATAATGAGGCACATAATATTGTAGTTAACCATTCACTTTCCTGTAAGCATGCTGTCGGTATAGGGATGCTTTCTGAGTATCTTACTCCGATTAATGGTTTTTGACATATCCAGGATGTGAGAGTAACCTTATTTTTCATATGCAAAACTGGCATGTTACAACCTGGATGACAACTTTTACAGGACATCTCAAGAAAGTAGATGCATCTTGAACTTCAAGAGCATAAACTCGACACGACCTTGATCTAGCACACTTGCAAATTTCCAGGACACACCATGATTATTTCTCGCTCAGTATTTTACCATTCAATGGCAGATGCATTAAATCTTTCACTGCCAACTGCGACTGATATCAAACTACATCAACAAATTGCTATGAACTATAATATGGGTCCTAGATTTGTGTACCTTGTAAAAAGACCTTCCAAGCACCATCATACCAGTAGTCACAAAAATATAATAGTGTACGTCAACAGCTTCCCTGGGCGCGCTTTGGGCGCATTGCACCGAAAGCGCACCCAGGGAAGCTGTTAATTCAATCCAAAATGTGGCACTGAATAAGTTAACAAATCACGAAAACATGTAACAATTATTAGACAGAAAGACAGATAATTTACTTAATTTTTATTCATATTATAATATTTAAATAATATACTTCAAACGAGTTTCAATCTTGTAACAACTGTAGTAGAATACATTGACTCAGTTAGGTGAGTCATTTATATGAAATAAATGAAGTTGGGTGAAATTACATCCATCGTATCCTTCACGTCGTGCATGAATATGAGCGTTATTAGAGTTGGCGATACTTTAGTACCGGGTCATCATTGTAACACGGTAGATTACAGTGATTTAATAATAATAATAATAATAATAATAATAATAATAATAATAATAATAATAATAATAATAATAATAATAATAATAATAATAACAATAATAATAATAATGATGATAATAATAATAATAATAATAATAATAATAATAATAATAATAATAATAATAATAATAACAATAATAACAATAACAACAATAATAATAATAATAATAATAATAATAATATTAATAATAATAATAATAATAATAATAATAATAATAATACTTATAATAATAATAATAGTAATATTATTATTATTAATAATAATAATAATAATAATAATAATAATAATAATAATAATAATAATAATAATAATAATAATAATAATAATAATAATAATGCCGTGGCTCTCCCCTTCTGTGCCGCGGTCCTGTGTGACACGGGTGCCCTGGGGGAAAAAAAGTAGATGAGGTGAGGGAAACCATGATTATCCGAATTAGCTAATCAGATATAACACAGGTATCACTGTACACATTCATATTCCATGTAAATATATTAGGTATATACTCTTCGGCCAGTATCAATCAGGGCTCTGACATCAGTTCGTTGAATTGTCAGAATTCAGGATTAGTGAACATTAATCCCACCTTTTTTCTCCGTATTGCGAGCCATTCAGGCAGAAATACGGAAACCAGAACATTTTGCACTCAATTAATGCACAGATATTTCCTTCCAACAACACGGTTATCAGTGGGTCTGCATGGGAAGCCCTGATACATTGTATTTCTCCACGCAGCCTTCCTTTTGTGGCAGACACAATTCCATATGACCCAATGTATCATCTGCGCGTGCATGCATACAACGTGAGTGTAAAATGCTACCAAAATCGTTCAAAGAGCAGGGGTATTTATGGAGTTATGATGAGAATAATGGGAACCTTTAACACACAGTGTTTGCAGTTGGTGTTTGTTTTGTGTACAATTAGATTGCGCCACTCTCCCCTTGATCATTCCCTTGCTCTATGACGTGCCTCTGGTATGATAGAACAAAGTGTTCGGCCCAGTATCCCACAGCAACGTGAACTGAACGGTCATATATCATGAACACCACTCAGTTTTCTGGCACCATCGATGGGGAAATCATGCATGCTGTTGTTCCACGGTGCATTTCGGTCTCGTCTCAATTGAGTCTTAAATACAGATATATAGCATCTGCTGTAAACCCAAGGCCCCAAATCTATGTGTTTTCAAAATTATATGTGTAGCATACATTGTTAAAAAATATACACGCAAACAACTGTGCTCTTTCTTGTTTGCATTCATATTTTAACAATCAGATACTACTCTTCCTTGTTTGCAATCATATTTTTACAATCGGATACTACTCTTCCTTGCTTGCATTCATATTTTACATTCAGATACCACTCTGCCTTGTGTGCATTCATATTTTTACATTCGGATACTACTCTTCCTTGTTTGCATTCATATTTTACATTCAGATAGAGCTCTGTCTTGTTTGCATTCATATTTTTATATTCAGATACTTTAAGCAAGTAAATAAATATGGGGCGGGTTGTTCCTATTTTTTTTTCTTTCCTTTTTTTGTTTTTTTTTTGTTTTGTTTGTTAGTTTGGGGGGGGGGCACAAGGGGTAAACATGCTTTGAAGGTTGATCGGCCAGGGAGTCTTCAATAGGTGATGCGCTATATGAGCGTTTGTCTTGGTTATAAACTTGTCGCTATTTCTTCCACATGTTTCTTTTGGAAGCCTTCTTATCGAGTAAGATAAACTTTCAATTTCCATTCAAAAGTAAAAGATAGTGTTGTGTGCTACACTTGCCGATTCCCCTCGAGATAAATTCAGCATAAACGCCCATGCACTTACATAAGCATGCTAGTTCCCTTTGCTGAACACATTTAATTCACATGTGTAATTTGTGTTATTCTCAACACAACACTGTTCATATTAACAACAAATAAATGGAATATCTTTGTGTGCTGTTCCAGGTTACTATATGTCGTTCTCCGCACTTGGTGTCCTGTTTCTTAACTGTACGCTTGTTTAAAAAAATAAATAAGTATTCGGGTCTTCAAAAGATATGCAGGATTGCAAGGTGCGTTATGTGATATCCTTGACAAAAGAATGCAGGAATGATACGACAATGGAAAGTAATATGGTTCTGAAAGGTGGCGCTGCTATACTGTCGGAGTTACATAAGCTTTCAGGACACATACACAAGTATCCGTTCCCGTCCCTTTCTTTCCTACAGGAGTCGGTCAGTTGTAAATGCATCTTTAACTGTATTGAGCATGTTCTCTCCAGGTACAATATGCCTGAAAATATAGAAAAAGTCACAGGTTTTAGCAAGAGGCATGCACTGGGACGTATAAATCACATAGTGCCGCAGATGCAATTATGTAACTGGTAGCCATGACGGGGAATGAATATATTGTTTATAATACTGATTCTTGCACATCATATATGCCATATCAATGTAATATTGTCACAAATGTTAGATATCCTGCAACGTTTGCAGTTATGTTATCTGTTAGAATAATAATATAATCCACTTGGTGTGACAATAAATTCCATTCCAGTGATCCTGACAGAACCAAAAAACAAAACAAAACAAAAACAAAAAACAAAAACAAAACAAAAAACAAAAAACACACAAAGAAAAAATCAGATGCAAACAAAAAACAACAGTAAAAACAAAACAAAAAGAAAAAGTTCTGTTCTGCAAAAAACAAACACATTCACTAAATTTATTGTGATGAAAACGTTGGTTTTTTATGAAATATTATAAGTTTCCAACATTACAAATCTAGAAAAAATATGATGTGATTTTCAAATATGCCTAAAATGATTGTCTTTGCTTCGTTATTCAGGAGATATGTACACAAAAAATGTCCTTAGTCTTGCACTTAAAATGTACATCTTGGTGGCTACATGTATGAGCATTTGTGGCTAAATGAGATTATGTATACAGGCAGATATGTGCGTCTCATACCCCTATGTGAAGTAATTCTCATTTTATTTTTTACAAGCTGAACTCCATTAGCCTTGTCTCAGTTTATGTACTATAATGCTTTCGTCTTGTATGACTCGCTGAGCTGTATGGTTTGCTGTAATACTCATCTGAACCAGGAAAAAAATGTTAGAAATGCGGGCTTGCTGTATTAAATTATTCGTGACAGTCTATAAGCTTTTTCTTTTAAAGAATCTTGGATTTAATGCTGACATAACACCAAGATTTCTTGCAGAGGGAAGCCATCGAAAGCAACTATGTGGACCTAGACCTATCATGTGAAATGACAAGACAAGACAGCATGCACCGCACCTCCATCCGTTGTGACTCATTCCAACCTGATAGAAGACTCGGGTCAACAGCTTTCCTTTGTACGCTTCGGGCGCAATGCGCCTAGAGCACGCCAAGGAAAGCTGTTGACCATGGGCATATAATTTGTAATGATCTTCCATGCAAGTTTTATTCAAAATTTTGAAAATAATCCCTAAATTAGTAAAATACCGTTAGCGGACAACATTTAGATGTTGGCGGGGGGGGGGGGGGCGTCAGTAGGGAGGAATGGCTTAGGTGACAAAAATTATAATTGTTCGGGCAAAGGGCAAGAAATTGTCATTTTCTAAGGACGACTAAATGTTTTCTGCAAAATTAAAAGCTCTCATATCACAATGTGTGTTGGGGACTTTTTTTTTATTAAAACTCATGCAACATGTGCATGCATAGTGGCATTGAAAAACTCATTTATATATAGGTGGTACGTCCATGTATAACGGGATATTTTCCTTCTATAGGAGGAATGTGCATTCAAAATGGAATATTTTAGCATACCTGGACGACACGTGCATGCATAGGGCTTTTCTCCATCCTTAACCAATGCTTGCTTGGTTTACTTGTTGATAAATGTATGTCGCTGTGAATGTAATTGTGCCTTTTGATAGTGAATACATAGTTCAGTAATAATCACAAACTGAAGACTGTCTTCTGGTTCTTTAAAAAAATGACAAACCAATATTATGACCTGTTTTCGGAGGGTGGGGGTGGATGGGATAAATTACACATATAGAATGTAACTGGGAACGAGTTATCACAATCATTCAGAGTTATCCTTCTCTTTGGGATGGTTGAAGGGAAAACGGAGATGATTTATTGCTTCCGTCCATATTCTTGTGTCACTAAGATTCCACGTAGATCCGTCCGAACATACTAGGGATTTTTATACAATATAGTTAACTTTTGCTAGAAACATATATACACTTGAAACTCACTGTGGATGCTACTGCTGCAAATATGAAAGAACAATATGTATATTCCTGAATTACATTCCCCATAGAATATCAATGCATCTTGGCTTTCAGCAATTGAAAGAACCTAAGCCCTTTGTGGACTTGAAAACAGTACCACGTTATTCGGTCGAATATTACTATTTTTTTCGGCAAGGACCTTGTTTGTCTCTTTATGCATATCCAAAGAAACTATCACCCGGATGCCTGGCAATGAAAATTCCAATTTTCTGTTCAAACCAGCACTTACACAATTCAAATATCTGTATATTACGCAGGTACGTGATCTGGTTTGTGGGATCATGACTGACAATGCTGAAACCAATCACTTCAGACTAGGCATTAAGGCACTAGACGAGAAGCCCGTGCAAAAAACTAGTCAATATAGAATAGGCGTGTTGGTATTTGAATGAAGCCTGATTTTCGGAGGAGTCTGTATATGAAATTCGATGCCTTTTTGGAAGAAATGCGGGAAAAATAGCGATTAGCATTGAACGGGTAACTAGTGGAAGCGGGATGAGCACAAGTGGGAAGATAACCATAAAATGACGCGTGTTTTTCTTTTTTGTATGAAAAGCAGTGATCTGTATTCTCGTGTGCACATCTACATCTCTCCGAGGATTGAACGGACTTTGCCTGGTTCATCTGCAATGCACTCGCCGGTAAAATTTATCAGAGGTGTGCTGATCGTCCCTTGATGTTCTGACGCTTCGGCAGCCCACTAGCCAGCACCACAGAGATGTATGGGAGTTTCACCTGCTGCAACGTGATCCCTCACACCTGAGGCCTCTCAAAATTCAGACCGATTGTAGCATGGTCATGTGACGTGTTGTCCATCATTTTTCTGGATGATCAACGTCACCCCCTCAAGCGTTCCTTCCCTCACTCCTTGTTTTCACTATGACGAAGTCATGTATGGATGATATATTTTACCGGTGGTTCCATTGCTCAATGTACTAAACTGTGCATTTTTTCCATCCTGCATGTCGGTAAAACTTGTCAATAAATAAATAAATAAATAAATAAATAAATAAATAAATAAATAAATAAATAAATGAATGAATGAATGAATGAATGAATGAATGAATGAATGAATGAATGAATGGATATAAAAACATGAAGTAAACTTCATAAAAACGGATTTTTCTTAATTTATAAAGGGACGCTTTTGCATTAGTTTTAATTTTAACATGTCGTGTGAGCAGTTATTGAAGAATTGCTAATGATTTCCCTGGCTACCATGATTATGCAAGTGACTCAAATGTTTTCTTTCAGCTCGTACCACCAAGATAACGCGACGTCTTATGCATATTTGAAATCAATTTCACTATTAATTCTTAGCCCATTAAATATATTATTTTAATTTTGTAACAATAAAAGCTATTAAACTTGTCCATCCTAATATCTTTTGACATTATAAAATGACTATCGCTACACGAGCGTGCCACGAGTATGAGGGATGGAGGAAAAGCGACAGCCTCTCACGTAGTGCGCGCTGCCGTAGATCAATGCCATATTTCGAACGATTTCATGCGATGCGCCCATGGACAACTTGGATATTGCAGCATTCTCATGTCTGCAGTGCTAAGCACCAAAGTGATTGAAAATATGAAGCAATATATAATAATCGGCGTGTTGTGTTTTGATGCGCTATAAACCCGATATCTGATCAAAATAATAAGCAAAAGCAAACAACCAAACTAAGAAAAAAAATAGATAAATAAATAAAACAAACAGATAAATAAATAAATAAATAAATAAATAGGTAAATAAGCAAATAAATAAATAAATAAATAAATAAATAAATAAATAAATAAATAAATAAATAAATAAATAAATTAATTAATTAATTAATAAGGCCTCTTGGTTTCTGTCACTCATCAGTGTTAAAGAGTTCGTTACATTTATATTTTGATTTCAGATACAAAATTCTTTTTCACATGATTAGCTTGACAACATAAATTCTATTTCTAAACTGTTTTCCATTAGTATTCATATGATGTCACATATTAACTATGCAAATTTAAGTGAATATATTTGTGAGGTTAATTGAATCAACTGAATATCATCATGTGGAAAAATGTCAAATATAGCTAGGAACAAAAATCATTACATGTTTAGAGTGATGTAATATGGAGGGCAGAACAACTTCTGTCTGATTGAAAATAGCAAAAATATATCTTTTGAAACTTCGACACTTGCTTAACAACAATATAGTTTGAGATCGAAGGTTCACACGCCTGCAATGTTCACACTTTAAAATGAGCCACATGTTCGTCGTAACACACATACTCTCTCTCCCTCTCTCTCCCTTTCTTTCTCTCTCTTTCTCTCTCTCTCTCTCTCTCTCTCTCTCCCTCTCTCTCTCTCTCTCTCTGTCTCTCTGTCTCTGTCTCTGTCTCTGTCTCTCTCTCTCTCTCTCTCTCTCTCTCTCTCTCTCTCTCTCTCTCTCTCTCTCTCTCTCTCTCTCTCTCTCTCTCTCTCTCTTAAAAATAGTCCTAGAAAAAACACGTCAAAGAGTTTCTTTTTTAATAGACGGAAGCTGGCGAAAATACCTCTTGCACAAAGAAACACATGGAAATTTCGCCATTTGATGATACAGGACGATATATATATATATTAATGTGTGTGCATGTATGTATGTATGTATGTATGTATGTATATACCGTTTTTTTCCACCTTCGTATTCATACTTTATCGTAATCATGTGATCAGAACTTGAATTTTTGTTATGCATTTTATTTTAACGTCATGAATCTAATTTATATCTTCACTGCCTTCCCTATCCGTGCTTCTAAGGCATCATCATTTGCCACAGCGCCCGCGACATTAGAAACTACGAATTTCACGTCAAATCATAAGAGGGTACCCTGCTTTACAAGTCTTCTGATAGAACTGTTGACAAAAAGTGATTCGATTACAAGGTGCCCATACAGGATGGAGATACCACAGTAGAAATATAGAAATCATCTAACGGCACGCTTTCTATTTTATTTCAGTCTCATAGAGTCTGATTTCATTCCCTTAAGACGCTTAGTAATTCTGCTCCTGTCACTGGTGTCTGTAACTTTATTATGCAAGAGTTGTCTTTGTTCAATGTTTTGGGGTGGAAAAGACGCAAGCCGTCACATTGCCCCAGCCTACCCCCCCGTCTCTCTCTCTCTCTCTCTCTCTCTCTCTCTCTCTCTCTCTCTCTCTCTCTCTCTCTCTCTCTCTCTCTCTCTCTCTCTCTCTCTCTCTATCTATCTATCTATCTATCTATCTCTCTCACACACACGCTCATTGAAATAAGAAAATGACACTAGAATATACGATTACCTGTCATGACCACAGTATATTGAAGTATTAGACAATGCTTTATTACAGATTTGTGGTGCCTTTATACTCGATCTTGGAAACTGGTCCAGGAATTTCATCGCTCACAATTCGCCATAGTACTCATCATGAAACTGCTTTGTATGGCATTTTTTCAATGATTGCCTGTCCTATGGCGTTGAATTATTTGGGTTTTTCCCAAGACATGTACTGAGCTAAACTATATACATGACCTTTCCGCGTTCAGCTTTTGAGCGCAAGTTTTAAAAAAGGACATTTTATGAGATGCAGGGGAAAACTCTGTCTGGGACGAGGCCCTTGATCGTCATTATGCTGAACAAAAATACCGAAATATTGGTAATCACGCACATTTTAGAATTCTGTAGTTGTTTTCAATCATACCGTTTTTAAAAAAGTAGCTAACTAGAAGCATGTATATTGCTGTAAATACTCTTTTGCGTGTTTTCTTATGGGACGTGTCTTTGCTGCACAAAATGTCCCAAAGCGTCGTTCTAACATACCATGCCAATTTGAGTGCACGTCTGCAAAATTATAGCACACAGACTTGGCAACGACGCTTTAACTAGATCTGTCTGCTCAAGCACATGTCGCCATAGTCCACAAGGGGGTATGCCGCTCTTGAATGCCAATTAGAGCGAAGAGGAAAGACACAGCAATGATATATCTGGGCGCATTAGTCTAGTACGAGACACAAAACGGTCGCACGACAAACCCAGTTAGGCGAGAATAGGTTAGAACAACGAGGAAAGAGCTTTTGCATACAGAGACGGATTGTGTTAAGGCCAATCATGTCAGTTTGTGTATGCACTATGCCTCAGTTTAACAGGCATGTTGAGTGCTCAGTGCATATCTGATCATAGGAATCGCTAGTTGAGATTTCTGACCAACAAGTACATTGGCTTCGTTTGCTTTAATCAGCTTAGGCGATCTGTGGACCTGGTTGGTTTACAATGCAGGTTCGCTCAATCTACAGGGTTTAACCCTCTCAACACATATTTACTGTTGCCTTCAAAACAGACCAAGCCCCGTCGTGGTGGACTGGAGAAAATACGCAGATTGATCTGTTTGGCAGGCAATTATTTCATGCTGCCCTGAAACTAATAAGTTTATTTAAGGTTGAATATATATTTTTTTTCGTTTGCCAATGATGATGATCATGATAATATTTTACACAATGTCAGGAAGGTACGCATGTATGCAATATCCACTGACGTGTTGTCTATGCCAGGTGCAACTTTAACCTGTGCATCCAAGATTTAGTAATTTGAATCTATAGTAGTATTGTGTGTGTGTCCTTATTTTCCCCAAATTTTACCAGTGTTTGATATCAATCTACCCAAATCTTTCGCATTTCCTACTTAAGAAAATATTGAAATATTATGTTTGCTATTTTATTTGTTTTAACGTTAGCGTTATCACTTTTGTGTGGAAAACAAAATAGAAAACGCGTAACTGATATAATTTGTACGCTATGCCCAGTCCTAATGTATTTAAGTTTTTTATTTTATTAGTTTCATTGCATTGCATTTGAT
This sequence comes from Hermodice carunculata, assembly GCA_964020975.1. Taxonomy (NCBI): domain Eukaryota; kingdom Metazoa; phylum Annelida; class Polychaeta; order Eunicida; family Amphinomidae; genus Hermodice; species Hermodice carunculata. The sequence goes on along the minus strand of OZ026627.1, from coordinate 65,211,013 downwards.
TTCGTGTTATTCCCTTCCATTCCATACAGTTTTCCAACCTGGTGGGATTATCTTCTGCAAGCAAACTGTCATCTTGTCTGTGATATTTTGTCGGTTCTATAACTCTATCACCAAAGCTTGTAAGCTTTCCCTTATCACAACGCTTTTGTTGAACTTACATGGATCATTTTAAGTCACTATTTGACGTCAGTCAGAGTGTAAACTGCCAATGTTATACATCAGTGCGTTTTAAGGTTTTGTGTCATAATTTAGAATACAGCAACCAATCAGGTCAATAGAGTCGTGTCAAGATAGAGGGTTTAACCTGCGTACCAAACGAATATAGAATGTATAGGAGGTATTCGTAATGATCCTTAGGACCTGTGCTGTCCCCTCTTGGTGGACTGGAGAAAATCATCTTGCAGAAAACCACGTGCCAGGGAGGAGGATAGATTCATGTATGAAGTGGGGCAAAACGAGTTTCTTTAATGAAGTAGCAATCTGAGAAATCATAGTGCTTCAGAAAATTCATTCATTTTCTTTTAAAATATGTAGGATTCTTAACCTGCTCACAAATTGTTCATTTGCAAAGTGGGAAAAGGGTTATTACTATGTCTTTAAATGACATACGGTAATTGCATCAAGGGCCCTTATCACGGTGGATGCATCCCGGGGATGCATACTTATGTTGCGTAGCAACATGAGAGCAAGAGCAGGTCAGCAGTGAATTATGAATAGCACCTAATAAAAAGCCAGCTGTTAGTTTAATTGTCATTTGCACCCCCTGCATTTATCAGTTAATGATGAACGCCTCCTATCAAAACCCAGCTGTTGAATTAATTGTTGTTTTACACCCCTCCTGTATTTATGTATGGGTGCGAAGCCAGGAATTTTGTTTTCTTTCTTTTTTTCTTTCTTTCTTTCTTTCTTTCTTTCTTTCTTTCTTTCTTTCTTTCTTTCTTTCTTAGTATGGAGTTTTTCTGGAACAGTATTATTCCGAAAACCACCAACCTTGCCAGGGTGACTGACCTACAAGTGAAATTGTGCATATCGTTTGCAATGGTCATGATATCTAAGATAATGCAAAATAGAGCAAATACATTTTTTAAAGCTTCATATCTTCCAAACTATTGCAGATACACACAAAATGTCAATATGCATGTATGGGTTTGTGACTCCTGCCAATCATGCTAACTAGGGTATTATAGATAAAGATGCCATTCCAACTTAAATTTATAAGATTGTGACAAAACTGCATCAAGTGAACCATGAAGCGACGTTGTAGGATTTTAATTTATGCAAATGAAGTAAATATGAAGAAAAAAATCTTCAATAGCTTCGAAACTATTTTCGATAGAAGTGCCATTCCAACTTTAAATAATGGTTTGTGACAAGGCCGTATCTAATAAACATGATACAAAATTGTACAAATTTAATTTATGAAAATTAGGTGAGTACACACAATTTAAACCTGGAATAACTTCAAAACTATTACAGATAGACGTGCCATTGCAACTTCAATTCATGGGTTGTGACATAGTTGCATCCAATGAACCATGCCCCAAAGTCGTAGAATTTTAATTTAAGCAAACAAGGCAAATACACACAATCGAAATCTTGAATAACTTTAAAACTAATATCCATACAGTTAACATTCTAAATACAGTTTATAGGTTTGTGAGATAACCGCAATTAATGAACCAAGAACGAATGTTGTTAAATTCTAATTGATGCAAATTATGTGAATATGCAAAATTTCAATCTTTAATAGCTTAAAAAATAGTATAGAATCTGATAGGGTGCCAAAGCAACTTTAAATAAGAGGTTTGTGATATAGAAGGCACCCAATGAACCAAAATCCTATAATTTTAATGTATACATATGAGGCATATGCACAAAATTTAATTCTTGAATAACTTCTATACCATTGAAGATAGAGGTGCCATTCCACCTTCTATTTGTAGGTTTGTGACAAACCGCACCCAATGAACCCTGAACCAAGGTTGTAGACTTTTAATATATACATGTACAAATTAGATAAATACAAATAATTTAAAATCTTGAATAACTTGAAAACTGTTATGCTATTAAAGCTTCATTTTATAAATTTTACGACATGGGCACATCCAATGAACCAAGAACCAAAATTGTATCATTTCAATTTATGCAAAGTAGACTAATGCATTAAATTTAGATTATGTTGAACAATGGCAAAGTGTACCATTTCAAACTTTTCTCATTTTGAAGGCTACCAGACAAATTTACTGTACAGGAAATCTCTTTTCTAGTTGTCCTTGTTTCAGTTCTTATTGTAGCTTATCATGCACTGTATCGCCCGCGCCGTTAACATTTTCAATTATTCAAAACGAGGTATCAATGTAAAGTGCACGGGCAAACATGGGGCAACACTATGAGTAGATGCGGTTGTAACCTTATGTAAAGGCGGTGAAACTTTGCATTTTCTTGCAGTTTTGAAACGTGTTAAGCTATGCAACATGTCAGAACGGGTATTGACGCGCCCTTCTTGAGTCTGGCTACGACATCAAACACGGTGCGCTGGCAAAAGGCTCGACGCCTCTGTCTATCTATCTATCTATCTATCTATCTATCTATCTATCTATCTATCTATCTATCTATCTATCTATCTATCTGTCTGTCTGTCTGTCTGTCTGTCTGTCTGGCAAAAGGCTCGACGCCTATGTCTATCTATCTATCTAGCTATCTATCCATCCATCCATCCATCCATCCATCCATCTAGCTAGCTAGCTCGCTGTCCGTCTGTCTGTCTGTCTGTCTGTCTATCTATCTATCTATCTATCTATCTCTCTATCTATCTATCTATCTATCTATCTACCTGTCCATCTGTCTGTCCGTCTGTCTGTCTGTCATGTCCGGAGCTTTTCACAGAAACCGTGATAAATAAGAGTGCCAAAATTGTCATGATCTATCTATCTATCTATCTATCTATCTATCTATCTATCTATCTATCTATCTATCTATCTATCTATCTATCTATCTATCTATCTATCTATCTATCTATCTATCTATCTATCTATCTATCTATTATCATGTCGGGAGCTTTTCTCAGAAACCACGATACTTAATAATGCCAAAATTGCCATTATGATTGACCCAGCAGTGAAATTTTGCATATGATATTGTGCAGCAAGATATTAAAAATTATGCAGGCATTTAAAAATTTAGATCTTTTATATCTTCAAAACTGTTTTACATAGGGACACTATCTTAAATGTTAGTTAAAGGTTTGTGAGGATGGGCTATCTAATGGAAATGTTTCCAGATTTGTAGCAATTGAAATTTTGCAAATTAGGGACATTTGACAGTTTAGATCTTTAATATCTTCAAAACTAATATAGAAAGAGACATGATTCTAAACCCAATATAGATAGAGACATGATTCTAAATCTAAGCTAGCTATAAGTTTGTGCGGGTGGGCTATCCAATGGATATGTTTGTTGCAATTGAAATTATGCAAATAGGGGGCATTTAAATTTGAATCTTTAATATCTTCGAAACTAATTTATATAGAGGTATGATTCGAAGTGTTACCTATAGGTTTGTGTGCATGGGCTATATAACGGATGTTTTTTTTCAATTTGTAGCAATTGAAATTGAATTAGCGGTATTCAAAATTTAAATCTCTAATATCTTCAAAACTAATTTAGATAGAGACATGATTCCAAATGTTAGCTATTACAAACATTTCAAACTTTATTTTTTGTAGCACAGACAGATTTGCTGCGCAGTAAATATTTATTTGTTCTGTCTGTGGAACTATTTCATTACGTGTGAATTATATGTGTCACAGTAAACTAACTTAGCAATGGACTCCAAAAAAGTGTCAATTTAGGTTCTCCATCAAAATCAAAGAATTATATGGGTTTGTACGGAATTCAACACTTTATCTACGCACTGCTTCTTTATAGTATTCTGGTGATCTCCATGTTTGTTTCTTCAATTTAATTAAGGAAAAATAATTTTTCGCATAACTCGCCCCCCCCCCAAAAAGCCATAGAAATATCTGCAAATGTGCCCCCATCCCACGGTGACGTGTGTCACATCAGCCTTTTTGTCACGTTGGAGGTGCCAATCAAAGGTTTGCTGAGTTATGAAAGGCCTGTCAAAGTCTTTCGTCGCCTCATTGTTGTACCAGTATTACCGAGGATGTTTTAATTAATTAATTTATTTATTTATTAATTAGTTAGTTAGTTTGTTTGTTTGTTTGTTTGTTTGTTTGTTTATTCATATATTCATTCATTCATTCATTCATTTTCAAGGTCAGCATGCAGGGCAGCATTGCAAATTGACCCACACTTAGAGCAAACTAGTCTAAAGCGTGATTGCAGGCGAAGTTTGACATATTTTTTCATACTTGCCACTCAAACCTCACAGCCTTGACGGCGTGAAAGTCAAAATTTGCAAGCCTACCAGTTTGACAACTTGAAAGGGACTGTTTCTGTTTTGTTGTCAAAATGTCGAAATCAGAATTCTCCTGAAATGCAGCTTTCCAACCTGGCATCCACACAACACCGAGCTTCAGTCAAACACGAATATGACACTCGTCATACCAGCAAACCCACGATTCCAACGCGAACGCAACAAAATATACATAGAATATATTTCAATAATATGGGGTCACGGAACTTCTTTGGAATATCAAGCACCCCATGTGTCAAAAATTACAAACGACCAACAGCCGATATAGAAGTGATATGCATTACCCACAATGCCCCAATGACCTTGTGAACGGTACAGACTCATCAGTCAAAACTTGTAAGTTTTGGTTGGTTAGTCAAAACATATGCGTCAAAGTTACCGTGTACATACACCTTATCTTTGCATGGAAGATCCATTTTAAAATGTTTTTTCCTTTTGATAATATTGCAAGTGAGACTAAACGATAGGACTTTCCATTTTTTTTTTTTTTATTTATTTTTTATTATTTTTTTTTTGTATTATTTATTTATTTGTTTATTTATTTATTTATTATTATTATTATTATTATTATTATTATTATTATTATTATTATTATTATTATTATTATTATTATTATTATTATTATTATTATTATTATTATCATTATTTTGTTTGGCGAAGGGGGGGGGGGTAAGTGGGTTAACACGTAAGTACATTTTTACTTTCGGAGATTGACAAGTATTAATGTAAACAGGTAAAAAAAAAATTGAATTAAGAATATAAAAGTATATATATATTTTTTATCAAATGGCCTTGCCCAAGGAGCTTAAATCTAAATAAATTTTAAACATTGTGGCTACTTATTGAATAAGCATGCATGCTTTGTGAAAGAAATCTGAAACCTGCCATATTCCACATGTCTGTGCACGTGTCGAAATAGCCTTGTATGTGTCAAATAATATTCCGACGTTTTTCACAGGCTCAATATGGACCTATAGGACTTCAAAAGCGTGTCAGGGACTTTTTGATTTGCTTTTAGGATTTTTTTCTAGCAGCAGCCTGTCAAATTTAAAGTACTCCTAAATGGTGTACAGTTCATTTAAAATTTCTATGATTCCAAAGCACACACAGATACAAATAATTTCTTATTCGGTTTTAAATCATGTTGGCCCAGATGAAGTCAGCAACACAGATTTATATAACTTGATAACGTCTGTAAAACCTGTTTTGATTTTTATGTACGTATATAGAGCTCTTCATTTTGTCACAAACTTCTATGTCTATTCAGAATTTAATTCATAAAATGGACACTTTATGTAAATTTGAATTTCTTTCGTATATACGATATGTTATAGGAGGAAAAGTTTTCCTTTTTGCAATATATTTGTATGGTATGCAAGAACATTACACGTCTGAGTGCAACTATATTTTTTTCGAAGTATGAATGAAAAGAGTGAATTTTGACTGAAGATTAGGCTGTCTGTCTCGGTTGGTCAGAGTCATTTCTTGTTGGCGTCGCTTAATCCTCTGAGCTCCATCCAAGTGTCAGTCATACCTCGGCAAGTGAGTTACTAGTTTGATGGTCAGTCTCTACCTTTGTTCCTTGGCGGACCCCGTTTAACGACGATCTGCCAATCACAATTCCTTTCGACCAATCAGGGCGCCGTGGGGAAGACGTACCCAAACACAGGTGCGACAAGCTGAAAGGCCAAGGCTGGGGCCGGTGATTTTTTCCCTCCCCGTTTTCAGAAAGAGGTTGAAGTTTGAAATAGAAGATCAGTCACAGTACTCAACTGGCGCGGAACGATCTGGATAAGGTAGGTGTCACATCAAACAAAGTCTAAGACAGCAATGCAAATTACACTACAGGCGGCATTTCCTTTGAAGGCTCTTTTGTCGACATCAACATACGGACCACACATAAACGTTCTCAATTTTGCTCATAAAGAGAAAAAAATTGTTACGGACTCATTGTCATAATGTCAGACAAAAAGATTTCACATTATTATTACTAGTAGTAGTAGTAGTAGTAGTAGTTGTAGTAGTAGTATTGGTGGTAGTAGTAGTAGTAGTAGTAGTAGTAGTAGTAGTAGTAGTAGTAGTAGTAGTAGTAGTAGTAGTAGTAGTAGTAGTAGTAGAAGTAGTAGTAGTAGTAGTAGTACGATGGAGTAGATTTGTCATGAGAGGCATTTAAATGGCAGGACCTTTGATGTTTGAATGAGATGCCATTTTTTCTTTTTTTTTTTCCTTTTTTGTTTTTCTTTGTTCTCTAGCTTTGCTTTTTAGTTCAGTTTTTTATGGTTTTTGTTTTGTCTTTTTTTTGTTCTGTTTGCTTTTGCTTTTTTGTTTTTTGTTTTTGTTTTTGTTTTGTTTTGTTTTGTTTTGTTTTGCTTTTTTTTTTTGATGAGCTCATTGCCCCAATATTTCTTGTATAATTTTCAAAGTCGCATCATAAATGAAAACGCAGATGTGACTTGTATGTGAAGCTGAGACGACAATTTTATCATTTCGCTGTATATACACAAAACCCGTACATATTGTTGTCAGTACCAATGGGGACTTTCAGCTTGTTAACTTTCACAAAGTACATTTGTAGCACTGTTCATGAAGATTTTTTGCATTGTTGGTCCATTTGTGAGTCTGAATCATGACCTATAATATACCCCTGAAATATATACTTTAAATGTGTTTGCAATAATATACAAAATATGGTCTTTGAACGAGGTCAATACATAGCTCTAGGGACCTGAGAACAACAATATTCACCAAGGCTGAAGGCCGCAGTAAATATTGGTGTTCTCAGGTCCCTTGAACCATGTTTTGACCACATTCAACGACTATAATTGTTTTATTATGTGATCTTTTTGATCAGACTAGTCACCCATGATGTTAGGCCTAAACACACTCAAACAGGCTTGAATCCTTGCAGAATAGCAGGCAAAACTGGCGTGTTAGTTATGTTGCTGCGACAAGGTGTCCATTGAACTAGTTCATTCCGCATTGTAAAATGCCTCCCCAATCCATGATCACACTGGCAATGTGTTCCGTGATTGGACGAAAGGCACGTCACGATAACGCAAAGGGATTTTTCGGTTCGTTTTTATCATGACGAGCCGTCAATAGTGACTTAACCTATTGGGAACTGAGTGACATGCGTGTAGAATTTGGGTGAATGACGTATTTAGACAATCACACGTGACAAAGTTTTAGCCTACGGTAATACCCCAAATATTTTAATCATATAATTATAACTTTTATTCTGCAGACGTGCAAAAGTACTTACTGCCAAAAATACTCTCGGTGTAAAGTCCGTTGTTAAAGACAATAAGGAATACTAAACATAGATCTCTGAAATGGACTAGTTTTCATGAGGGAGGTGTAACCATACCATGCCATGCAAAGGTTAAATATCTATGACGTCATTCTTAAAGCTTATGACGTCACCATAAAAATCCTGTCCATCACATTGTAGTCCTTTGTGTTTGCTTTCCCTGTTTGTGTTACCATAGGCCTGCAATAATTATCTCAGCGGGAAACTGTAGTGCACGCTGGTAGGCCTCATGTCAATCAAGAAAATGATAACACTTGTTTTGCATATAATTACAAAGGTTCCGAGCTTCATCATTACCAGATGGCCACAGTAAATAGTATTCCTTTTAACCTGTATCGCAGGTCTTCATCACATTTGAAATGCTATTAGCACCTATTACTTTTCATGGAAAGTATCGGTGTATTCCAAAAATATCTTGTGGAGTGGGGCTTCTCCGAATCACCCCGGCCAGTTGACTGTGTCTGGTCGATCTGGTAGTGGGCACTTGAATTAACATCGTGTTCTCTGTAGGATATACATTTTCAGATTTGTGTTTGATTTTGAAATTTGAGAAAGACACTACCATAGACAGTTGCTAATGAAGGCCGTTAGTGCCCCCACCCCCTCCCCAATGTTTCGGAGTGAGCATATAGCCATACATTTACAGGCAAACGCCTACTATGAACACTAATTGTGACAATTTTTTTTGTTTTTTGTATAGCATACCAAGAGGTGCTCTTTGTCAGACTACTCGCCAGGGAATACTGTATGTGCGAGTATGGCGGCGGAGTCCCCGGATGTGCTAATCTGGCCCTAGCGACGCTACACCTCCGGCAAACAATGCGTGTTCCGCCATCTTGCCTATGCAAGATATACTGGTAAAGTCGTATTTAGCAGCGTAATAAAGTTAATATTTTTGGGAAACATCTTCAATTAAATTAGCCTGAACTTTGTCAACAACATGACGAAAACGTGCTCGTATGGCACGTGCAATTCAGACCAATGGTATATTGACAAAAGGGATGATATGAAGGGGGTATTCTTCATCCCATTTCCCAAGCCTAAGACAAAGTTAGATAAGTCTTTGCGATGGATCAAATGTTGTGGTCGCAAAAATTTTGGGGCAGAAAACATTACCAAACATACCTACGTTTGTTCCAAACATTTCGTCGGTGGAAAAGGGCCAACATTAGAGTTCCCTGACCCAATACCTGCTGTGGCAACCGAGTTGGAAAAGAGCATTTTCTTGAAAAGAAAAGCAAGACCGGCACCTAAAGAAAGGACAACCCCCACTCCCAGTAAAAAGTCTCGTCGTAGTGTCGACACAGGCGGTGAATAGTCTCTATTTCCGCTGAACATCTCGACATGATATTTATGACGGCTCATCTCTCACTTTTCTATGTGAGATTGACTGTAAGGGAGTGATTTGTTCATGACGACATGTGCCCCACATTTCCACATTGGACGGGGCGTGTGTGGACTTTCAGATAATGATCCCTGCATAGATTTTATAGCGTGCACTCGGAATCTCTTTCATGCCCGATCATGAAACTGAATGTGAATCGATCACGACATTGAATTGTTTCTTTGAATTTTTAGTGAAAATGTGCAGAAAAATACACCAGGAAAGTATGCCTTGCATATCTAACCAGGCAGTGATCACTGTCAAATAGGCATTAAAAATTGTATTCATTGAACAGTTTTGTCTGAATGATTCACATGCGTTCTCATACTCACCGTACTGGTAAAATGTCCATTTAATGCACGCTCCCTTCCTGCATTGGAGCGTGGGAATGTTGGTGTTCATGGGGTCGATTGGGCGACCGCACGTGGTATTCTCCGCTCGATCAATACACGAGAAACACTCTATGGGATCTGAAACAAACGTATTGATATATATATATATATATATATATATATATATATATATATATATATATATATATATATATATACATATATATATATATATATATATATATATATATATATATATATATATATATATATATATATATATATATAATGGGGTGGGGTGGGCGCAATCCTGTGGGTCAATATTTCGTCAGCAGTCATTTCATTTTCGTTGCAAATTTTGACTGGTAATAAAGGATTTGTATTACAAAATTGTGTTGCAATCATGTACCATTGCCAGTCTAACAGTGGCCAGACCCCCATTTTTTTTCTTTTTCCTGAAAAAATGGGTAAAATAGTTATAGCTCTCATTTTGTTTCGTCTTGACTGTGTCTGAATGACAGAAAGATTAGTGAACATGACACGGCACTGCAATGTTTTGGTCAGGGGACACAAGGTTAGATCGTGGACTAAATAGAGAGGAGTGTGTAACTTCAACTTAGCCCACCTGCCAACATTCTTCCACATGCCAACCCATTTATGGTCAGGCCGCAACTGAGTCAATGGCTTCCCTTCGCGCGGGTTGGGTACAGTGCGCCAAGGGAAGCTGTTGGCCTAGGGGGCGCTATCATGGACGGTCTTACATATAAATCTCAGCAGAAATGTTTTCTAGTAGGTCAAAACGTCAAGGCAGAAGACAATTTGCATCGGCCACTTTGGGTCATTGGAACGGGAAAGGGTTAATGTCACAACTCCAATTTCCAATTTTACAAGCTGCCTCGAATAGAAGAAAAACGGCATTTCTCACGCAATCCTTACGTCCAGACATACCAAGTATGAATAATGCCATCGATCGAATCCTCTCAATTTGTAAGGTCGTATCCCAAGGAAACCCTACAGGATTTTTCTCCGCTACGCCAAATTATCGTCTAACCTGGGCTCGTCTCCCCGTCGCGTAAACAACGTTAATGTCCACTGGAATTTTTAGCCTGGGTCTTCTACCCACATGGTAACATGAATAACAATGAACACTTCTTAAGTCCCATGGACTTGTCACCCCGGCTAATTCCCTTGGCCTTTCTGCCCTCACACAAAGCAGATATAGGAGGATAAGGCCATATAAAAATTATCGAGTTTATTATCACTAGCTGAAATAAGAAAAACAAAAAAACAAAAACAAAACAAAACAAAAACAAAAAACTAAAAACAAAAACAAAAAAAAACAAAAAACAAACAAAAAAAAAAACAAAAACAAAAACAAAAACAAAATTTTAAAAATAAATAAACAACAAGGGAAGGGGGTTTTGTTATTTGCATTTGATTTGTTTTGTTGTTGTCTTTCTTCAAATCAAATAATCTATAATCTATTCGCAAGTCCCATTTCGCCACATATGTATACATGTCTTGGGTGCTTTATGGCCAATTATACACTGCCCACAAATATTATATATATATATATATATATATATATAATGGCCAGTTTGTGGGTCATGTCCATTGTCTGCGGGTCACTTATTATCCTCAAACCGGGCCGTAGGCAGTATATACCAAGTATAGCTTATCACAATTTCTGGGCATTTATAGCTTCCCATAATATCTGGGCAGATTTGCTAATTTGTACGTTTCTGACCCCCCTAGGTAGCGCATCGAATCTAAGGCAAAAATGGTTTATGTGCACTTTTCAACTGCCGATAAAGCGAGCAACTGCCCACAAGACGGTCTGAGGATTGCAAATCTGGCCATAAACCACCCAAGACATATATATATATATATATATATATATATATATATATATATATATATATATATATATATATATATATATATATATAACTTTTGAAAGGGTATTATAGAAATAATCTCTTCCGATAGCGTTCTAGCAGGTGATACTGATACTTTATGACGCACTTGACTATTTATTATACATTAGAAAGATACTTTTATTTCACGCGGAAATACAAACTTTTATAAACAAGGCTTTCAAAACTTAATTATCTTAGTCGCATTTGGGATAAGGTCGGAATGTTAACGGTTTTTGTCACTCGACTCACAAGGAACCATGCTGCTGTCGACCCCATCCCCACCGGCCTCATGGAAATTTATATCTTGAAATGAGAAGGGTTTCAACATAGCAAGGGTGAGTCCATTGCAATACATACGTGACTGTTGACTTCTCAGTCCAGCATCGAAAAAAATCTGTGGTGTGTGTTGATCTTCCACGATTTAGCAGGCGCATATTATTCGCTTAGACACTTTAACAAAACATGTGAGAAAAAACTTAACTTATAAAGTTAATTATATATTTAGATTTGTAACTGCATCTCAAACGGTATCTTCACCTAACTGTAACCCATCGTAATTTGCTTTTGGATATTTGCATTTTCGCTTGATTAGAAAAAAAGGAATTCCGCGTCTTTGATTGTATATATTACATTACGCAAGGACCATCATAAAATATGTTTGCTCGGTTTAAATTGGGGCGGGGAAGGCTGTAATTATATCACATGAAATTACAGGGGCGTGAAAATGATCATGATGTCCCCTGTTCGAACAGTTTTCCAGCTGAAGTTGCTAATAAATGGAGTTAATGATGCACGCCTGCGGCGACATGTTTCGGGATTTTCTTGTGGCTGTGGAGGCCTTGACTTTTTTATTCAGTACGTCGGGTTCGTCGCTTCTCATTTTTGAAGGTCGTGTGGGAGTTAGCCTGGGGAATGTATAACTTGTGCGTTCCACTATCGATTATGAAGACTAGAACTACATCCAATTATCGTTAGTCCACCGCCTAACAGAGAAATAGAAATGCACAGATCGCATGTAGAATGTACATATGTGTAAATCCAGCAGCGTAAACCTGCGTCTTAGAATAAAATACCCAGACCCTCAGAAGTCCAACACCCATTACCCATATATAAATACATCCTATTAATCGTGACTAGACATAATAGTGCCATCAATGTCGTCTGCTTCGTTTTGATTGAGAATTATACTGCGTTTTGCGATTGTTAAGGCACCACAAGGATGCATCCAGCAGCTGTTGAATCTGTACGTTGAGGGTGAGAAATGAGCTATAAACCTGTCGGTCCATGCATATCCTGCGTGGCAAATGTCAGGCCACCACCTGCCGAACAGTCTGCATTTTTGATACGCCGAGTTTATTGGGATATATCGACTCTTAAACCATCATGCTAAAGTAATTAGCAACGCAGGCAATGCCACGAACAGTTTTGTGTTTGGCTTCCGAGGGAAGATTTTTACTGCAGTGAAAAAGCGGAATGTGTATTGCATTTCCATCGACAGTGTGGGGGCCACAGAAACTCGCAAGTGTGCATTATGAATTTTGGTCCCGCATTTTATGCGGCACCTGCTGGCCATAACAGGCATCACTATTATCCTGCTACATGACAAAACATCTGAGTAGTTTTCATTTTTGCAGGTGTTGTTAAATTGGCAATGTATGATAGGCACACGAGAAAAATATGTTAGGAGTGTGTGTAACGCTCCAAACAATATAGAGCTTAAATTTCAATGAATATGCTGCTGAATCGGGCATGAAAATCTAACACATGGGGGACGCGTGGGGCAAGGTACGCACAACCCATTCATATTTTCGCTTGATTGAGATGTGTGCGCTGAACTATTTTTCCCGCCTTTGACTCATGAACGTACATCAGATAGGATAAATGTGTTAATTTTGCGAGCGTGCAATAATTTTGAAATTAAATGTGCCACTGAATTAAAAACATATATTTCTGCATGGGACATGGACAAATTTGCGAAAGTAAATATCAGCGAAGCACAAAGAATATAACTTGGCAATAAAAAAATAAAATCAATAGTCATAGACGTAAATGGAGGGAAATCAAATTTTAGCTTCACTGGTTTACAAAAAGGTTATTTGATGAGTAATCACAAGAAATTGTTGACCTGAATGTTGTTGTATATTGTTGAATATGTACCTCTGTTGTCAATAAAAAAATCTTTTTTTTTTTTTTTTTTTTTTTAAGCACAAACGATAGTATATGAACCGGGAAATAAAGTATAGTCTCGAACTTATATACTTTTAGAGTAGCTTAGCTGTGTCAACCATCATTGAAAAGTCAATAAGCCTCCACGTGTTCGCATTGCATGGCATTTATTTTAAGATGCAGTTTGATTCCCCTTGCTGCTGTACACAATATTATTGGCACAGTCTGGCAGGGTAAGGGAGAAAAGCAAACGTTCACCAATTATAACTTCCAGTGGCAATCAATAAATTGATATTATAATTTATGCTATTTGAAAAGAATTCTCTCTCTCTCTCTCAATCTATATTAAACGATAACTAAAAGCAATAACTTGCTTCACATGTATGTTTGTTTGTTAATATTTTTATCTTAAGATATTTTATATATCATTTTTAGGGACCTGGCAGTACGACTATATTACAGTTTCACAGGGATATACTTTACTGGGCAAAAGAGGAATTTGAGAGGGAAATATGCTGAGCGAATTTGAATCATTGGTGAATATTGCACAAGAAAGGTTGGTGTCATTTTCTATACACCTCTAATCAACAGTAAAAACATAGACAACTACAGTGCTCTATTATAATGCAACACAATATATTTGAAAGATGATTGTTTTTGAACACAGAAAATACACAGTATAACTATCGTTATAAATCAAGATTCACAGTCACCAAGCAATCACTTGTATTGTTCTTTCTGGAGTAGTCAGTCTGCATGTAGTTGTAAACAATGATTAAACTTATTCTATGTTTCTACTTTTGTCCTCAAGTGCCGTTTTTTAATTAAATAACGACACAATATTGACGTCATTTTTTTTTTACTTTTTTTGTTGGTGGGGGTGGGGAGCGCAAGGTTTCCTACTAGGATAAAACAAAAGCATATGTGGCTACAGAAAAACAATTCATGAAATGAAATGAACCTTTAATGACTGCGCTTCAATAAATTAGTAAGCAATCCGTCAAGCACAAGACATAAACAACGTAAATGCACAGACTAAGCACTTACAATACAATACAACACCATGCCACGAAAACAAACCAAAAAAAAAAAAAAAAAAAGGGGGGGGGAGGTAGGATTTCCAACAGAAGGAATGCATATGCGGAAATGTAGCGTATAAAGTGTTGTGTATGGGAGTCGATAATGTTTTATCCCGAATAACTATGCAATCCGTAATGAAAGTTTCAAAGACTTCTATTAATTCTGGATCTTTCAAGTTTATAACAAAACCAAACATATCTTGAGCACTATATATTTATATACATATATATATATATATATATATATATATATATATATATATATATATATATATATATATATATATATATATATATATATATATATATATGTATATATATATTGCCGAGGAGTTTCAAATTTGATACAATCTTAACAAAATGATAGTCGTCTTCGATCTGCCGACATGTTTCACATAGACTTTCGCCTCCAGGAACTTTGTTCGGCCGCTTGTGTATACTAATTTCTATTTGAAGCTTGTGAGCACTTAAGCGTGAACGCCTTATGTTTTTTCTCACAACCTGTAGATATTGTTCAAACTCAAAATGTAAAGGTTGAATATCTTCAAAACTGTTATAGACAGAGATGTTATTCCAACTTCATTTTATACTGTTTTTTTTAGAAAGGTGCATCAAAATTAACCACAAACAAAAGTGACAGAATTTCAGGTTATGTTAATTAGAGGCACTTGAAAAATTCAGTGTTGGGTATCTGCAAAACTATGATAGGTAGAGGTGCCATTCAAACGTCTATTGATTGGTTTGTGATATAAGCGCGTCCAATGACACAAACAACGAAATATGTGAGTTTGAATTTATGCGAACAGCTTAAATGTTGAATATCTTCAAAATTGTTGAAGGTAGAGTTATCATTCCAACTTTTATTTAAAACTTTGTGCTGTAGTTGTACCCAATGAATCAAAAGTAAAATTTGTAGCATTTAAATCTATGTAATTTTGGAGACACACAGACAAACTTGCTTTGTAGCAAGTCTTCTCTGTGGTTTCTAATTTGGCCTTTTAAAAGGTGTAGCGTCATTCAACATATCAGATTTAGTTTGGTTTAAACATTTTTCATCAGAAAAAAAAACACCATCGGTCAACAGGTACAATGCCTACATTAAGACCTCTCGTACATAAATTTAAGTGACAGTACATGCATACAATGTTGGACTGCCACATAACATATAGTTACAGGCACAGTACGTTACAGACAGCAGAAAGTGAGAGGGAGAAGGAGGAGAGGCCATTGGGCGAGCGTGTTTTGATTTTATTATCCATATCTTGAACTGGCGACGAAATAACTGTATAAATTTAAATTGCAACTAGAAAAGATGATATGCTGCATAGCAAATCAGTGTGTGTATCCTCAAAGCATATTGGTATGGAAATGTACAACTATTCTATAACACAGGAGTAGAAGTTGGAATGGCATCTCTATCTATTATAGATTTGAAGTTACTGAAGGGTTATAATTTCTAATGGTGCTACTTAGGATAATTGAAATTGCTACAACTTTTGTTTTTAATTCATTAGGTGCGCAATGGTCAATAACCCCTACTGGAAGTTAGGATGACATCTCCATGGAGGATGATAGTTTTGAAGATATCCAAGATTTAGAATTACAAATGCTGCTAATTAGCATAATTTAAATTGTGACAAATTTCATTTTAAATTCATTACATGCGCAATGGTCAATAACCCCCAAGTACTAGTTGGAAAGACTATCTATAATACTTTTGAAGATCTTCAAGATTGAAAATTTCAAATGCCCCTAATTTGCACAATTTTAAACATCTTCATTCCTCTGTATAAAAAGGCCCAACTCCTTGTATGGACGTACAAGCATGCCAGATTTGGAGTTGCTATATATAATAGTGTCAAAGAAAAGTGTCGGACAAAATTGCTGGTAAAGAAAGAAAGAAAGAAACAAACAAAGAATTTCAGGAAAGCAGAAAAGTATGAGTTGACACACACACTTTAATGAGAAGTACTTGTTTGAAAGCTTTACTGAGGTTAACTAATCTTTAAATCTCTCAGTAGATTTAATATAACAATGTACAGATCGAAAAATGCCATGATTTGCGTTTTGATTTCCACCTTATATTCCCTAAACTAATGTTTTTAGGTTGAGTGGTGCCAAAGATGAAATTTCGGTTTGAAGTTTGTCCCTTTGGATGGGATATTTGCTACACTGAAAAAATAATGGAAGTAATCCTCAGCAAAATGACGATAGGAACAAAGTGGGGACACTATCAAGCCCATTTTATACAAGTCGGAGTTCACCTGGATACAGCCCATTCTCATCCTGACATGTATTATGACAACTTTTCTTTCTCCAAAGTAGAATAATCCATTTCTTTTTGGTTTGCTTTTGCTTAATTTCCGTTTGAAGTCGTCAACATTTTTCGAATTTTTTATTGAACTTGAAAGAAGTTTCCATTCACGGATAGCAGATGGGAGGAAGGAGTTATAATGTATGTTATTCCTAGCAAAAGGAGATGCTATAGTTTGTCTGGATCTTATGTTATATGCATTTCTTTCTCCCACTGTCTGGGGAACTAGGTTACAGAGGTAGGCAGGAGCAAAACAATTTACTATTTTGAACATGAGGACAAATTTTTGTTTGCGTCTTCGTTCGGAAAGTGTTTCCCAGCCCGGTTCTTCGTATATTTTACTGTGACTTGTTTAACTCATTGCTCCTGGTACAACCCGGGCTGCAATCAGTTGAATACTTCCCAGGAGTGCCTGTCCGATCGTGTGCATCCATCCCAGACCACGCTGATATATTCTAAACACGGCAGAAAGAAAGAGAAGGAGAAAGCCTCCAGCTCCCGTCTGTTCAATTTATATTGGAGGCTTCTGGTCTATAAGCTTTATCACTTTCAGAGATTTCAAAATGTCATAAACAGGTTGCTCAAATTCTACTTGTTCTAAAATATTTTGCTGATGAGGAATATTATGCCCATCCAGTGTAAGGCCGAGGAATCAACCCGACATTGTTCGAGACAAAAAGTGATTAAAAATGTTTGCTTTTGTTGTATTATCGGAAGTGACTGTATTATCTAAAACAATTGCAGGAATTGATGATATAGATTCTGCAGAAATAATGTATTTCATCATTTTCCACCAATTTTTGCTATTTTTGCTTTTGAATTTGCCCTTATTAACAACTTTACATTGCTTTTCGCAGGTCATATATATAAGCGTCACGCAAGTCACGGAAATACATGTATATCCGTATGTGGTGATTTTCATTTGATACCTTTGTTTTTTATGGATTCTTTCCACTTTCCTCTTTTCAGTATGCAATTTGGACGTGTACCATGGTGCATCAGTTGCACGTATGGTCACATTTCTTTTGGTTATACAAGCTTGTGCAACGGCAGGGAGGACTGGGTCCACATGTTGCAGGCCGTGTCAATACAATCACTATCGAAGCAGGCATCCCAGTCAGCCTCATCTAGTTTTTGCCGGAAAGTATCAAAATCAGCTCTAGAGTAGTCCCATATGTGTCGGTCGAAACAATTAGCTTTTTGCACCCTGAAAAATAAACTTGCTGCAACAGTGTAGTGGTCGTTTTGTCCCACAGGCGGCAGCACAGTTATAGACTTCATATATTGAGTCATTTCAATAGTTTTGGATCCAAACAACTTGACGTTTGTTGGGATATTCTCGTTGGTTCTGTTACGTGAAGTTTTAAATGATTGTGAAGAACAAAATTAATATATATTTTTTTACCATGATATGTTTTTGGATCAGCGTTCAAGTCGCCCGCTATCATAAAGT
>OZ026627.1:65175119-65187619 GCA_964020975.1 Hermodice carunculata | reverse complement strand
CACTTTACCGATATTCTGAAGGTCGAGCAAATGGTTTCTGGCTTTGAATGGTCACGGGTCACAGTGGACAGCAACAATTTTCCACTTGCTCAAATTGTGCACAGCGTGTTTAGAGCACATATAATATAGTGCATGATCACTTCTAAAGTATTTTGCATTCATTCATAAGTTTTCTTTATGCGATTTCTGGTATATCCCGTGGGGAACAATAATCCTCCAACCTGACGTCATCTCGGGGGACCTCTGTTATTCCTTGAAACCTTATTTTCCAGATAGGTAACGATTGCTTGACCATGATATAAGGATCACCATAATGAGTACAGCATGACTCTTATGTGTATTAGGGATGGTTCAACATTATCATCATTTTTGAATTAGTACTTAGGGTACTAAATTTCATGACCCCCCTCCCTCATCCCAAATTAGTACTTTAAAAATGATGATCCCCCCCCAAATCATCGCAAAATTGCACAAAACAGGCCAAAGATTGACCATCATTTTCCATATCCGTGAAAGTGTACAGACCCATTTAACCCCCTCCCCCTTGCGTACTGTAAGTACTACTTCAAAAATGATGAAAATGTTGAATCATCCCTTAATTGCATTTATGTAGATGTTCAACCGAAAAGAAAACTTACCTGTAAACACATCCTGCGCGTGGCTTTGTCCGATGACCACAAATGCTGTCAAATATAATTAAATACAATGCCAAAATAACAACTGCAAAGATATTTGATCAGCCAGGTAGCATGTTGCAAAGTCCTGCTAATTTGATAAAGTGTACCCACTCCAGGTGAACATATAACAATGCTAAAGTAAACATATAAAGTAAGTTGGTTGCTTTGCCCCTGGGGCCGAAATGAAGCACTATTAACATGGCACAGTTCTGTATTAACACAAGTTGTACCTAACGAGTCAACAAACTGATACTGTCCGTCTGTAACTTAATTATGTGGAATTTACAAGGATGCATTTGGTATAATAAAGTTGTTTTGGTAACTCTACTTCTTATTATCAACAGGTAGCATGTATCGTTTTTCTACCTACGTGCAGAAATATACTGAAAAGCTACAGAGTGTATATAAGCCACTGTGTATATATATGTAATGGACTGTAGCTCAGTCATGCTTGATTGATTTGCCTTCCTGACCAAGGTAGGAACTCTCGCCGTATGATATTGGTCGCACTCACATAATTTTGCCGCCTGTCAAGGGTAAATTGACAAATACACAACTTACCCATGTAAAGCACACTTAGAGTCCCGCCTGACATATTAGTCCTCACATGTCCAAAGTTGTCTCTGTGCAGACCTATTTCACTCCCTCTGCTCTGCCTCTATAGCTATTTTTAGTTCTTCGCCATTGGCACAGAGCGAAGGGTCTTTCGTATTCATAGCTGAACGCTGCCAGAATTTCGGACAGGCAAAGAGAATGGATTTGAATAAGAAAGTCCACGTTTTGGTCAGGTGAACAATCATATAGGTGGCTGTTCCGTTGCACACTATAATATATAAACACAGTGAACGCTAACGTTTTCAATACTAACATCTTAGGAGGATACTCATAGATTCATTGATTGTTATGCAACTAAACCTGAGAAAGGAAAATTATAATGACTAATGTTACAGTATATTATAATCTCTTCAAATATTTGTTGAAGGAAATTTTCAGCAATACTATCTATAATCTTCATTTCTGCTGTTGTCGTCGTCATCCTCCTCTTCTTATCATCACTATTACTATTACTGTTTCTATCATCATCATCATCATCATCATCATCATCATCATCATCATCATCATCGAATAAGCTAACTTATTCGTCTTCTATCATTTTTGTAGGACTATATTTCCCGGCGAAAGAGCAGAAAACTCAGTATTATGTTTTTAAATATCTTTGCTATGGCATTGAATGACAATGTAAAATACCAAGCAGTCTCTGTGCTGTCGCTCAAAGTTGGAAAGAGATGCAAGAAGAGGCGCCTTATGTTGTTTTTACACCTGACTGCTCTCTATATATATAACCCCGGGAGTAGTGGCTAGTGTCGTAATGCCTGGGGGCTTTCTCATGGTACACCGTCGGTGACCTGTCATGAATACAATAGATGGTTGTCCACTGCGGGGGAAAATAATCCAATAGTAAATGCCCGTGATGGGGCGGGGAGGCATTTTGAATTACTTTTGCTGAACTATTCGCAGCTCAGCGGACTTGAAAGTCTGCTGAGCTGATGATTGGTCTTAAGGCACCGTCCGTCATTTGTTTTCCGTCCTGTGTAGTTTGGCAGATTCATATTTTGGACTTTCCTTCGAAAACGAGCAACGGGCCTCAGCAGCGGACATACGATTTGGCGTCATATATATATATATATATATATATATATATATATATATATATGTATATATATATATATATATATATATATATATATATATGCCGACTCAGTAAATATACTGCATATCCGTGTTGATATGGCACTCGCACATAACTACCTCCATTGAACCATTCTTTTTTATGAATGGGGATTTGGTCGAGTGGA
Source organism: Hermodice carunculata (assembly GCA_964020975.1). Taxonomy (NCBI): domain Eukaryota; kingdom Metazoa; phylum Annelida; class Polychaeta; order Eunicida; family Amphinomidae; genus Hermodice; species Hermodice carunculata. The sequence continues at coordinate 65,185,086 of OZ026627.1, read as the reverse complement.
TATGTGCGTTTCCCATTTCAGCTAGGCGACTGGTGCCAAAGGTTGCAGGTTCGAGTCCCGCTCGTTCCGAACATAAAATATATATTTTCGGCATTTCCTTAATGCTGGTGGATTTAAGTCCCCGATTTTGGAAATAAATGCCGACTCAGTGAATATACTGCATATCCGTGTTGATATGGCACTCGCACATAACTACCTGCATTAAACCATTCTTTTATTAAGAATGGGGATTTGGTCGAGTGGATATGTGCGTTTCCCATTTCAGCTAGGCGACTGGTGCCAAAGGTTGCAGGTTCGAGTCTCGCTCGTTCCGAACATAATATATATATATATATATATATATATATATATATATATATATATATATATATATATATATATATATATATATTATATATATATATATATATATATATATATATATATCAAAATATATATATATATATATTATATATATATATATATATATATCAAAGCGTATGTGCTTTTTCAGTTGTCCAGGTTTTACTCTTGCCAGGTCCACTGTTGAAGAGGACTGTTGTATTGAGAGGCGTCTGTCGATAAGCTTTGTGGACATATCTCAAAAGTTGTTATGTAATAAGCGTTGTGTTATGTTTGGTGTTTGCCCCATGCTCCCCGGTGATCAGTATGCAACATAGCGACGGGATAATTGTGTCCTGCTGTTTTGTTTTTTGTTTGTTTGTTTGTTTGTTTTCTAGACCCGAATGTTTAGTTTAGTATCGATGACATAAGCGCCCCCCTCCCCGCCTCAAATGGCAGAAACTCATTGGGCATGCCATACACGTGACTTTATATAGTATGACATGCATTTTGTGTTAAAATTGTAACCATCTCTGTTTCTTTTCCTGTTCCCCATTCTTCTACCCTTCAGGTTCTAGTTTCTTCCCTTCTTCTTGAACGCAGTACATTATCTAGAATTTTTAATTGTTGATGGTTTTGTGCGATACATGTATCAGCTAAACACCTTAAGCAAAATACTGCTATATCCGTGTTTGATGAAGTGCAGTCAAAGTAGTTTCATTTCATTCCCCGTAGATGGTAATTACTGTTGAGGTTTTTACTACTGTCGCGATTATTGTTGGTGTTCATTTATTTGTGCTGTCAAGCGAAACATGCACAACTGTATGTTGTTGCTGTAGTTGTTAAATCTTTATCTTAAAAGGTTGAATGTCACACAATACTTCAATATCATGATCCATACCCGACGTTTGTTAGCCACGTTCTCTACTTACCATGTGTGTTCCTGTCGCTGTCTGCATCTAAAGTGTAAGTGTAAATACAGAAACAATTGATAATTTTATTTCTTACTTGTAACTGGTTTGAACATATTATTGGGACTTTGTACTGAGTTTTGGAAAGAATTTAATGTAAAGTTCAATCGCTCAAAATTTAATGGCTGTTCTTCACAGACAACGATGGATATCAGTCAGTAAGAAGGGACAGCAATTTGATAGAATTGGTAAACATATTATCTCGGTAATTCTGTGGGAAGAGATTCTCTGACATATACTGTTCAACGATATACTGCTAAGCTATATTCCAAAGTCAATATTATAAAGGCTGAATTTGGACATGCTTTTTCGGCTGCATGTTATAAACTGTGTCAATTCCATGCTACGTCCTTTTATGGATCCTGGTTATGGGACTTTTCAAGTTGAAAAGTGGAGAAATTATTTATCGTTTGGCGTAAATATGGGGATTTCCATACCAAACCCACAAAATATTGCTCCCGGAGATATGTAAAACAAAACCTTTTGAACTGTGGTTACATTCACGTTTCTTAAAAATTCATTCCAAAACCATATAGCAGTGATAATCCCCTGGTGAAGATTTGTTGCAAAATAATTGAATACGGTTCACAATCGGCAGTCAGTAGGTCGTTCAATTATCTATTGCATAAGCATTTTGTGTGCCTTCAAAAGTTGTAAATATGGCTAGGTGAAAATTTAAAAGTCCAAAGAACTTGACCTGTAGAGATCACTTGTAAATAAGAAGCTCAACATGATCAAAACAAAAACAAAAACAAAAACCCAAAAACAAATGAAAAACAAACAAAACAAAAAAACAAAAAAGGAAATAAAAAAAAACAAAAAACAAAAAAACAGAAAAGAAACGGTTTATAGAATTATGGCTAGAAGACACTTTTAAATGACAAAGTGACATTGGTCTTTGACCCTTAGAGGTCACATGCAACTTACAAAAATGTGCAGTGTTCCAGTCCCTACAATTAGAGTCTAACCCAAAAAACATCATTAAAATGTCATGAAAATTGACCACGTGGTCGTTACATGAAAATTTCAAAAGTCCAACGGACTTTGAACTTTGACCGTAAGAGGTTACATGTAAATTCCATATATATGCAGTGTTGCAATACCTACCTACAGGAGTCTAACATGGTTAAAATTGGATGAAAATTGACGGAGTTATGGTTGGATGAAAATTTCAAAGGTCCAAGTGACCTTGACCTTTGACCTTTAGAGGTCACATGCAAATTACAAAAGTGTACAGAGTTCCAAATGATAGTTACCTGTATCTATAATAAATTTGGAGATATTGAAGATTAAAATTTTTGCATGGCCCCAATTTGCACAATTTTCAAAACCATCACCCCACTTCATAGAAAAAGTATTTTTATTTAGAGGTTTACGCGTGGCAGGTTTGGAGTTTCCAAATACAATAGTGTACGAGAAAATTGTCTGACCAAATTGCCGGTAAAGAAAGGAAGAAAGAGAGAAAGAAAGAAAGAAAGAAAGAAAGAAAGAAAGAAAGAAAGAAAGAGAGAAAGAAAGAAAGAAAGAGAATGTTTGTGTTGGCACACAGACAAAATATTAAGAGTTTTCAAATTCTTTGTGATAACATGTTGAATATAAATACTGTATACACCCTATTCAAAATTCCCTGCCACATTTGGAGTACTACAGACCTCTGGTGGCAGAAACCAGAATGAGGCTGTGGGGTAAGATGTTGGATCGAGTTGATGTCAAGGATGATGCCATTGACGTGGCCCATAGTGAGCGACAGAGGTCAAATAGACCAAAAGCAAGGGTTTTCATATTCGATGGAAGTATAAATTTGAGGTGATGAGGCAGAGGAGAAGTTTAAAAGATCTTTCTAATCACAGGGGATCTGACACGAGAGGTATATATACACTCAATTCATTCGGCACGCAATCACAAAGAGTAGAAAACGCCTAGACGCTGGACTGTAAAGCTACATAAAAATTGCAAAAGGCAAGGTGTGTGAAATTAAATATGGACTCACGGTGGAAAATGTGCTGAGGTGACTTACATGTTACACATGTTGTACTTGTTATGTACTTGAACTTGTGTTCAACTCTATACGTCAGCATTTGCATCTTTAATGTATGATGCTATATTAGGGATAGCTTTTGCATAATACCTTTACTGGATAATATCCATGTTCTTGTGTTCATCATGTATGATCTACATTTTTACATGTATTTTTTACGATGGTTAGCTCACCAATACCATTACACGATTATCTTTGTGGACTTCTGTGCAACATAATATGCATGGTTGACACAGCTAGTTATGTGAAGAATACTTTCGGCAAGTGCCCTTCTAACTGGAGTGCGTTTATGGATCCTTGTTCAACACATATGCGTGATGTTATGATGTCATATGACGGTTATTTTCATCAAATACCCTCCTTCACGGATTACATTTGCGCGATCCTGATCAATACCATATTCGTATTTGACACCTGAAACCGATACTTGTGACGCATACCCTGACTAGATTCAGATTTATCTGTGTATAAAATGTAATTTATACTTAGTAAAGGACCCACCGTGCATTTATTTATGTAGTAGATATATAGACATATACTGGCCACAGACCACAGTTATAAATTCTTCTATTTTTCATATTAGCATTTTTCAGTCTAAAAAATCAGCATTTTGGTATTTCAAAATTCCGTGAACAAAAATGTTAGAAAAACACGGATGGATTTTTGTCATATAATTCTCAGCTCATGAATTTATGATAATTGAAATACGAAACAACACCTGGATGTCAGCTTTATACAGGTGTATGAACTGTGCTCTTGCCAGGTTCACATTGACCTTCCCCACCATAAAGCTCCCACCTGGCCTGGACGACAGTGCATCTGTATGACCACCAATGAAGCAACTCTGTGATGCAGCAAACCTGACTTAGCTAACTTTATTTAAATAGAAGCTACAGCATGCTGAAAACACAGTATTTTCACAATTACGGACTATCTCCGTTGGGATGCGCAACCAGCCAATCACAACTGTGGTCTGTAACCTACTACTAAGAGGTTAAATATTTCTAAAACACACCCGAATATCACTTGACCACAACCTGTACAATTAGGTGTAGTTAAGTGCAAACAACTCTTGAACTTATCTTTTGTTGACAGTGAATGCTTGAAGGTTGTTGCTGAATGCAGTATATATGTTGGTTAATACAGTCTGTACAAAAAATATGTAACCCATTTATTCCCTTTATACTGTAATTACCGACATAAATCACTTATTTGACGTTAAGGTCGGGATCAAGGAAGTTAAGATTTAACTCACTTCGCTATGCTAGTGTAAAATCACCCGAACTCTGTAAGGAACACTGCAGGATATATTTGTTGTTCTTCCCTTTCTCCACATAGACACATTTGTTTGTTGAATACATGTAAACGCCTGCACTGCCCGGTTCCTAAAAGCAGTTGTGTCTAATAACTGCACATTGTGGGGGTGGGTGGTATTACTGGCCGGAATGACTGTTTTTTTGTTTGTTAATGTTTGGTTCAGAAGTGTATGGTACCGCATTCTGCGTTTGGTAAAAAATGCATCTGCTCGAGTCTGTTAATTGTGTGTGGAATTTAAATTGTGGCTGTGACAGCAGAGGTGGACACTGAACAGTTTACATAACACTGAAAAAAAAAAAAAAAAAAAAAAATAATGGTAAGGTTCGAGGCTTGGTTTATGTATATTCGCTGAACCAAATGTGTCGTTTGTATACTTAACATAGTTAATGGTTTTCAGATATAAACACGTGTAGATCAGTTTTGTAATTCGTTGTGAGCAGTGTTGGTGTGTGTTATAGATATATCACGCAATAATTGTAGATTACTTTAGCAGGAACCTGGGAACATTGGATGAGGTAACACGCAATGTGCTCATGAAGATGCAAACTCTAGATATGTGATGGTCCGTGTCTTGGGAGGACCCTCCATTGGAAGAGCGGTGGGGTTTTCAAAGACTGCTCAGGCTGAATACTGCGCAATGTTTTTAATGAGTTTATAATGTATCTCTTGCGCAGGACCTGTTTGGAAAACTGTTTTCGTACTGGAGCGGAGGGTGCGTACGTCTGAAATTTTCGAAGCTGCTCAAAAGTCTATGGCCGATACAGGACGTTTTGTATATTTATGACCTCCGTGTATTGTATCTGTTTCCATGTGTCTTCATCAAAACATCAATATGCCAACAATATCACAAAAAAGTACAAGAGTTTTCATACTGCAGTTTTTTTTATATTTATTTATTTAAGAATATGCTTACCCTGGGTGACCCTTTCAGAGCACAGCTCTGTTCTTCCAAGGGGCCCAGCATACATCTAGATGAATAACTTAACTAAAAATGTAATGTACAAGGAAACAAAACTAAAACTAACTAAAATCTTATAAGGGTTAATAAGACAAGGCGAGATTACTAAACAAATCTGCAACACTAGAAAACTTAAAGGAATTAAGAAACACAGGTACTAAGATACAATATCATTTAAAAATGTGAGACTTATACAGACATGTGAAGTCATACACATTTTCACAGTCCTTTAAAAAGTGCGGCAGGCTATTAAAATGCAAGCACCTTCATACTCAAATATAGGTTTGAATATACTTTTTTCAGGAAAGGGAACATGGATATTATTTCCCGCTGCGTATTTTGTTTAATAGTGATTAATTTCATTTAGAATGCAGATTTGGTCGCAAAGATAGGTGCAAGACCATGCGTGCATTTGAACATTAGAATAGCCATATGAAACTTCCTCCTCTCTTTAATTGTCTGCCATTTCAAACTTTTAACAATGTCTTCACCCCTAAAGTTTACATCATCATAATAGGAGATATGTTTATTAATATCCTGTCACAACTGCATACCTGAGTGCCTAGTCTCGCTTGGCGGGATATGGCGAGATACAGGTAGGTACCTGTTGGGACAAGGGAGATATTACTACAATTTTGGAAATACAGAAAATTTCTTAAAGGCATATGGAAATTTTTCTTTATACATGGCTCGGGCAGTGCTAGATGAATACCAGTTTGGCATTTGTGAACTTAAATTTCTCACAAAACGTTAATTTTGTGAGAAATGAACATATGGCCCTGTCCGTGACAGTGATGTGACCCGCACGTCCCCCGTGATCCCCTGTCGTCAAACCCGTGCCTTGTGGCGGGAAATTAATATGCACACGGCGTATAACTCCAGACTATTCTGGCTGCAGCATTTTGCAGTCTGTGTGCTAGCACATGTATAAGCCCCTTCTCCGTACAAGCACCCCACACAGTGTCGGCGTAATCAATACAAGGTATGATTGTTGACTTAAATATTGTCTTGGCAAAATTTTTCTTAATCGTCTAAGTATGGCTAGTTTCCCCATGACTTTTGTATGCAGTTTATCCACGTGCGTATTCCAAGAAAGATCCGCATCCACATGCATATCTCAATATTTAATGCAATCTACTTGTTTTATTTCATGGCAATCTAAATTAATTACCAAGTCATTTTTAGCGTTTTTTTTAACCATTTATAACCATTGTATTTGACCTGCTTGCATTTATTGATAGTTTGTTACGCTTATACCAATGTTGTATATTATCGTTATGCTGTTAGTGTATTTGGGTACTTTTGCCATTTTTATATTTTAAGTATTGTGATGCTGTTTACTTCACCTATGGTCGGACAGGTAACATTTTGTATATTCACTTATGATTGGACTGGTAACTTTCTTGTTACGTCCTGTGTGTTTTTTTATATAATACTATGCGTCTCTGTGTTTTGAGAGGCAACTTTTTAGTACCGGTATCTTGATATACTGTCAGGCAATCTAGAATAAACAAATACTACTAAAGTAAAATAAATATCTGGAGAGGGACCACTATACAGGTAAAAAAGTCTGCATGTTTAATTTAGCAGACATACTGTGTGACTATATTAATACATGTGCAGTTTTTGTAAACTTGATACATGTTGGAATTTTTTTCCCGCTATGTTGACGTGTGTCAAGCGTTATTACCAACAACTGTATGATCCTACAATTTCACGCAAAAAGTGTGGGAATGTCCATGCATGTGAGCTAATGTGTGGTAAAAGGTGCCAATTTTAATACTTTTGCATACTTAATATATATATGGTGTGAAGCTATATATAAAGACGACTTTTAGCATCTGTCCTTCACAACACAGCTCTAGAACTAGTTTGATTGCCTTTAATACATGTTTAAATGACACTACTATAAATTCGAGATAGGAATTCATAATTGACGATGACTTAGTAACGCGCACATTTATCAATATGTTCTCTATGTGATTAATAGGATATGTAAATACGTAAACTATGTACAAATATATTCATAATTTTCCCGAGACTCACTGCACTATTATTGGAGAGTATCAGAGAGCAGTCGTTGGCTTGGGGTGGCATGCCAAAGAATATACCCCCCCCCCCACACACACATATATATATATATATATATATATATATATATATATATATATATATATATATATATATATATATATATATTACAACAGATGGCAGCACATGTGTCTTCTCCTTTGTCTTTGACTTATTAAATGTGTGTCAACACACACTTTCCTGTTTTTCCTGAAATTCTTTCTTTTCTTTCTTTCTTTCTTTCTTTCTTTCTTTCTTTCTTTCTTTCTTTCTTTCTTTCTTTCTTTCTTTCTTTCTTTCTTTCTTCTTTACCATCGAATTTGTCCGACACTTTTCTCTGACGCTATTATACATAGAAACTCCAAACTTGGCATGATTGTACCTCCGTACAAGGAGTTGGGTTTTTTTATACAGAGGAATGAAATGTTTAAAATTATGCAAATTAGATGCATTTGAAATTTTAAATCTCGAAGATCATCGAAAATATGATAGATAGTGCTGTCATTCCAACTTCTTATAGGGGTTTATTGACCATTGCGCATCTAATGAATATAAAACAAAAGTTGTAGCAATTTGAATTGCAACACCTTATTTATTATTATTAATTAGCAGCACTTGGAATTTTACAACTTGAATATCTTCAAAACTATTATAGATATAGGCGTCATTTCAGCTTCTACTAGGGGGTTATTGACCATTGCGCATGTAATGAATCTAAAACAAAAGTTGTAGCGTTCGGACGACGGAATAGCTAGGGTGCAATTTAAATTATGCTAATTAGCAACATTTGATATTTTCAATCGTCACTAACTTCAAAGCTAAAGTAGATAGAGATGCCATTCTAACTTCTACTTCTGCGTTATGAATATATGTACATTGCCATAGCAACATGCTTTGAACACAGACACACACTGATTTGCTGCGCAGCAAATCATGTTTTCTAGTTTTCGTTACTTTCATTTCTTTTTCTGTTCATCTTTCCTCATTCGAATGGTAATGCTTTTGTGTTAGATGTCGTGTTCTGATGCACGCGGTACAGTTGTAAAAAATGAACTGGTTACACTGCAATGTGGTTCTCCGAGGGCTGTACACCAGTGAATCCACATCTTGCAGGTATCACTGTGCATGCTGGCCGAGTTTGATGTTTTAATTAAGTCCTTTTCAGTGGTTTTAAATTTTCTCTGGGAAAACTGTCCCAACATTGATATATTCCATGTATGTATCCTTTCGCAATGCTGCTTTACCCTCGTAATCACATGGTTTTTATAAGTGTGTGTGTGTGGTGTATCTTGTAGTACTATGGCACTGCAAAAGAGAGTTTAACTTTATCAGACAAAGAGTATGGCCATGCCTTTCAATTTCAGAATTCCTGTTCATTAAATGTTACAAGGTTGTCAGATATACCATTCAAGCGTAAAACAAACTTTACCCAGCTTAGGGGACTTCATAATTTTTTTGTTTGTTTTTGTTTGGATTTTTTTTCTATTTTTTCTGTGCATGTTAATTTCCGCCACAAAGCACGTGTTTGATCCCTGGCTATCACGGGGAACGTTCGGGTCACATCACTGTCACAGACAGGACCATATGGTCCTTTCTCACACAATTAGCGTTATTTGAGAAATTTGAGTTCACAAATGCCAAACTGGTATTCATCTAGTACTTCCAGAGCCATATATAAGAAACAAAAAATAACGCCTTCAATAAATATCCTTTATTTCCAAAATATTAATAATATCCCGCTTGTCCACACACCCGTATCTTGGCATATCTCGCCAAGCGAGACTAGGCAATCAGGCATGCGGTTGTGGCGGGAAATTAATATGCATATCTCGTATCCATGTAGATTGTATTACTGGTTGGGGTTGATATCTCCTTTTCTAATAGCATATGCTACAAATGATAAAATAAAGCCCCCCCCCCAAAAAAAATGATCTCATTAGTAAAGTGTTGCAAGGTGTTCTATGCTGCAAACGTGGTCCAGTTGTTTGAAAGTGTAATTCTTTATTACAGCCAGATTCAACTTATGTTCAGAAGTTTAACAAAAATCAATGATGTGCTTTGAATATGCAGATTATACGGAGAAAGGCTTGGGGGTGAGTTACGTACTATCTGTGCATCATAAAATCACAGACAACAGATGATGTGCTTGTCACACAATCAGGAAAAAATACAACTACAGTGTAAATTAGATTTCAAATTGTTCACTAGACAGGGTGAAACTGACGACGACGTTCACTAAGTCAGCAAACAAATGTGGGCGTGTCACTGGATGCTAAAAAGAGATGTCACATC
>OZ026627.1:65067619-65172619 GCA_964020975.1 Hermodice carunculata | reverse complement strand
CTTAAATGTGCTTTAAGTATCGTTGTCATGTGCTTTTCTTTTCATTTTTTTTGATTTTACAAGCTTGCGGCACATATACAATGCACCACCTGTCGGCAGTTTTTGGAATTAATTCTTTTACATTTCAAGCAACCAATTGACCTGACAACGCAGCCTGGCTCATTGAAACATATACAATTTGAACCTATTCGTTTTAGATTTTCGGTGTCTGTCAGGATTTTAATGGATACCCACCGAGTTTTCGTGTACGGGAGTTTACAAAGAGGCCAACCAAATTCGCACATGCTTGAAAACCCGAACTTTGGGGTAGCAAAACACTTAGGGCGTGGTGAGACAGTACATGCCTGGCCAATGATTATAGCGTCACGCTACAATAATGCCTATTTACTGTTTGCGCAAGGACAAGGGCAAGTAAGTTCATTACAGTTTCTTCCAGTAAGTGTTGGGATGTGCATAATGATACAATATTAAGCAATATCATGCAGTGTAATATTTCTTCAACATCTATAGTTTTAGCAAACTTTTGATGTTTGATTTGATGTCTGTGGCACTCATGTTGATGAAGTTCAAAAAAGACCCCACCTGTTTCAAAGACACACATGGGTGAAAGTGCCAAATTCTATGTAACAACTGAATCGTTTTAATTTTTTTTTGTTTATTTTTTTGTTTATGTTTTTTGTTTGTTTTTTTGTTTGTTTTGTTTGTTTTTTTTTGTTTTTTTTTTTTGTTTTGTTTTTTTTTTGTTTTGTTTTTTTTTGTTTGTTTTTGTTTTTGTTTTTGTTTTTTGTTTTTTTGTTTTGTTTTGTTTGTTTTTTTCTTTTTTTTTGTAAAAGTGAAGAAAAAGAAAATGAAGATGCCTGGACATTGCACAATAGACTGTTTGTTGGATTGATAGCTGCCCAATTGGTTAACAGCGTGCTTGCTATTCAGCATAAAACGTTTGTCAATGTTGTGATCTGTGTCAATTCATTGGTCTAACATCAGGAAAATGGAAATTTTGAGGCAAACATGTCGTACATGGTCAACACGGTCTTAAATCTTCCCAATATAAAAGTAATGAGAGTTACACGTACCAAATGGAGGGACAACAAACCGGGTGTAGTTAAGATTGGATTCAATTCCATCCAAGACAAGATTGATGTCCTTCGTCAAAAGGCTAAGAAGGGGACAGATTTCGAGAAAGTTTATCTTCATGATTTAAAATCTCACGAAGAGAGATTATTTGAAAACAAGTTAAAGGTACTTTTGAAAACTGTTCCTGGTGGTGGGCCCTATAAGTTCACAGGCAGTAGTCGTATGGTTAAAGCGGCAGATACACAAAGGGAACGTCCAGGGACAGAGTGAGGGACCGGGGTTGAGACCCCAGTGCAAGCGGCGGTACCGGTCAGACAGACGGGCAACAAGTTAACGGACCACCAGCGAGTGGCGCACCAAATAACGGGGGAGATGGGTAGGACAATTCCTAGCCTTTATATGCTGAATTACCTTTGATTTCAAGGAATATCAACGGATGGACAGAAGCCAGTAAAATTCTGCGTAGCAATATTATAAAAAATGCTGAAGCTGACATCGTTTGTCTATGTGAGACCGATCAAGGCCCCAGTGATACGAATTCGATTCATAAGCCAGATTACATATGTTTTCAATTTAATCGCCCAACAATACATTTTCATGCACCCAAAGCTTCTGGGGGCGTGGCTTTACTTGTGAATTATTCACTGGCCACAGTTTATGACATTCATATTACTGATTGCACTAATGAAGGAATTCTTGGCGTTACACAAAAAGAAAAAAAAAAAAAAATAAATAAACAGACTACACGTTCATTATTTACTCATGTCATTTACCACCTGAAAATTCGACAGGGAGTAATTCTGATGAATGTTTTGGTCATTTGATAGTACAGCTGTATACAAACAGTTATGCTGATGCAGTTTATTTGTGTGAAGACTTCAAATGTAGGATAGGAAATAGTTTAGATATAGCTGTAGGTATTGATGATGCTAAAGAGGGTGTAATTTTATATGTTGTAAAAGCTAGTCATTACAGTCAAGCACTAGTAGAATTTTTGAAAGATGTGATAATGTGTCCTTCAAATGGTTGATTTTCCTCAGCAAATGATAATTTCGCATGTATATCCCCGCGTGGTAAATCGGTAGTTGACTTCGTACTTGTTACATATGATACTTTACAGAGTTGCATAGATTTTCGCGTTGACTCAGTGACAGACATCATGGAAATATTTGGTTTGATAAATTTAGAGTCAACACATTGTAAGCGGACTGATCATTCATTATTGCTTCTAAAATTCAAAGGTGGGTACTCTTATGTAAGTATGGATAATGCAAGGGTTCGAGGCCAGTACACTACTGCAACAGAGACAACGAGTCGGAAAAATAGACGTTATCATTTTGAAGGTTCACATAATGATTTCATGAATAATGTGAGGTGGACAAATGCGGTGATTGAAATAATAACCAATATCGAAAGTTGTCGTAATGATCAGGAAGCTCTTGATTCTGATTATGAAGAGTTGATTGAATGCATTCTGACAGAAATGGATAGTTATTTGGATTATAAAGATGCTAGCTCTGGTGTAAAGAAAAGAATGCGAAATTATAAGCCTTTCTGGGATGAAGATTTGGCAGTTCTTGGCGTGACATGCGCAGTAAAGAGAAAGCTTTTCGTTCATTAACTGGTTCACGTAATGAGTGGAATAGACTAAGAGTACGATTTTGTGATGCTCAACGTAAATTTCATAAGAGTCTGAGAAAAAAGGAAAGAGAATTTAATAAAGAGTCTGTAATGCATATTGAAACTTTAAATACAAGCAATCCAACCGAATTGTGGAAAAGTATTAAAAATCTAGTTCCCCGTAGTAAGACAGAAATTCCTATGAAAGTTCAAGATGGTGATACAATTATTACTGATCCAGGAATGGCGTTAGAATTATGGAATCGAGATTTTTTAAGTTTGCATAACATACCTGACGACAGTATATTCGATTTTGATTTAGAATTGTTTGATTTTGTTAAAAAATGATAACTTGAATATTGAGGCTATTATGGACGAGGACGTTTCAGATGGTACTTGGTTGAACAGAAATATTGATTTCAATGAAGTTTTGAATGTTATATCGAGACTCAACGCTCCGAAGGCCGTGGGTTTAGATAGTGTTCCAAACGAGGCACTAAAAATCATGATGTTATCATAATTTTTGTGCCTGATTTAACCAATGTTTTTGGGTTTAGTGAAGTGCCTCCATGTGGGTAAAACCAATTTCACGTATACCGAGATCGTCACAAAAAGACCCATATATCCCTCTTAATTATAAGGGTATCAGTCTTATATCTACAATTTCTAAAGTTTATACTGCGTTATTAAACGCCCGTTTAACTTTTTATTTTGAAGACTTGGGGCTTTTTGCTAATGAGCAAAATGGGTTCAGGAAAAACAGTTCTGCTCTAGATCATGCATAATACTTTCAGTACAATATTAAGAGATTTGGTATCTCAAAATAATGGCACATACATTGCCTTCGTAGACTTCGAGAAAGCGTCCGATTGGGTAAACATAAATTTATTATTGTATAAACTCTTATTATATGGCGTAAGTGGGAAGTTACATGGAGCTGTTAAAGCCCTATATTACAGTACCTCCTCTTGAATTAGATGGAAAGGTACTCGTTCTAATTGGTTACAAACAGTGAGCGGGTTAAGGCAGGGGGATTCCCTGTCCCCTACTTAATTAAATGTCTATATCAACGATCTCGTTAAGGAGATCTCCGAACTAAATTAAGGTGTAAATATTGGTAGTAGTATGTTGTCAACATTACTGTATGCTGATGATTTAGTTCTGATGGCCGACACAAAAGAAAATTTGCATACAATGTTAAATAATATTTATGCTTGTTGCAAGAGGTGGCAGATGAAAATAAATATTAATACAATAAATATAGTCCATTTCGTTCAAAACGTAGGCCTAAGACAAATTATCTTTTTGTTATTGGGGAAATGCCACAGAATTGGTACCAAATTATTTAAGTATTTGGGTTTTTATTTTGATGGACATTTTGATTTTCAAGAAGCAATAAATACACTTTCAAAAGCCACAGGAAGGGTTCTGGGAAGTCTAATATCCAAATTTAAGTCATAGAAAAATGTGGGATTTATAACCTACACTAAACTTTATGACTCTGGTGTCGTTCTTATTTCAGATTACTTTTCGGAATTGCAGGGAAGTTAAAATCACCTGTCCAGGGCAAAATTCATAACGGAACAATTCAATATTTTTGGAGGTGTTCATTCTAAGACACCTATTCCAACACTACAGGGTGACGTAGGCTGTGTTCCTGTATTTTATAGACGCTGTACAAAGCGTATAAAACAATGGAATCGTCTTCTGCTTATGGAGGAAGATAGATTACCGAGGAGAGTCTTTGAGTGGACTATTCTACTGGTGCTGGCTGGTGTGCAGAAATGTATAGACAATTTAGATTAATTGATTGTGAGGATGCTTTTCAAGATAAAATGATTTGTGATGTCAATTTTTTAAAAACAAAATATTTGATTTAAAGTATCTAGATAAATGGAAAATAGGTTTAAACTCTAAACGGAAATTACAATCGTATATCTTATTTAAATCAGTTTTTAAAAGCAAAAGGTATGTTACTACTTGGTTATCTAGACATGGACGTTCTTTATTAGCACAGTTATGAACGGGAATTTTATCCTTATGTATTAAAACAGGTCAATTTATAGGAATACCAGCCGTTAGATATTGAATTGTGTAAATCCGGGCCAGTAGAAAGTGAAATTCATTTTATGTTTATTTGTTCCCTATACGTTGATCTAAGAAATGCTTTGTTTGAAAAATAAAAACAAAACAAAAACTGTAGTTTATTTTCCTGATTGCCTGACTCTTCCAGATCAGGATAAGTTTATTTATTCAATGAAAGGTCATTATGTCAAAGATATCGTAGGTTTCATTACAAAGGCATGGTTCGGAAGGAGGCGCACATTTTATAATTAGTTAATATATTACTTTTTGGTACGTTTTTGCAGGTTACTAGAAATTTTGCAACAGTATACTAATTTCAGACATTATTTATAAGATATTTCAGTAAGATCGCAATTAAGTACTATTTTCTGTACTATAATTTTTTCAGTTGTGTGATGCCGGGTGCAACCTGGCCCTTGGGATAAAAGTACAGTTGTCTGCATCTCACGTGTATGAGAGACACGAGGGAACAACATATCGCGAGGCGTATCTTTAGTTACTTGCTTGTTTCTTATCAAAATTTATTTTCGTAAGCTTTTGTTCCACATGTATTGTGTTTGCACATCATTTTGGAAAGTTACCTTAAATGCTCAAGTATTCAGTTAATGAAGGCCATTAAGTCGCCGAATGTTGGTCACATGTCATGAGCTTCGGTATAATTTAAATATTTTTGCGGACTTAAGTGCTTTTGTGATTATATTATTTATTGGTAACTTATCATCGCAAGAGGGCTGGGTACTCTTCTTTCTATGTATGATTTCGTTTTTTTAACATTTATGTACAAGTCACTATAATAAACCATGTACACGCATATACATATAGACCCGAAACAAAATCTTGACAATAGGGCAGGATGGTCTAATCGGTATTGTCTTAAACACGATTGATTGTGATTTATGGTATACACTTTGCATAAACAGATTCAAATACAATTCATTGTGATTTATGTTACATATTTCCAACTTCTAGAGTTATGACTGCGAAATAGGGTAAACACTGCCAGGAAGTGGTTTTAGATTAAAAGACACGAATATAATACGCAGATTTATTTAGCCCAGATTACCAAATAGGTACAACCGAATCTATAGGCTCTCCAGAATATTAAACTACTAGTTTGATGCGACTTTATTCAGATGACCTTGCCCCCAGATCTATTTGTATTACCTTATTCTCGAATGTATGCCGGCGACTTTACTCTTAAATCTATTCATGCCACCTTACCGTAAAAAAAAGGAACTTTTCTCTCAAAATCTATTGCTGTCACCTAAAACCCCCAAATCTGTTCATCTCTGGTCATTGACAGGTGACTGAAAATGCTTGATTGATTGATGGATAGATGGATATTTTGATAGAGACAAAATCAAAAGATATTACAGGATAATTTAACTGAGTAGATTCCCTAAAATAATAGATGTTTAAGTCACAATCGCTGATGAGGACACTTTCAATTTGGATACGGAAAAAATGGCTTTCTGTGGGAATTAAACACACGGTTACAGTGGGGAAAACTGTCTTTGTCAAATGTCATGAAAAAGTACATGGTTGTAATAAAATTTAAACTGAAATGAGCATTCATGAATTGATAATTGAACGTTTTTTGCAGTTTATGATATACAATAACATTCCAGGCGCAGGTTGTCTGAGAGAGTACCGAAATAATATGACTTGGGCGCCACCATTCGTTTTCTTGACAACAATAGTACATAATTTAAAATGAAACATAAAATGTACCCCAAAACTAGAAATGGCCTCACGCAAACTTGGGAAAGATTGCCTCTTAAATTTTCTGTTTCTGAACGTAGAACCAGGAAACCGCCCATGGTGGTCGTATCTCAAAAACAATTCAAAGTGCCAACAATTTCTTCTTCCTCACCCTGCAAGCAAACAAACCACTCCCTCTTCCATATTTATCCTTTAATTAATGGTGTCTCAAGGCAAATTGACATTCCGTGAATCAGCAGTCTGTGTAATAAGTATTCAATTTAAAAAAGCCCAGGAAAAAACTCCAATATTTTGTTGTATGATAATATTTTTGCAATTCAAAGGGTGCGGAAATTTTGTCAAAATTATTGGTATTCAGATATGTTGTGTAGAGTTTTTTGTATACATTTGTATGAGTAAAGACACTTTTTTCTATTTCTGGAAAAAGGCTTAGCATTAAAGTTTCGCACACATATCTTAAAAGTAGTGAGATTTCCTTCATTTTAATCATTTGTGTAATTTGTTTCTCTTTAGTGTAGCCAAGAACGAAGTGGTTGATGAGATAAATTGTCCCAGGTTTTCACTACAGTGAACAAAAGCGGGACAAAAATATGTTTCCAAGAATAACTTCTTCGAATTGATGCCACTGCGTTCAGGCATACGATGGATGAAAACTCCCTACATAGATTCATGGTCTTGTGTACAGGTCATGACATATGCATACATCATCATTCTTGTTTGTTGTAAAATCTGTAAGGAGACATTTCTAATTTGTCCATATTGCATAGTGTATTTTTACCAACCGTAATAATGTTCAGTGTTGACATTAGATACATTGTTCTCTTTCATTTTATGGCAAAGGAGACCCATACAGGCTTTTGCGCTTATCCCGGGCTGCAATCATGACGTATACAGAATGTCATTTGAATTCCCAGTGAATAACAGTTGGAACCATCAACTACTTTAAGGCAGCTAACGAAGAAGTATTATGAACGTAGAGGATGAGTTATATTCAAGTCCTTAAAATATTGATATAACTGATTTTTTTTAATATCAGAGGCGTGATTCCTTAAGAATGATCCATTTCTTGGCAGCTGAAAATAAGTGAGAGAACACAAAAATGCATGGAGGAAAGGCAACCTGACGGCAACTATACATGACCAGAAAAATAAGTACGTCCTGGTGACCGTATTCAGGTATCAAACATGTTAGTTTATTTAGATTTTATAACAGTAAACGGAGATACAAGCACGATCGCTGCAAAAGCACATTGCAGAAAGAAGCAGTCCAAATAACCCTGACCATCTTTGTCATGGTAACAGGCATTACAATTTCAGATCAACACTGGATATCGGACAGCCATTAACTAATATCAGAGATATGAAAAGACTTGAAATCCGATTTAAATAATGAGTCACTCCCTATTTATAACATATTTTTGTTTTCGACAGAGAATCCAAGGAGACATCTTTGAGGTTGATGATGCCATGTTGGCTGAGTTGGATAAATTTGAGAAACACCCCATTGTGTACCAGCGTGACAGACTCACCGTGAGGGCGCCGCTTGTGGATGATGGCTCTAACACGCCAGCTGTGTCTGACCTTGAATGTTGGGCATATTTTTTGAAAAATTACAAAGAGAGTCTGCTATTTTTACCAACGCAGAAATACTTTGATGTCAAAACAATCAACAAGTCGTACGTTCTGACTAAAGACAGACTACCAATAGATCAGTATAATCCAGCATTGGAACTTATGAAATGAGCAAAACAAGAAAAAAACTGCGACAAAATGTTTATTTCTGTTTTGTGCGAAAGGTGACGGAAGGACAATACTACCCGATACTGGAACTAGTAACCGATTGGAAACTGCAATTGAAAGTTGATTCAAGACAGAAAGATCGGAATATCTTTTGCTTGTAATAATCATTTTTATTTTATGAAATATTGATATTGTTATTTGGTGTAACAATGGAAAATGTTATCAAAATGATCCTTTGCATTACCTTTCCTTCTCCATACGCTTACAAGGAATAACATAGGTTACATCTTTGTTTTTGGTTTGTTCTGGTTGTAGTCTTCAGTATATGAACAGTGCAAATTTTGGCTAGTATCTACTTTTTCCATGCGAGTCATTCCCTTCGCACGCTATGCGTTTTCCCATCACCCCATGGGAAAGAAAACAGACAAAAAACTACTTTGGCAGTCCTGTGCTCACAAACCTTACATGCACAGACTGATATGGTCCTGTTAACTTGAGAACGATATCAAGGTCACCTTTGTTTAAGACCATGATCACTGTGTCTAACATAAAACTTTTGGCAACTTGTTTAAAATCGGAAAATTACAGCACTACCACATGGTGAAAACTTGTGTGGAGATGCAGTCATTTTACAGTCCCGACAAGTCTGGAGAGGAACTAAGTTACAGTTTGAAAGAAAAATTCAAGAAAAGTGAAAACACCCAGAGTTCTTTGAAAAAGAAAAAGTACACAGTGCCACCTGTGGAATAAATAAAGATCTAGAGTCCCCAGGAATGCCCTTATGCAATTTCGAAGCGATTGGCTTAGATGTTCGGTAGAAGAACGTTTTTACGGCCTTGCTCAAGGATCTAAATTATCACCACCTAGTAAGCAAGTTTGTGTACCCTGTCATAATTAAGCTACGATTCCAACAAGTTTCAGAACAATCTTAATGACAGTTTTGGAGAAGAAATGAAAAATAGCCCGAACACACAAAAGTTCGTTAAAAAATCTAAAAAAAAAAAAAAAAAAACCAGCACCACTTGTGCAAATTAAGGTCTAGTTCTACTCAGACGTATGCCTATGGGATTTTGAAGCAATGGCTGAGCCTTTTTGGAGAAGATACTGTATAGATTTTGCAAAAAAAAAGAAAAAAAAAATATATTTATGTAATTTTGGAAGCTGATTTAATAGCATATGCCATTGATATGGTGATTAGCAAAATCCCAAAAGATAAGCTAGTTAGGCATATATATCTTATGTACATAAATAAAAAGTATTAAACAAATAAATAAATAAATAAATAAATAAATAAATAAATAAATAAATAAATAAATAAATGAATAAATGAATGAATGGATAGATAAATAAATAAATAAATAAATAAATAAATAAATAAATAAATAAATAAATAAATAAATAAATAAATAAATAAATAAATAAATAAATAAATAAATGTGATTGGCGAAACTATAATTATTATGTGGATGTTATCCTGTCCTGTCACTACTATTGATTTTGTTTCAAGTCCCTATGACCATTGTTGTAGTGCACAGGCTTGCAAACCATCTGTCAGCACCTCGCATGATACCCGCAATGTTCGCGTTTTCCAAAATTGTCAGGTATGTGATGTGTCAAAGCTACACAGATGGCTTCTGTCTCCTTAAAACGTCGCTGTATCAAGTTTTACGAGAGATTGATTTGGGTACTGAAGATTCTAAGAAACGTGTGTAAGGATTGAACTGATATTCAACGCAGAAATTAAGGGGTTGAAAGCGATTTTTGTTTGTTTGTTTGTTGTTTGTTAGTTTTTTAATGTTTTTTTTTTAATATTGTCGATCATTGTCTTTATGTGATTTTATTTAAGATTGCCGGTTTTTGGGTGTGTTGTTTGGGATTCATAAGAAGGATGTTAATTAAATAACATAAGAAATTGTGTTTCTTAGTGGTTATAGTAAATAGGCGTAAAGGTGGTGTGTTTGGGCCCTGCAAGAAAAGAGCTGGGGAGAACATTTCTCTCCACTATATGGGAAGATTATTCAACGAGGTACTCAATGTATATCTAACTGGTGATGGCACTTTATCATTTTGCACTAATGAGAACTGATGAACCACAATACATATCATTATATTTACAACACCTCTGAAACCTGGACTCTCACTACAACTATTCAGCGAGTCAACGTTAAGTTTCCCAATATCGTGAAATGGGATTTTGATAACAACTAATTCACCGGAGGTGAGAAAGACAACGGGCGGGGAGTGTGATTCCTAGTCCGGAACACTATACTGACTATTACAGTGTACCTTATCTTCATCCTTTGTCCAGGTAAGGGAAGATTTTCATTTTTTTTTCAATAAGATGACAATGCTTATAATTGAACATATTAACTACAGACCTGTTTTAGTTCTCGCACTTGCTTGGAGCAGGAAACACAACTATGCGTCCACCATGATGAGGATATTTGTACCAGCTATGTTACTTAACCAATCAATATCACTTTTGTCTACTAAACGAATAGAATTATAGTAAAATGTTATGCCATCTTGTATGTTTGTAAACTTTGTGAATAATTTTTGCTAAGACCTTGTGCTTTCTCTATTGTAACTTATCGTAGAACCCATATGGCCCTGCTTGATACACGAATATGTCATTCTGATGTCCGATTTTTGTCCTGGATCCTACGTGGCAGCACAGAACTGAAATTACGATGGATACCTCCTATTCGAACGATATGAACAGTCCACCAGTATTAGAGGGAATATTCCTCCCCCGCTTTGACCCTAAGGTCTCGTGATTCAAAGTACCAAGCTCATCTCATTTATAAAATGTCAAAGTGTACTGTGCTCATCGACCAAAGCCGAAATATAAAACTGAATAGTATAATGTCGCACTGACCATCCTAACCATTTACATATTGTCCCCGCTCAAATATCTGTAAGTCAAATAGTGATCATCTACTTAAAACAATCTTCGTGGTTACATGCAGTCGTCCATCGGATCATACACTCCGCTTGCAGCTGCTTACGGCGAATGCTGTTGAACAATTTATCCATTGGAAGCGACCAACATCAAGTTGTATGAACAATACAGCCTGCAGTTGCACACAGGATATTCGATCCTTTAGAAGCTGTTGCTCTACGGGTATAGTTTTTGTTGAACCACCTACAATCTCTAATCCGTTTTGTTAGTCGTTTGGCAGGTCAACCGGTCTTCTACAGTACGCTTAAAATTTCGCATTTAATTGTATTCTTCGGCCATCAGCTACAATTGCGAACAAAACAGCTTGAAATCTCGCACGTATGGTTTCCCGAGGAGTTTTTTGTCAAAATTCTTCAGAAAGTAACACAAGCATATGTGCATATTGTTTTGGTCACTCATCTGCTCACCTTCTTTGCCTGCCAGCATAGAAATTTCTATTTTGTCTCTTTCGTACCATATAGGGTGTCCCTCGAACGTATCCAGGAACTGCAAAAAGTCGGATCCTATTTTGTATACTTCTCCTTCCACATTCTGAAAGATAACATACAACCAGACATAATCATGTAGTATATACACATAAATACTCTAAGTGAAATTTGTTTTTTGCGCTGACTAACATGTATTCAATTTTGGGAGCTTGGCATTGTTGCACTAAAATACATAAGATGCATTCATGGACGCACAATGTTCTCATATGACTTCAAGCAGCTGCAAAATACCATTTTTTAAAGATCAGTTCGCTGACCAAAATGCATGTACCATCTCACATTTAACTTCTGAAACGCCTAACCAGTGGAATGCGTATACTTTTTAACTATTTATACTCTCTAAAAGAGTGCCTTCCTGATGATTACATGAATAGTAAGGTGTTAAACGTGATTACACCACTACGAGCTCCCTGCAAATAAAATATGTTGGCAGAACCGCAGTTTCCATCTTCAAGCCCGGTTACTGTCTATTTGGTGTCACGTTTGGACGCAAGTAGAGTGCTAAAATTGTTTAACCTATGACAACAAGTGGCTTGATTTAATTTAATGAAGAAGAGAATGTATTTATGGCTCCTTCCCTGCAGTAGACCCAGCCTGATCTTAATATTTTGCATCGTCAAACCTATGAAACCCAATACAGATATCAGTCTCCATATGATACGATATGAAAGTAATGTTTGTTAGGCACCCTGGCTTTCGCATATTTCTTACAACCCTCTCTTTGGCTCCCTCATAACAGCATAATCAGTGAAAGTTACGTCGCAAATAGTAACTAGAATTTCATTAAACGTGCCTTATAAGTGAGAATAGCCAAGTGGCCCGCAATATGGAAAACGACTCTTATAAGATTAGTCAGCACACACACACAAGCACACACACACAAGCACACACACATACATACATACATACAGACAGACAGACAGACAGACATAAATACATACAAGTGAAGAAATCAAAATTGTTTTCCTCACACCAGTTTGCCACCATAGTACTCAGGGTAAGGTTTGTGCAAACTCAAACATGATGTAACGGACATGTCGTCGTTTCTCTGTCTGTTTCGTGCAATTTTGCTAGGCACATATCGAAAACGAATTGTGAGATAATGTACATAAAGTAACATGCTTATCAAACAAAAGTAAAATTCAACAGGATGAACTAAGAGGGAAGTATTGGGCTGTCAACAATTGTACTTACAAGTCCTTGTCCAGGAACGTACAATAGGCATGGCAATATCTTATCAGCGTCATAGTCCACCACTAGAGGCCAGTATTGTCGTGTTTGCCCGACGCCTACATATTCCCATGACGCACTAAAGTCATCCATGATGTAACTATTTTTAAGACCTTGTCTCAATGTGCCGTACACAAACAGCTTGTAAGGCAGGTTCTTCTCCATTGCTTTGTTTATCACTGGCATATAATTGTGTACACCTTTCAATATCACAAGTTTCCGTACGTTGCAATGTCATATATCTTAAGCCACCTTATAGAAAGTTACATAATTAGCATGGGAGTTTTCTTTTATGCCACTTTTATTTTGATTCCAACCGCTGTCGTTGAACTATTTACCTACTTTAATATGCAGTCATTGCTCCCGTGCGTGTTTGTTGTCAAAAAAAAAAAAAAAATCCATGACATTGTCATGACGTATTACGGAGTTGCATGTAAAACGCAGACTATACATACATTTTCTTGCAACCTGGTGTCGAGACAAAAGCGCTGTCCGCATTGAAATACGACTCACTTGACACTCTGCAAAAGGAGAACATCTGGCAAAATGAAACAATATAGACATAGTGAAACAATCATGAAGAAAAAATACATTATAGACTCGTCCGGACGACGCAAGAATGCAATTCTGTTATCACAAAAGATCATAGTACAGGATGCATTCCGCTGATATCTGCCGAATTTAATGAGGGATCAGTGTACGTACATGTACGCCTACAAAGGTTCAACCTAAATGTTATAATGTAACTGCGCAGCATGAAAACACTTTCCGATGGTGGTAAACCGGGCCGTCAATTCCACTGCCATTTGTAAAGGGATGTTGGGCATACTCACTTTTGACATCGTTTTACGTGCACACTGTTGCAGGTTTGTGGTGCACCAAGTTTCCATTCCTCTTGATAGAATGGTAAACTTCAAGAAAACCCGAAAACATGTTTTCTACAATAAAATTTCCCAAATGCTTTCATGCAGACACACTGAGTGTTTTATGAACGTGTAAGTTCGCACTGAACCTTAAATGAGCCCTTCTGTCACACATTTAAATGAATTGACTTGGAAAAGCTTTATTTTCTACTAGGTGCCACAAACTAGGCAGAGGAACAAAATATTGGCGACTGACATTTGGCAGTCTGTATTTATCGATAGAAATCCGAATATATATCATATATTTTCGCATGACGGAAGAGGATATAGTCGCCACCTATCAGAAATGTCAGAAATGCTACGCACCACACATTACACCCACATATTTACACGCTATAAGCGTTGAGGTTAATCCATTATATGTCAGTCAATTGGTTGAAATTGTTTTTCATCATTCTGGAATAATGTGAAGTGCGGGCGGAAGTATAGTAAGTATTACATAAAACAGCAGGTATGAGGTCTAATGAACTATTTTGATGGTTGGTTATCATAGTGATTGAATGACCGCACAAGTTTATAGCAAAATCTCTTAGTTACAGCATACCACATACCGACAGTTTTACTTGAATTAGCTTCAATTTGTATTCTTTATAAAAAAAAGAACAAGGGGAAGGAAAAAAAAACTAGAAAAAATATGTGACAATGATAACAGATAAAGTCTTTTGGAATTGAAACCTCTTTAACAAATATTATTTGTCATGTAGGAGTGTGAGTTCTAGCACGAGGAAGATGGGACTGTCCTAAATTTATTTGGCTGTCGAATTAAATTTCCATTCGATTCGCCACGACGTGTGAGCCAGTGTATCAATGGTTTACCTATGCACGCTGTCCAAATCTTCAAATCGATACCAGACTAAGAATAGCAGATCGGAGCATATGCGACTCATCAGACAACATCAGTGGAAACCTGCCCTAGAAGAGAGAATTGTGTGTCCAATTAGCCTGTGGTTATTCTTAGGGCAAGTCTATCTGCTAATAAAATGCTATTTGTGCTGATGCAGTTCTTGCTATGCAGAAGACGACATTCATTTGTCATATTGATATTACTGGCTTCATGTCGAATGTCACTTGCTTTTACGAGCATTCAGTTTCAGCCAACTTCGCAGCACATGCGGTGTTCCAAATATCAAATATGACCTCTCTCAATTTTTTGCCTGAATTGCTTTAAATAATTGGATCAAGTTTTAAATTTAATGATATCTGTGAGGCAAACCCTAATTTAGGTTAATAGTTTACCTTTTCCAGAGGTTCAACTCAAATTGTTTTTAACGGTTTTCGTGGAAAGTGTCAATATTAATCTATATTGTGAAATTTACATATTTATCTGACCAATATTCCAAACATGAGAACGTACAAAAATATATTTCTCATTCTGCTAGTTTTATTAAGTGCTAATTCTTCAAATTACTGTGGCAATTTTCACAAATATATTCATTTTCTGTTATATATAATTATTGCAAATAAATTTACGCTCCCGGTAATGATTTGGATTCGATTTGATTTGACTTTATTGTTTTTTATCATTCACCCTTTTCCTAACGAAACATTTTATTGCCATCGAATGTAATTTTTTACATTTTAGGATTTTACATTCCTTTCCTTTCAGGTTAGTTTAGATTATTTTTCCATCTTTTACTCTCACGCAGGGTCTTTTTTATTACAATATTCATTAAGACTTTTTTTTTCTATTTCCAATCTTACTGGAACCTATATTCCTTAATTTCTTCTTTCTTATGATTAGCAAACATCATTCACTATTTTCTTCCGAAAGACATATTTTTGATTTCTTGTTATTGCTTACACGTGGCCTTGAACAAAATATATATTTTCTCTTTAACATTTCTTTTCACAATTTGCACATGATTCTTATGTTGTATCCAAATCTATTTTCACCTATTTTCTGGTTAATGTTATTACAGAATGTATTTGTTTCGACTTTGAAATACCGAGTGGCGTTTTTCACGTACTTTATGTCTTTCCCTTCTGAATGAATGACAATAGCCAAAGTTTTAACTGTTGTTTTTTTTAAATATTTTTTTTTTCAACTTGTGAAACAATTCTAAATATCATATCGTTACATTATGTAAACTGCATATACCTTTTATTGTGAAAGATTGCAAGGGCATATTTTTTGTTGCTTTTTCATGTGTTGTTAGCATAGGGAACCTCGGGGGAAAAAGGTACAACAAAACAAAACAAAACAAAACAAACAAAAAAACCCCAAAAACAAATAACCAAACAAACAAAATGCACCTCCCCCCCCCGCCAAAAAGGCTGTGATACGTATGTGCTTAGTTGGTTTTGGATGCATATTCGGAAGTGATCCTTTTGGATTCGGAATGATATGAGACATTTCTTTGAGACCATTACCGAGATATAAGCCAGTATGTCAGTTTGGCCTTTGGGCCAAAATTGACAGTAACAAAATATACCAGTTGGTAATCTTCGCAATAGTGATTCATAATAATCATAAGACCAGGATTCACCATTACAAAGATATAAGCCATTTCGCCATATTTGCAGTTCGTATTATAGCACAACATGTACCCATAATTTTAAATTTATATAAACCGTTAAAAACCATGGAATGCCGGCTGCTCCATTTGAATGTGATGTGAAAAAAATGGTGCGAAGGGAAATAATGTACATTACCACCACGCTCTCGGAGAACAGGTAAAGACAAAAGAAAATTAAAAGCCAACAACAGGGATGAAAATCTCATCGCCACCCATTGCAAAAACATTAAGGCCCAGGCGAACCCAACAGTGTGCCTATACAATGTCAAAGCGACCGGTCAAACGGTTTCGGAGGATTTGTTTTAAAGATTTTACCAAAAACTGAACAAAAATCATTTTAAACAATTTGAAAAACATATCAGAGTGACCACTTCAACACACTCACTGGAGATCCACTAAATGTTCATACCCACCAAGTTTTAATTGAGTCTGCCCTAAGGTTTTGAAGATAAAAGTCAAAAGTGTAAATAACCACTATAATGTTCCTTCACTTACATGGTTAACAAGAAAAATGTATGCATTAAACCATAAGTATCTAAACTTAAAAATACACACACACACACACACACACACACACACACACGATCAGCGCTTTCTTCTGATCGACTCACAATGTACACCCCCACCCCCACCCCCAATGTCCGCATAACCTTAATTACAGTTTAGGAAAAGAATTCAAATATACCATCTGTGCATCCTGTCGGTTTACCTTCTCTTTGTGTGGCCTTTGCCACTGTTATTATTATTATTATTATTATTATTATTATTATTATTATTATCATTATTATTATTATTATTATTATTATTATTATTATTATTATTATTATTATTATTATTGTTATTATTATTATTATTATTATTATCATTATTATTATCATTATCATTATCATTATTATTATCATTATTATCATTATCATTATCATTATTATTATTATTATCATTATCATTATTATTATTATTATTATTATGATTATTATTATTATTATTATTATTATTATTATTATTATTATTATTATTATCATTATTATTATTATTATTATTATTATTATTATTATTATTATTATTATTATTATTATTCGTCAACGTCCGGCCCTTCTTCTCTTTACCTCTAAGTCTTATTTTGTATTTTTTTTCCTCGAGAGGAGTTCACAGAAGGCTTTGCCCTGTTCTCCAATTGATTAATAAAATATGTTTAAACGAAATATTGCAGGCATAAGCAAAAAGAAGAGAACACGCAAGAGAGAGAAAGAGGTAGATACACAGACAGACAGACAGACAGACGGACAGAAAATAGACACAAATCACAAGGTCACCTGGTAAACAAATTGAAATTTACAGTCTTCGAAAATTTTGACGCTATTGGCCGCGCGGTTTCGCGTATTTTTTTTTCTCAGTTTCTTTCACAGGGATATGACTGAATATCAACATCATAAAAATAAGTAGAACGTGACGTGTATATCTAGTGAATACAGGGTAAAGATCGGTTCTCCAATTTTTTCATCTTCTATTCATCTTCCCCGATTTTATGGTCTAAAAACAATCTGCAAGAAATAGTTCCGACAGGGACAACTCGTCATGGACAGATTTTGCTCTATTCGACCGCTTTTCAGAAGAATGCTGGATAGAACTTGTCCGTTTGCGAGCGCACCTTGGAAAACTGGGCTTATTCTAAGAGCGCTGCATGGGAGGAACAAGGAACACACAGGAGAGGATAGTTGCATGGAACAAATACAATAACAAGAGGCAGCGAGAACTGATTCTAACAATACGATACAATCTCTTCCTTTGAAAGATATTAAATACTGAATATGTTAGATAAATGAATCACATTGCAAAGAATCTGTAATTTTTGCTCCCGATGCTTGCTTCGTCAGTGGGTCTGTCGGATATTTCAGTATCGTTATAATGAGGTTTTACTGTACATAACTGCCTAATACTTTGTATGGTTCCCCATGCTAACTCTTTCAGTACCACTTTTTGCACCACGTCAACAGTCAATTTGCCTTCGTAGACAGACCAATACCGCCGCGCTATTCATATTGTGGATTTCTATTGACGGCGACCTTCGAGCGGGGTTATGTTTTTTTCGCCCTCAGTCGGACCGCGGTGAGAAGGGTCTGTCTACGCAGGCAACAGTCAATGCGAGCCGAGGAAAGTTGGTAGCTTGGACCATTATAATATCTGAAAATATAGGCATGCCGGTACTTGAATGAAAAGTCTTTTCACAATGAATTTGAACCTAGCATCCTTATTATTATTGAGAACAGTTCGTCGTAAGTAATTCAACGCAAGTCTCAGTTGGCTTTGGAAGAGCTAAAGCATTTCACTGGGCACAACGAAAGCAAATTTATAAGCATTCTATCAATTCGCAAACATGCTTCTTCCCGAGGATTACACAAATGTGCCAGAATATCATCATCTCTTGCTACAGATAAAATCGATACTTTTTTCAGCAACTGATTCTGTTTCATTCATGAAACTATCGGTTACCATGGCATCAATGTAATTGCACATCAATGCTGACGTCTGAATAAAGATGCATTTCATCTGAAAGACTGTGCACACTACCCAAAGAGCCATCAATCGGTTCAGGTATATAGTGAACAAAATCCTTGTGAAGAACACGTCCGATACTGTTGACATCATATGCAAGAAAAAAGGGACTAATTCCAAAATCTGCCCAAAAAGATATCGGCCAGGTACTATTAACAATACGAGAGGAAAGCGGCGCGTTTTGTAACGACGAGTGTGAAAGTCATGTCGCAATGGCAATGTTAAAATATGACCAGACACGTTTTTTACATTGTCTGGTGTAAGTGTTTCTGGTAAAATCAGCTCTCAGTGCTGAAGAACCAGCATGTCGGCCCGATTGGAATAATATGTAGTGTGTATGCATATATATATATATATATATATATATATATATATATATATATATATATATATATATATATATATATATATATATATATATATATAGATAGATAGATAGATAGATAGATAGATAGATAGATAGATAGATATAGATATAGATATAGATATAGATATAGATATAGATAGATATGTTATCACCATAAAAAAATCTACATCCAATGAAAGACAATAGATTTGTAACATTTCAAAAGTCCGAAACGTAGATTAAGGGAACTTACTTTTTGGTACAGATACGGAATGACGTACAAAAAACAATAACACTTACCCAATTTAGCCATAAAAGCTGCGAAGGGTGCCGCCAGTCCGCTGTATAATAGTTCTGCAACTGTTCGGAAGCAAAATAGTTGCTGGTGATTTGTATGTGTGACGTTGGATCTTTCCCGATCATATCGTGGGCGTAAACTAAAAGTCATCACATGGAAAATCTACGACTATGCCTTTAAGCAAAAATCGAATACGTGACTTTCTGTCGCTAGTCCAAGGACACGCACTCAGGTTCGTTAGCTTGTGAAAGAGCCTAGCGAAATGAAAAGCTATGAATAAACACGCCGCCATAGCACTGTTACAAGCTGCAGAATGCAACGCGTCATGTATTGCTGGCAGAGAGGGTAATGCACTTACTGGTACAGGGTTGTTTAAGCAAAGAGTATGACTGATGAAAAAGTGAGTTTCATAAGAACGATATACCCCTGAAAATCTGGGCAAAATATAAATGTGTTTAATATCGACTGTAAATTATGTATATTGAAACCAGTGGGAGGTTTCCCACTGATCATATAGAATCGCTAGATGCTTCGTTTCCGCGACAAAACGTGTTCATATAACAACAGGTAGCCTGTCTACGGGTATCTTCAGATGTATCAATTGTACTTAAAGAAAATCGATTTAATCTTATAAACGTCGATAAGCAAGTTGTAGCAACACCAATCTGAATATGGAATATTTAACTTCTTGACTAATTTGCGAATTTAAAGGGCATACAAGGAATGTGTGACGATGTCTTATGCCCATCCAGCCAGATTGATACAGTGAGTTCTGCACGTCATTTGATTGGTTTGTCAGTAATTTACATCCGCCTATGCATACGCATTTGGTTTAATCACTTAGCTGTGATACCACCAAATTTCTATTCCACTCTTGGTCATCGAGAATTTTGTCTCTACTCTTTGTTGGTGTCCCTAAATCAAATTGTGCATCTTGCTGCGGGGAACTCTACGATGGTTGGGTTGTTTTACACAACAAAAGCAAATTTCACTCCTTCGAGCACTTGCATGCGTGTGTTTATGTGTAATACATTTTTTAAATCTAAAACTTCACACCAAGATGGAAATATACCTAAAAGATCTCTTTATTGAATTCTTCACATTATATATAAAGCCAGTAATATGTAAAATTAGTAGTCCCTAAAGTTGTGGCATTCAGACATTTTTTTTCGAATAAAATATGAATAAGTGTCTGAACTACTTTGTAGCCGAGTACCTGAACAGGTTAAAACGATATAATGACAAACGTTCTCTGCTACCTTATGGATCAAGCCAAATTTATGTTAGACATATTACCACCTTAAAACTTAAGGACATTTTCATCTCGGTATTTAAACAGACTGGCATTGCTGCTGCTCCTGGGTAGAGGGTTGCTCTTTATGGCTAATAACATTTCCACATGTCAAGTGTTGAAATCGGGGATCCATCGCAGACGCAATCTACGTGTAATACTTGATACTGTCCTTGTCAACATGTATCTGTGCATCAATGCCTTGAAAGCTGACCACAATCTGACACATGGAAGCAAATGGGAGCACATGCAGACATGTTGAGACCCCTTGCCTCGATAAACACCGCTATGAGCGATCACAGTCATAGCACAGCCTCATTTGTGTAGCTTATAATGTTATATCATTTGTCAAGCCATGCGTACATATACAATGGAGACAACAAAATAGTCAGTTTTCAAGGCATTGGTAAAAGAGAGTGCACAGTTACATTTTGACAATGATAGTATCAAGTGTTACAAAAGGATTCCAAGTCTTGCACAATTCTTAAAATCCATCCCCTTCGACTGTAGGGAAAGATTTTAAATCATTAACCAGATAACTACACAGTTTAGCAGTGAGTTGTTCGGACACCGACGATTTCGGGGCCATAGATTTGAAATCAGTCAAGCACATTTGCGCATTCTTATTTGAAGTTCTGTTGTCCACTCTTTAAACACCTCAGAATGGACGAACTTCAAATGTTTGATAAAACTACTGGCTTATCCACCTGTACATGTAAGCTCTTTTCTTCTGACATACGGTACTTACGT
Source organism: Hermodice carunculata (assembly GCA_964020975.1). NCBI lineage: Eukaryota > Metazoa > Annelida > Polychaeta > Eunicida > Amphinomidae > Hermodice > Hermodice carunculata. Next base: position 65,151,022 of record OZ026627.1, on the reverse strand, counting down.
TGAGTCTTTCCAAATTTATTCTTAGGTGCTTAACGTTTACAAAAACATCCCTCTGGACATCACAGATGACAAGACGATTCATGCAGTACTAAAAAAGTGAAATATTTAATTACAAATTTGCGTGGTAATGCTTGACATTGATGCAGTATCGCTGCTCGATTTCACTTTTACACTGGTTCATGTCTTTCGAATATTTCTGTTCATATTAACAATGGCAAAATGATCTATATTCCCTAAACCATGCGTCTGCTTCTCGGCCAGACAATAGCGGAAATATCTTAGTAAAGAACGATGCTGAGTCTATCTTCAAACCCTTGTCTAAAATTTTCAATCTGTCTCTTAATCTATCTTACCTCATACTTCCCTACTGCTTGAAAGGGATTCAATACATATCTTCTATTAAAAAGATATATATTCGTAGAATGAAAAAAGTAATTATCGCCTGATATCGCCGCTTTGCAAGTTTTAAAAGAATTTGACAATGTGGTATTTAATATCCTTTTTAAATACGTCCTTAACAATGGTATTTTCGCTTATACAAATCCAGGCTTTCAGGCTACTGATTCGACGATTAACCAGCTTGTTTACATCGTTTATAATATCAACAATGCCCTCGCACACTCCAAAGACAAAGAGTCAAGAATGGTTTCCCTTGATGTTCCTGAGGCCTTTGATAAGGTTTAGCTGCCTGGACTCTTCCTCAAGCTCCAGTAGCCTGCTCTTTATGATTTAATAATAACCTGGATGGAAAGTTATCTAGTAGACAGCAAACGTCCTCCTGGCTGCCGATCGTAGCAGGCGTTCCTCAGCAATCCAGCCTGGGTTGACTCCTTTTCCTAGTCCATGTAAACGATCTGGTTAACAATGGAATAGCCTATAGACCCTTTTTCGACATTCAGGACTTTTTTTTTCTTAAAATGGGAAATTAATACTACCTCTGAATAATATCTGTAGCTTGTCACACCCAACCGCGCTTAGGGTCTCAATAACTATACCTTCGAAGTCCACATTATTGCACGCCCTACGTGCTCTTGGTCCATCATAATAAAGACATATGTCACTTTTTTCCTTCACTGAACAAAGTACCTTCTCCGCAGTGTTATAACTCGCAAGTGACAGATTATCAAAATTGTTTCTTTTCGGCAGTGACGAATTAGCAAAGGATATGAATTTACGGATATTTGAAAAAGGCCAGAAAAACGTAATGGGTACCAAAAGTTTTATTTGGTAAGAGTATCATTGTGAATTGCATTTGACATAAGTTGGTCCCTGTCTTATTTGTGTTATAGCTTACATACAGTTCATTCTAGTCAGATCTAGAGTTTTTTTAGTGACACACTTGGTATTGTCCCACGTGTTACTGTATGTATCATACTTGTCCGACTATGCCTAAAGAACCCGTCTTTATGCAGATGTACGTCTTTATTCTATTATACCGTATTCCAGTAATGAAATAAATATGTTTAAAATGAAGAAAAGTACATCTGGCAGTATCTCCTTCATGGTTAAAGAGATCCATAGAGCAGATCCTTAATCCTTTGGTCACAATGGATTTCGACCGCAAAAATTCTTTGATTAGGTGACTGAAAATGCGTGTGAAAAAACAATACGACGGATTTGTGGAACAACAAAAGCGACAAATACTGTTAGGGGTCAAGAATTATCCAGGTTTTCTACCTGGGAACCCTATTTTGAGGGAGATTTGAGGGTTTCCTGGTACCCGAGTACTCTGTCAATGGTCTTACATACATACATAGTTTTGAAAGTACACTTGGCAGAATGACAAGTTCATAATTATTATGCCCAGAAAATATCTAACCTTGAATGTCTTTAGAATTTGAGCAAAACATTTAATGTTGTAAAATAAATTTCTTTTACACTTCTAATAAAGAAATTGATTTGTTTTTTTCATTTGCACATATGCATGATTATTTCAAGGTGTCTTCATTTTCGTGAGTTTATCTTAAGAGCGTAATTTTACATATTTAGTATCTCATTTTGTATGGTACCTGAAAATCAATTCAACATATCTTAAAATTTTTGCCACGAATAGAGCTCAGGCAGGGAACAGTTAACAAAATAATTGAAAACTTGTGACGTGTTCTTTGTAAAAGAATATTAAACAACAAAATGTTCCTGCAAAGCTGAATGACAGGTTCACTGCGGCTGCATATGTTGATGTTAAATAATACCGTAAAAGGTGACTGAATCATCTAAAGTACAACTATCTGTGTGCAAAGGATATGGTTGAGCAAGCCTCGCTCAAGTTGTGATTGCAAAATGGTGACCCTAACCTCATTGTGAACTATTAAGGGTCACTGAAAATATCATATGCTTCTGCGCAGGAAGGATCTATCATCGGGAAGTTGTTGAACGTTGTTCACCTGGTTAGACCAAACCTGGCATTGCGCATTGAAAATCTTTGTTTCACTTACAAATTGCAGGACTGCTTTTTTTTTTTCTATTTGTTTGCTTGTTTATTGGTGTGTTTGTTTGTCTGTGTGTTGGTGTGTCTGTCTCTGTGTCTGTCTCTGTGTCTATCTATCTATCTACCGATCTATCCGCCTGTTTATCTCAGTTTACCCATCATTCATCCGTTCATATATTTGCTGATTCATTTATTGACCTCTTTATTTTGAATTCGCCTTAATTGCGAGGAGTCTCTTAAAGAAAGTCTTTTTACGTATAAATATTGAAGACGGATATAACGATATTTTAATTTAAGAGAAGCATAGACTATGCGTACGTATGAGCCTTGGGGCTAGGAACTAGTGCAGGAAAGTGACCATGGTCTCATTAGCACAAAAATGTCAATCGCAGATACGTTACATCTTCTATCTTGCAACTGGGATGAAAATTTCTGAAATTTGACTTGAATTTGTGAAAAGCATACTTTTCTAGAAAAAAATCTTTATTGTGGTTACCCGAACCTTTTTTCGGGCGTCACGGGGTCAATCAAACAAAATGGGTTGCCGTTATGACACAAAATGGGTAATGTAATAGAGGGAAACAAATTTCCAGGTCCAGCAGGCGAAAGGGCTTTTTTCTGAATTTTTTTGTAAGATGCACTGATCTCTGAAACTACGAATTTCACGTCAAATCATAAGAGGGTACCCTGCTTTACAAGTCTTGTGATAGAACTGTTGACAAAAAGCAATTCGATTACAAGGTGCCCATACAGGATGGAGATACCACAGTTGAAATACAGAAATCATCTAACGGCACGCTTTCTATTTTATTTCAGTCTCATAGAGTCTGATTTCATTCCCTTAAGACGCTTAGTAACTCTGCTCCTGTCACTGGTGTCTGTAACTTTATTGTGCAAGAGTTGTCTTTGTTCAATATTTTGTGGTGGAAAAGACGCAAGCCGTCACATTGCCCCAGCCTACTCTCTCTCTCTCTCTCTCTCTCTCTCTCTCTCTCTCTCTCTCTCTCTCTCTCTTTCTCTCTCTCTCGCCCTCCCTCTCTCGTATCTATTTGATATTTAATCATTTACATATAAGACAATATACCTCAAAAGGAAATATCAAACAATATTTGGCCCACACGACACGATATGAAATGACAGATCTTAACAAGAAAGACCTGTAACCGCAATTTATACAATAGTATATGCTCCACCAATATGAAACAGCAAAAGCGTCACTAATTCTAACACTGCATTATACCACATAAATTTACTTCATGTACCTGCATGTGGTTATTAAGCGTATACACATTGGCTTCCTGAATATAATTGCTGATATCGGCGCCATTTGTAGTTTGACGGTTTTTTTGTGTAAATACTACCATAACATGAACCAGACGAATTTGCCGAAACAATACCGATCTGTATTTATATTCCAACATATTTATACCTCAAACGCGAAATAGATGTCACGAGATCTACTTTAAATGACCTGAATCTGCATGTAGTTGTAAAGCGTACTGAAATTGGCTTCTTGAATATATTTGCTGATATCGGCGCCATTTGTAGTTTGACGGTAATTGTGTACCCACTACCATAACTTGAACCAGACGAATTTGCCAAAACAATATCGATCTATATAGAAACCATGGATAAATACATTCATATTCCAAAATATTTATACCTCAAACGCGAAACAGATGTCATGTGACCTACTTTAAATGACAATGTTTTGCACAGTCGTAGCAACACAGACGACGACATATTTGTACACCTACATCCTATGTTTATATATGGCTAGTTGTCACGAAACGTCAACAGTTGGGTTTTAAGTCTCCCGTATCATTAATTTAGCAATTATAATTGTATAAGTACCGTCATCTTATGGCCCACGGTGAGATGTTTCGGAGGATATATGGTTTTGTATATCTAAGATTGAAACTTGTTTCTAATTTTGTTGAAACTGCCAAATTTTGGGCGATTTTTGTGTCATTTCTATTCAATTATTTTCTAAAATTATGAATAACCTAAATACTATGCTATAATATCTACAGGTTGAAATGAAATTATAATTGCCTATGTTTTGTGAATAAACAAAAAGCAAAGTTTATGTATATATATATATATGATACAGATCGTAGATTTTGGAAAATAGCTTTATCCTGGTGTAATTTTGTGAAAACATGAGTATGCACTCATTCCGGCATACTTATCTAGAAAAGGAATAAGTTCACACATACTTTGTAACATTTAATATCAGGAGCTTGATAGAGGCACATGAAATGATTGCATTTTGTAATTGTAAAGATGCTAGTACACGGAATATTTGGATATAAATGATATGGGGTAGTTTTTAGCGAAGCCATGGGTATTCTGTTTCGTCCTCCACAGTGTGCAGCAATTTATATATTAGTGGCAAATATTAGATATAGCTTACCGTCTAACTGTCCCTCAGGAATACGCGAAACCTTGAAAACGGAGATCCATTTTCCTTCCATATATTAACCATTGCCCTCAAATCTGAAATCGTGGGTATGCTGAAGCCATGAGTATGGAATAACAGGTATGTCAGAAATTGACTGTGGTCGCCATCTACATCGAGACTATTCGGATGTAGCAGCAGCAAACCCAAAATGCATATATGCGTAAGTAACTTTTTTCCTAACAGTTATACAAGTTTTGTGAAATTACGTTTGATCAGTAAACAGCAAAGAGGAGACTAAGGTCCATGGCAGTATTTTTCATGAGCATTAGTTCATAATCTTGTCATAGTGATGTAGGATTGGTGTGCCAAAATAGACGAGGGCGATAAAATCACATGTTTAGTCTACTTACTCTATGTAAATCAGCACAAGTAAAATGCATACTCATGGTATCATGTATACTCATCGCTTCATTTGTTTATCGAATCACGTTCAGAGGAATTATATCTTTATGGATTGGTCGTTTTCATACTATAATTGAAAACAGTGTTTAAAAAATACTCATGCAACACATTTTTGGGCAATTTGTGAATCATGATGCAGTATTTTAATATTTTTCATCCGAAAACATTTAATTTGATAGAAAGAAACATATTATAATCTTTAAAAATGAAGCCCAAATGAAAGTGCATATGGCAAATGAACACGATTTACATTCAAAAGCATAAAAGCCATATGTTGAGCAATGATATGATAATAAAATCTTAATGGCGTTAGAAATACTGATGCATTCTCATGGTTTCATGCGTGCTCGTCGTTTCTATTGAATATGGAATCAAACTTGAGAGAGGTTATATCTTTTTAGAAGTGATACGTTTGATATTATCATTTAAAGAATTTGATTAAGGCACTTACATATTACTTTTTACGGACGATTTATGAAATATTGCTTTTATATAATAACAGATTACTCTTTTGATATTTTGAAAAATGTAATCAAATCTCACAAAATACCAATATGATGATAAAACTAAAAGCTAAGGTGCTAAATCAGCATCATTTATGATGAAATATAACAAAATATATGTGGCCGAAGTTTTGATTTTAGGCTTAACAGGCCATAAATATATCAGTTTATACTCATGATTGCATGTAGCAAACCACGATAAAATGTAATAAATTTTCAAGTATATCGAAAATTATTAGCCTGAAACCTAACACATTTATTTCTTTTGCCTTTTGCAATCTTCCCCAAAGTGTGAATATTGAAAATAGAATTTGATTTTACATGGATATTGGTCATGGATGTTTTATTACTACATGCTTTATTTCCAGCATGATCGTCAAGATACCTGTTAGCAGATTGTTCACTGATTGACAAGGAGGCAATGACAAGTGTATCTGAAGATAAAGATATGCTTCCAAAGAGACGAGCAAAAGTCTATCATTATCTTCTGGTGAAGATCATGCCAGTAAAAGCAAACAAGCCCCTGCATTATGTTGGAAAAATTATTGAGCCTTAATTAAATGATGAAGATGATGACTTTATGGTTTCCTTTTATCGGCAAAGCCCAAAAGAGAAAGGGACGTTGGTTGAACCTGGAGTTGAAAACATTGATCCGATAAAGCAAAATGATATTGTCGTGTTTCATGCTCGCCAAAAGAGGGTGGGTAACACATGAAGAGTTGACAGATGTTTGCATTTCAATGTCAACCTCGCCAAATACAACTGTCATTAGAAATCAAATTCAAATGCACTAGTTTAAAATCTGATTATGCGCTGTAAATAATGGAAAATGGTGCTGTTGTCTGCTAGTCATTGAGAATATGATAAGAAGCAAGGAACTCAACTTTGCATATAATCTTTGAGGGACACTACGATTTATGGTTCCCTCAAGAACTAATAGGTATTTTTGTAGATTTCTTTTTACGGGTTTTGTAATGTTAGTTACGATTAACTTTTATTATGATATTTTATATGAAAGGCACCAATGCAAGAGGCCAAATCCTTATGAGACATAAGGTTTTGAATAAAGTACATTTAGTTAAATGTGTGAAAAAGGTGTTGAGAGAAAAGGCTCAGTGAGCCTATTTTTGTACTCAGTTTACCATTAAAATTATATTTTCTAAACAAGAGTCATGTTATTCTACCTATAGGTATACTGTTAGAATAATATTAATAAAAATGAAACCATCGGTATGCGTGAAGCCGTGAGTATGCGTTGTTTTCCTTATTCTTGAAAATATTTTTGAAGACATTGGATCTGTGTACTATAGCCACATATCTTGTGCACATTGTCCAGGTTATATTGAAGACCTACATGTACAATATAATTATTTCTAAACCTTTTTGTTCCTACTTTGGCAAACAAATGTGAAACCATAAGTATGTCAGCTTATCCTAGCAAGAAATTTAAAGCATTAAGAAAATGAACAGTTTAATGATCAGAAGATACTAGTGAGAATGCTCGTTAACAACAAAAAACTCTTAATAACATGTTGTTGAAGGTTTCTGATTTTGGCGTCCGGTAATTCCAGAGATGAATGCTATTTTTTATTTTAATGAAACCGAGGATATGCATTATTAGATTGCTTTATAGTTTAAATGTAGAGAACATATGTCAACAGTGCATATCCCCTTAGATTTGTATGATACTTTGTGATTTTCTTTGTCCATAAATCATGGAGTAACATAATAGTGACAAGAAGTGTAAGATCGTCATGTTTATTAGAGTGAAAATTTTCAATGATACCAATTATTTTCGCATTACATCTTTCAATTTAGAAATAAGATATTTGTCCATAATGTAGTCTTTAATAAAGTACACGATGTACAGAGATTAAAAATACATCAAGAAATGTCTTGTAGAATTTTTCATCGTAATCACTTCATACTGAAATAAATGGGTCGTGTGCATACTCATGGTTTCAAGTAATTTGTATCTTTATTTACTGTGCATAGGTACAGTTCTAATTTCGGAGTTAAGTTACGCAAATTTTTCCACAACCTTCCTAACATGTATACATTATGTACCGCAAAAGATAGTAACCCTAGCATAAAGTTTATAAGAACCATGTCTGAACCCCAGTTGTCGACGTTTCGTGACAACTGGCCATATATATATATATATATATATATATATATATATATATATATATATATATATATATATATATATATATATATATATATTACCCAACGTCACTACATCAATATCGATCGATCATCTATATTCCTAAATGTATGACCCACGTTGCTCAACCACTTTCATGATACGCTTTTGAATTAGATATATAGTTTTCATTTGATATCCTCGATAGTTTTAACCAAATAGGTGTAAGAGACCATTACGCACAAATACCATGGTCTTTGTTGAAAATCATTTCAAGTCGAAAGCCGTCTAATCTTTGCAGGTCCACCAACAGGAAAATCACCAGATATAACAGCAAGGCTTCAATATCCACTGAGGAATTCACTGATCCTTGAATATCGAGCGATAATAAGATGTCATATTGACAACGTAGAAATGAGGACTCTCATGAAAATTAGAAGTAGTCAACAGTCTTCAACAATGCTACGGAAACTGCACCTAAAAATTCCGAACAAACAAAGCCATCCCTGACCAAACTCGTCAGTATTAAACGATCAAGGTCGAAATCCCGAAGTTCAAGGCATAAAAAAAGAACTTTACGCCATTTTGCATAACAGTGAACGAATATGAAATGTAGTATCAAGGAAGCATCTATCACCTGACTTGAAGTAGGTACCAACATACGTTAGTAGCAGTTTAAATCGAATTATAGGTAGCAACTCTCAACTTTAAGAAATATCGTGCCTCACACACACATTGTATAAAATATTAACTACAATTGTTAGATTTACACATTTGCAACATGCACATCAGCTATATAACATTTCAAATCACTTGATGTCTACATAAAAAAAACCATTTCATCCACACACTTCAATAATAATTATTTTATTATCATTTCAACTATCCCTGTTTTTTTGTGTGTGTTTTATCTTTGTTTGTTTTTTTATGTTTGTTTGTTTTTCTTTTTGTTTTTGTTTTTTTGGTTTTGGTTTTTGTTTTTGTTTTTGTTTTTTGTTTTAAAATAGAAGTAAGTGACAGGTGTCGTGGTTTTCAATACCGTTGCATACTTCAACAAAGACAGTTAATCTTGACACGAAGACACAATAAGCTGGCATATCTAGAATATTAATGAGCATTAACATTTTAGGGCAGCCAGTTGTGCCTCTCGCTCGGCTTAATTTAGTGCATAGAGTAGGGTGCATACCTTTGGGGAGGATTCATCAACCAATGCGTTTTGAAAGCCCTATATTTCGTTATCTATATTTAAATAATTCATTTAGATAAGTAGAAAGCCAGAAAGTACGTTAAGTGCAGCCTTGCCTTGTGCATATTGAACTATTGAAACCAGTTCATCCGTCAGATGTAAAAACACATGAAGATAGCTTCTAAATCACAAGTAGGACCAGATTTGCAATTCTACCGTGTAAACTCTTACTAATATGATAAAGCAAAGAATGCGAAACATTGTCAAATGCCTTACAAATGTCCACCGAAAGGCAATACAGACGACCTCTGGTCTTGATAAATACTTTCGGCGTGATGTAAACAGAGTGGACATGGTCTCCAGAGGCTGTCCTTTCTCATATCCTGCTTGAAGTTCATATCATACCTTTTTTTTGTCTCTGATACCCGACTGACTACAATTTCTTTGCAACAACTGTAAAAACACTTTGATCAGAGACTAAGTACTGACAACCACAATATGTGTCTAAGTTTCCGTTATGCGTTTCATGAGCCTGTTTTGTTTTGAAGACACAGGGCAATTATTGCTTTACATTTTCTGTCAGGATAGTCCCATTCTGCTGACAAGACATTATTTCAATTTTGTAAAATACGAAGTGTTAAGGCTGTTTGTATTGTATATTAGCTAACAGTAACACAACAACATCAATAACGGTATCTGTTATATAGGCTTGAAATAACATCCAGTTCTTCTTTGTCTTCTCTATCGGCATTTCGCCTTTCGGTATATCTGCTGAACTCATTAAACATTAATTTTCACCACTTACTACACATTCCGTGGCTTTTGGTTCTATGGAAACATTTATTTTATGGTTTTGATTTTGGCAAGCAGTAAAATAATTGATACAGCACAGTGGGTATATGTCTGATACCGCTGATAACCCAACCCCGTAATCTTTCGAATATTTCATTAATTCATTGGTGTCGGTTTGCCAGACTTAGATTCGGATTAAATTTCGCATTATTTTTGCGCTTGTCTCTTGATTTGTAGATTTCCTGTCATATTTTATACTGCCTGGTGCACATGTGAAGACAGTGTGTTACATATGAACTGGCCCGGGGCTCAGTGAATAACCCTAAGGCCATGAATTATAACTACGGCCACCTTCTTCTTCTTCTTCTTCTTCTTCTTCTTCTTCTTCTTCTTCTTCTTCTTCTTCTTCTTCTTCTTCTTCTTCTTCTTCTTCTTCTTCTTCTTCTTCTTCTTCTTCTTCTTCTCCTTCTTCTTCTTCTTCTTCTTCTTCTCCTTCTCCTTCTTCTCCTCCTCTCCTCCTCCTCCTCCTTTTTCTTCTTCTTCTTCTTCTTCTTCTTCTTCTTCTTCTTCTTTTTCTTCTTCTTCTCCTTCTCCTTCTTCTTCTTCTTCTTCTTCTTCTTCTTCTTCTTCTTCTCCTTCTTCTTCTTCTTCTTCTTCTTCTCCTTTTTCCCTCTCGTCCTCCTCCTTTTCTTCTTCTTCTTCTTCTTCTTCTTCTTCTTTATCTTCTTCTTCTCCTTCTTCTTCTCCTCCTCTCCTCCTCCTCCTCCTTTTTCTTCTTCTTCTTCTTCTTCTTCTTCTTCTTCTTCTTCTCCTTTTTCCCTCTCGTCCTCCTCCTTTTTTTTTCTTCTTCTTCTTCTTCTTCTTCTTCTTCTTCTTCTTCATACCACTAGGCCTTACTTATCGAAAATTTGTGACACTTGACCCTCAAACTCAAAGTATCTCTCAGGGAACTTAAAATAGTAAAAATAACACCGATTATCACGTTTATAAATACAGCCATATTATTATACTAGAGCATTTTGCCCCTAGCTTAAGAATGAGATTACTCTTAACTTTTATATGTGGGCGTAAGTATTTTTCAATCAAAATGCAGATTCTGCTACAGTGGTGCATCTCTGTAGTGAACTATGTAAAAAGGGCAGCGGAATTGGTTATGTCATCTTGATGTCTGTGGCTCGCAATCTAATATATATATATATATATATATATATATATATATATATATATATATATATATATATATATATATATATATATATATATATATATTGTATTTGTGTCTTTTTGCCCAGAACAACTTCCTAGTAGTCAATATCCTATTCCGCAGTTCGAACTCTTTACTCTCCATAAGCTAACCTGTCCCTGTCTAACCTGTATACATATGGAATTACTATTGTCTATATTGCACACGTTCCTCTGTAAAATTTTGACATAGGCTGTATCAGCCCAAATAAATTAAAGGGTCTTCAGCGGGTAACTACTCAACATGTTTCGGAGCCTTTTACCCGTACATGTCTCTCTGAGTAGCGGCTCCTTGTCTAAGCTAAATATTCAGCAAAGACAACCCACATAATAAAGAATAAATAAGAACGTGGCAAATGATGAATTAGCTAAATACGTGAAGTTTTGCTTATAAATGCAGAGCTTCGTTATGAAAGAAGAACCCCTGTCAAACAAACCATAATTACTAAATTTGTATAGTACAGGTTCAGATAAGAACAATTTGACTTATATATATACATACATACATACGTACCTGTACAATAACCCCGTTGCACGTGCCTACTTACCACCGTGTTGACATGAGGGTACGTACAAAGCGAAATTTACATGATAAGTACCCCATGAATTTGATTGCAATTTTGTCAACTACCCAGGTAAAATACACAAAATTCAGTGCTTTCACAGTGAATTATTAGAAAAAATCTATATATACCGTTGTGCCTGAATTCACAAAGGATAAACGTTACAGTACAACGATTTTAGCTTCTGACTTTCTTGCTTATGCATGACATACCAGGTTGGCCATCTTCATGACCTTTATGTAAAACTGGCCGAAAGGTGGAAAAACATACGCGAAATGTGCCATAGAAAACTATGACATCAACCAGCTTGCGAGGGCGCGCTATCTTCCCAGCAATAAAGGACGTTTATCGCTATCAAACATGCATGCACACTCTGGGCTTATCACACACAGCTATAGGCTGGCACGTTATCAAGGGTATAACACCACTTGACCTGCGACTGGGCTGCAATTTCGAGAGCACACCAACATTATTGGCCGTAATGAATATCTTAAACATTTATACATAGAATGCCTTGTAGCCATCCCGCCAAGAAGTGTAGAAGTACAGTTCGGATTATCTCCTTGCTTAAATGCCGTGTTTTTTGAAAGGCTGTACTCGTGACTGTAATTGTCATTTCCGTCATGTATGCTGCTGTTTTCATTTTATGCTACATACATGCCATGGAAAATGATTTTTTTTTCGTCTTCTTGCTGCCTTGTACTCCCCGTGGAGAAATCATTCATTTCAGGTTTTTGCATTTGCCTTCTGCACGGACAAAAGCTCCTTTCTTTTTTATAGAATACCAAAGCGATTGTAACCTGGTCAGCATGTGCGTTAGGCGTAACTTCAACGCAAAGCTAATTCTAATATAAATGGAATGTTGTTTTTTTCGAAACTACAATTTATGAAACTTATCTTAAGCCCTTCTATATCATATTTACTTCATTTCATATTTATGTATGTATGTACCTACATATATAAGTACATCACTGAAACATATACACACGCACACACACAAACACACACACACACACACACACACATATATATATATATATATATATATATATATATATATATATATATATATATATATATATATATATATATATATATATGTATGTATATGTATATGTATATATATGCATTGATATCTTGTGTATATAGAAAAATATCGGGTTGTGCCAACATAATTTGCTGGACGTCGATTACAAGTGCTGCGTCCTACTCTCCGCGTGCAACAATATGTCGTATAATTCCATGGCTCCGTCAGTTGACAGTGAAAAGATGTTTTTAAAAGAAAGAAACACATACATGTCATTGAAATGGACGGGAAATAATTATTCAGAATAGCTCTAGTTGCTGAAAATATGATGATTCCATGAGTTTACGTCTTCAGTTACAGAAAAATATCCAAACATTTCATATGCTGGAGTTACGTATACTCACCAGCTTATGGTTATATATAAAGAGATATGCAATAAACCGAACACTCTGTTATGTTATGCAACGTTATTGATATTAAAATAGATGTCAATTTACCATGAGTAGTTGCTTCCCTGAGAATTTTCGGGATTTTTTTGTTTGGAAATGATTTTAACAGGCGATGGAAATAAATAAACAATAGGAGCCAAGTATGATGTTGGCGCTTTTTCATGAATGCTCAAGTCGAACATTGCACCCTATCCATATTGATCGGAGAGATGCAACTTTGAAGCACGATTATAAAGCACGTTAATTCTAAACCAAACAAGCATATATGCATTGCAATTTTCCTGTGAATACCACATTTATAATCACATAAGTTTGATACTTTAATGGAATGTCAACATGTGTCATGCAGATAACTATTAGCCATGTAATTGATATTATTCGCGCACACACCGTGCCAGGCAATGTTTTGATTTACATAGATTTATGACGCTATGTGCGATTCAATGTTATTAAATTCATTACCTGTTTGTCCAATACAGATTTACTACACATTTTCTTGAAACAGCGTTACGTGGTAATAACAATAGAGAATAGAACAGAAAAAATGCTGCACGGTGTAATGAGACACCACTACCAGGTGTGGCTTCTCCTGTCACAAAGAGAAAGAAATTGCTCCCGATTTTATATTATTATTAATTTAATAATATAACGAAGAATAGGAAGAACACAAGGCGCGAAACCAATATATAAATTATACTTTTTGCTTCTCCTGTGTTTTTTTTTCTGCAATCATTTGTATTCAAAAACCAGTGACTTCGAGTGACACCTCTCAATCCAAGCTGCTTATATATGATTTAAGGACAGTAACATTGGTTCGTACTTTAATGTTCTTATATCTTAGACATCTCATCGAACCATGATTTCTAAGCTCCGCTATGCTCCCTGCGTAATACCTTCCCCTTGCATGCACCAGACGTTCTATTAACACAGAAAAAAGTAACGTGCAGTTTCTGGACCCAATGATGGAAATACTAAAACAGGTCGTTCAAACTAGACACTTCACTGGGCCGTCAAGATCTATATCCCACTGATTCCCTTGATTTTAATTTTGGTAAAACGCACAGAGCACACGTCGAACTGTTAAATCCAGGTGATGCAAAGAGCTTAAAGAAAAAAAAAGAGAGAAGTGGTCCAAATGCAACCATTACAGAATAAACCACCAGCAGAAACAATAAAAGTATAATTGTATAACGTATAAGCGGTTCTAATATTCCGAATATTTAGACTGCAAGTCGTTAATGCGAACAAATTGTCCAAACAGGTCACAATCTCGTTTGTTTCCGCTGCTTTTCTTCTCTAAAATATGTCAGCATTGATTAGTCACAGATTACCTCTGTCCCATCCATTGTTTAGTCACAGATATTGAAGGGGGAAAAAACAATGTACAAACAGGAATTCTATGCACAATCTTTCATAAATATTTACACGTGTCAAAACCGTTTTACAAATTGGACACAAGTTGAAAGAAGAAATGGGCAATCTTGTCAGCAAAGCGCGCAATGCGCCTATCAACACTTTTTGACAGGATTGCAAGCATCACGGAAATGACTGACACTTTATCAATCAACTGACTAATGCCACAATCATGCACAAGAATAAAGTTTGCCGAAGCAATAGCGATCAGCATATCGTGCTTTACAAATGACGAAAAAAAGGAGGACAAGGGAGTCATCATTTGCCATTTGGAAAATAAACGGTATACTTGCGTTATCCACTGAATCTATAATTTGAAAAGCAAAATATTGATTTTATTATATGTAGATTAAACAATGTAAGGACGAAATATACCCTTCCCCCTTAAAATTACCCCCAGTGGATTCTTGTGAGAAAATTGGAACACATCTTACAAGTCCTGTTATATAACTTTTGTGTTCGATCGTTCCATCACAAAGAGACGTCACAAATAGGAAACAAAATTGCAAGGTTGAGAAAAATACAAAACTTTACAAGTACAATTATTTATTTGTACATTTCTAGCATTCATTCATCCATCTATCCAATTCTAATAGACACATGTACCTCTGTCCCATCCATTTAAGAAATTGTGGCAATTTAGGGTGGTTACCATTTTATATATAACATTGTTCTTTATACACATGCATGGACGGAATTTCGGTTTTGCGCATACATTGCATACATAATTATGCAATGCAAGCACATTCATCATGAAATTATATTGTTTATGTTTCATCTGTAACGGTTCTCTACATAAAACAATGATGCCTTGTTTCACCAACATCGAGAGGGAGTTGATATTGAAAAGTGTTGAACCACAATTTTTTTCAATTGGCAATTACAACCGTCTGTGCAGAACTTAAACCCTCAGAATGGATCACTGTCTTCAACATTTAAACAAAAATGGATGACTAGCTTAATTATACAATACCAAGAGAGGATCACAAATTTCATTTCAAAACATCCAGGATGGATTGCTTTCTTCATTATGAAAACATCAACCATAACTTAGTCATTTTAAAACAACGCTGAACTGTATCTTCGATGTAAACAATATAAATGGAGGATATTTCCAACGTAGATACCTAGCGATGTTTTTTTATTTTTTTTTTCCTTTTTTACATGAACACTTAATAGCACTTTGTTCAATAATAATAACAGTTTAATGTGCTTATTGTAAAAGCACAATGCAAATTACATAGCGATGGGCAAAGGGCGACCAAATATACATTGTAGATTTAACAATTCTGAATATGGATAATCTGAAAAATTCTTCAAACAACATTTTATGTTCAAGATTCACTTTCATCTAAAATTTGCAGATATAATTCCCCTTCATCTTCCATCTTGGATGGTGCTGCAGCTGAGTTCGCTTTGGGGGCACTTGGGTACCTGATTTCTTCATCAGCATAGTCATATGTCTCACACTCCACGATTTCTACTGACTCACTTACAACAGGTTTTTCCACCTCTGCGGTTTGTGCAGCTGACTTTGTTTGGTCAGGCTCAGGGTACCTAACCTCCTCATCAGCATAGTCATAGGTTTCACATTCTACCATTTCTATTGTGTCACTTATAGCCGGTCCTCTTTTTACAGACCCCATAGTCATGTCCATATATGGCGTGGCTCCGTCACCAGGACTTCTTTTATATTCACTAACAGCTTGAGGATGGTGCTGTCCGTCAGAGAGAGGAACGCTTCTTTTTTGTGAGACTGCTGACGCATCCGCAAAATAAGATTGCGCAGCATTGGAATGGTTTATATCTTCAGCAGGATGATAGGTTTCATCCTCAAAGCCGTCATTGACGATACCCGAATCAGGAGATTGTCTAGGATCTGACTTCATTCTATTGTCCGTGATTGTTTTACTGTTGAAAAGACTGCCTTTGCGGGGTGGCTTGGACGGCGTTAACGATCCTGACCTGTTTGTGCGCTTTTTCAGGTCTGCAGGAACCAGTTTAGAGTTCTTGCCTTTCTTGGAAGGAAGGGGCTCCATATATGCTCCTTCAGCACCATGTGGGTTGACATAGTTATTGGTAGGTCTCTTGTGATCTTTCTGTCTGGAGTTTATATCACTTCTGTTCGACTTTGGAACTGTCTCTCTGTCTAGAGAAGCACCTGTGGCAACTGCCACTTCTCTAGCCCGGGGCTGCTCCAGACGCATAGCACCTATGGAATTAACTTGGCGGTCATACGCGGGGTTAGAAATTACTCCGCCTGCTCTACCATTGGCTAAAGGTAAAGGTGGGATGCACTCATAAGGATTGTCTCCTTGTTCTCCTATCTCTTGAATGATTTGCGTTTGGGCAACCGCTGGTAGGGGGCGACTCTGCAGAGTGACTGCAATAGCAGGGTGCTCATCCTGTTTTGGTGCATATTTTCGTCGTTTGAGTATTAGCAACGCTAAACATATAACTGCCATAAGGATTAAGACCACAAAAACACCCGCTGTAATTCCAGCTGCAGCACCAGCACTCAATCCCTGTGCAGCAGGGTCCTGGCCCAGGGCATTGATATCAATACATGTGGTCAATTCGCACTGCCATATTGCTCCGCACAATACAAACTTCTCATCAGATGTAATAACTGTGGTAAATATTCCAGTAGATGACGCAAATCTCGACCAATGGCGATACACAGTGGATTCACCAAAACGCCTCAAAATGATCACAATGGCTGCAGATGATGGAACAGCGACGGTATTCCAAGAAATCACTCTCCCTAGGCCTGATGCATTGGCGAATATTTCCTCGGACATGAACAATGACAAGCTACTTCCAGTACACTTTTGGGACCCCGTGGATGTTCTCCTTGTCCCCTCAGTTGTCGTTGCATCCGAGTCTAAACAAAGAAAATCGAGGTTTGCGCCAATGATGTCAAAGATGAGTCCGGTACTTGGTACTGTGCATGTTGGAGCGCCTTGAATTACTATCCGTTTTTCAATTATCAAGTCCTTAAACTGTTTAGTAGCACAACTACATTCGATAGAACGTGAGTCTATCGCTAACTGTGCCAGGTTGGGCAGTGGCTGAAACATTTCTCTGCCGACTTCTATCAGTCTGTTTCCAGATAGGTCTACATAATTAAGGTCCTGCAGTCCTACGAAGGCATTGGCGTCTATAGAATTGATACTACATGATTGGAGATGAACTACCTGTAAGCTGATCATATTATTCAACATTAAGTACGGTAATTTCAAAAGAGGATTTCGAGATAAATCTAAATATTGTAACTGCCGAACGCTATTGAGAGTCGGGAAAATATCATTGCGTATCTTGTTGTCTGTTATCAATAAATTGGATAGTCCCACGCAGTTATCAAACAAACCACTAGGTAGTGCCACCAGGTCATTTGAGCCAATGTTAATGGTGATAAGAGAGGACAAATCACTGAACGTCCCAGAGACCATGTTAGATATTCTGTTGCCAAACAGGTTCAGTGTACGTAAAATACTAAGGGAAGAAAATGCGGAGTTTGATACGTTCGTGATCTGGTTTTTGCTCAGGTCCAGCTGCTCCAGCCTTGTATATGTAGAAAACATGTTGTTTCCTGAAAGCATAAATAAGAGTAATTAGGAATGTGAATGCTTATTAATAATCGTCTTCATTTTCTTGCACTGAATAGCAAATTTGCTTCAAATTGACCTGTTTTTTGTTTTTTTTTGTTTTTTGTTTTTTTGTTGTTGTTTTTTTGTATTATATTATTACGAAATGTAGAGTCTCGTCAGCTTTTATACTCTATATCTTCTTTGTCAATTCATCAACTAAATATCGCCCGCACACTCAACAGAATAAAAACTAGATTGGACTTCATTGATCAAACTCGGATAATACGTTCAAGAATGTACCTAGACGCAGTTGAGATTCGTTGTTATTAGGATATGACGATGCACACAGTTCACTGATCATTATGTGGTTAAACTTTTTTTCTTGATGCATAGGGCAAAGTCATCTATAGTTTGCGTATAAAACGAAATGTGGAATTTGCAAAAGCACATGTTCAATGTGTCATAATGCACTGGTCGCCATTTTTTTTAAACAAAGTTAAGTTTTGAGCCAATAAGATTTGGTTTTCCATTCTTAATAACTGACATTTTGTCACAGCATAACTCACCTAGCTTTGTCAGAAAGTTCTCAGAAAAAATGAGTGTATGGATATTTGGCTCCAAAGTAGTTGGAAGAGTCTGCAGTGCAAGCCCACTGCAATTAACTGATCGGCCATTATCAGCACAGATGCAACTTGCAGGACACAGTGCCCCCACCAACGGTGACACCGCAAGTAAGAGAAGTAACCACACCATCATCACCTACAAGGCAGAAAAATACAGCTGAAGTAGAAGACATCGTAATGGGAATGTAACTACTATTCATCGTCTTTCTTACCCTTGCTGCATATATGTATATATAATATATCGGTAAGCTGAATTGCTGCTTCAACACAGCCAGCCACAGTCCCCCCCCCCCCCAACAAAAACGATGATGATGATGATGATGATGATGATGATGATGATGATGATGATGATGATGATGATGATGATGATGATGATGATGATGATGATGATGATGATGATGATGATGATGATGATGATGATGATGATGATGATGATGATGATACTTCCTGTCCGGTCATAACCTTTTCCACCATTGAACTTTTATAGTTACCGTGGTAACCAGAGTAAAGCTTTTCATTTACAGATTATCGTTTTTGTTCAATGGCATAGTAATATGCAACAGATACGTCCTTGTGACGAAACCAACCCCAAACGCCTATATGGGAATAGTGTCTGACATCTTGTCTTTATTAACAATAATTCATTCATTACTTTCTTATCATAAGCTGGCAATGTGATCTGTTGGGAAATTCATCCCGTCGTACATATACGATCATCATTTATTTTATCTTCAGAAGGCAGCGTAACCTTTGGTAGAGCACTCCAGACCTACATATGTACAACTTCATGATTTTTTTTTAGCAAGTGGTATATCAGTTCCCATGGCTGTGTTATACCTATTATTGCCTTTTGTGTGTTTTTATGGTGCTTGTGATGTCGTAGTCATTACATGATAGTTGATTGACACTTGTGAAGTCCCACTTGTCTACCTGTGGTTTTTGGGTGGCTCGCGTGATAGTGGTTTTCTCAAGCCTTGAGACTCCACGGACAGCAATACAGATTACATACACGTTTACCTGACCGCTTTTTGCACTGTAATGCTGTTTTTCGTACGTATTGTACAGATTGTATGCACATTAAACTTTGAATAAAATTAATATTCTCTGTATCTCGGTATGAGTCATAGCCTATGCAACATTTTACGTGTGAAAAGGCTTCATAGCGTTTAAAACCATTTGTGTTGTTTGGCGCATTCCTCCACATGCACACAATATCTTATTGTGTATAAAGATTATGTAAGGACTCGTAAAATTTCGGTGCTTGGTCACAATCCCACCTGACTTCAAGGATACCTAATTGACAATAAACACGTCATGCTTATATCAGAGACATATTCGTCATGGAATTATCACGGTCTTATGGTCCCGATCATGGCATTTACTATATCACATATACGTGAATAAGCGTATGTTATTTGAGAGCGCTCTAACTAATACGATTTTAACTTTCATTCTTCACCATTAACTTTAACATGGACATTATGGAGCCACTTGAATCGTACATTTATTTCTCTTCACCGTACTCAACACTTGCTTTATGTTTAATGTGGCCAAAATGAGGCGCGGACTTGAGCACGATAGACAGAATGTACCCTTCGCTATTCTCCATGCCAACTGTACCTGTAAGGGTGTATCCATGACGTAGGCTATCTTACTTTTTCGAACTGGTTCCACAATAATTGTCATGACAGCAAGAAACAGAGATCAGTGATCACTACATGGTATCATGACTCCATTATTTACGCAAGTGGCGTTAATGTTCAGTAACGCTACGCTAAATTATGCCACGGGTACCACACACAACCACGGCGGCTAAAAGCATTAAGTTACAATCGGACCCTTAAAGTGATTGTCTTTCTACGAATGAGTCCGTATTTTTTTCGATTAGCTGGACTTCTTGTGCCAATTGTTTCTGATTTGGCTGCGTAGCGGAACCGAGCTAAATATGTCAGCCACCTTATAAGCGTATCTCTATGTGGCCGATGGTCTATCATCACTTATGTGAATGAAGTTTACAGTGGTAAAACTAAATGTGTATGACAGTAAGCCTTCTATTATATATATATATATATATATATATAATAAGTAATTTTAGCAGATTGTCATTTTAAATAAGAACAGTTTTTTTTCTATGGATACATAATTTTTATCAACTTACCTATTGTTTCCCATAAACGTGCGAACTTTCAGATGATCACGGGAGACCCCACACTTCCTTTGTTTCCCAACGTAGGAATTGAACGGAATATTCTAGGCTTACGTCACTCACTCATTATATTTATCACTGAACAAGAGGGCTACTTATGCCACTGGGCAGGGGCAGCCCCTAAGATTCAACCCATAATGTAGCATCACCGCCTTAAATTCCACACACAAATTGTGCTGTCCGCTCCTAAGCTGCAAGTATTAAAGTTGACAAACTGTTTTTGCTCGAGATCACGTTTTTGTGTCTCGTATATGTCAAAGTCAGATATGCCAGTTATGATTGCTTTAAAGTGTAGTGACCATCCGTTGATACCGTTTTTAGAATGCGGCATCAGGCGTAGGCTGTAGTACAACATATCTCTGGTCACTTTACCACTTGTGTTATCAAGTGTCATGTGCGACGAAATATTTGACCTCTGAGCAACTATATCATGACACT
Organism: Hermodice carunculata; assembly: GCA_964020975.1. NCBI lineage: Eukaryota > Metazoa > Annelida > Polychaeta > Eunicida > Amphinomidae > Hermodice > Hermodice carunculata. The sequence goes on along the minus strand of OZ026627.1, from coordinate 65,129,550 downwards.
GATTACATCTGTAAGCAAATTATATGCAAGGACACTGTGTTTCTCTTGCCTGCTATTGGATGTCCAAAAAAGTAACATTTAGAAATGAACAAAAAAGGGGAAAAAGAAAAGAAAGAAAAAAAAGAAAGAAAGACAGACAGAAAGAAAGAAAAAAAGAAAGAAAAAAGAAGCAAATACGCGTCCTTTTGTGGCAGAACAAATTACTTATAATAGAATATTACTAATATTTTGGTGCTTTTACGAGATACATAAAATGGGTTTAATTACTTACCATCGCCTAATCATACTTGTGCCCATAAGGCGGAATTTCAAGGATCTCGCTATCGTCGAAAGAGTCGCTTGCAGCTCAGAACTCAGGACAAATATTTGGATTTCATTGAAATTTGATCAGGTATCGCCAGCATATTCCACTAAGGTGTGCATAATATGTTCACCAGCTTCGATCTCGGAGGAGATAAGAGCGAATCGAGGACAAATTTTTAGGCACCTGTGCACCATGTATCCTCAAGTTAATGGTATTTTCATTGCTCCCATCAGATGAAACTCTAAGGTCACTTGATTTCGCTCTGTACTTATTTTCATTTATTTCGCTTATGGTGTTAAACAGTGAAAATATAAAGTAAAAACACAATGAACTGGTATTTTAGCATAGGTGTGATACAAACTGTGTCAAAAATATTGACATCAAAACTTTTTTTCCTGACATGCATGCGCCCGGGAAATTTATACATTTCCGCTGGGTATTAAAACTGTTTTAAAAAGGCAACTTTCCTGGAGTTCACATGATTCATGGAAAAATGTGAAATTACTATACTCCTGTAGTGCCAAGCCTAGATCTTGACCACAGTCCTGATTGTATGCACAAAAATATTATTTGCATGACACTAAAAGAGTCTCAAGTAGTTGTTTCTTTGATGGACCATTTAGGAACAAACTCTTATCATGGTTGTTAATAATATAGTCAATATTGACACGGTGGCCGTTGCAAACACCAGAAACTGTTAATCGTTTACTGGCAACAAGGGACTTCCTATCAGTAAAGTCAAGGACACTTCTTTCCGACTGATTACCTTTCCTATCTTAAGGATCATATCGATGGCTTTTCCCTATTCCTCAAATACTTACAATGGGGAACGCGCCACCCCACCCGTTCACCAGACACAATCAAAGCTTTTGATAAAGATAATGTTATCATGTCTAGAAAGCAATGACCTGTTCGATTTCGATACACTCGTTCACATCGCCACCCCCTGCCCTTTGGGGATAAGCAGGAGGAGGAGGAGGAGGAGGAGGAGGAGGAGGAGGAGGAGGAGGAGGAGAAGGAGGAGGAGAAGGAGGCGGATGAGAAGGAGGAGGGGAGGAGGAGGTAGAGAACAGAAAGAAAATAATACAAACGTGCCAAATTTACTGTTCCTAATGCGGGGCAATGAAATTATGTCTCGTAAAATATTGGATATGGTTTTGTTGGAGATTTGGCTCCGTTGTTCCCCTAAAACAAATCTTCCCATAAGACCAAGTACAGTGCACACTGATTCTAAATCGAGCCGCCCAGTGTCAATATATATATATATATATATATATACATATATATATATATATATATATATATATATATATATATATATATATATATATATATATATATATATATATATATATATATATATATATATGTATGTATATATACTGAAAAGTCTAATATTTTTAGTGTAAGCAATTTTGGATAATTGAATTTCGGATAATAAAAATTCAACTGATCTTTAAACTCATACCAAAGGAAATACTATTGTTGTGTTATTTGGTGTTATAATGACAGTGATAATAACAATAACGATGAAAATAACCTAACCGTTGTCCTCTTAATGGCCCTGATACTGATATAGACCTCCCTCACCTTATCATTCAAATAAGTCACAACAGTGGTGTGTATTATTCACATTTAAAAACGTTAATTATACAGGAATTCGATCTAAATACAGGGGACAAGATGGAACACCCACGATCATACCCTCACAGTGGTGCCCAAAAATATCGATGGTTTAGAAACAGGCTGCAAGAAAGGCAAGGAATTTGTGGGGTGTGTGGGTCCCAAGTTGGGCCATTCGGTAGTGGGGCTACTGCGGTCGCATTAAAACTGACTAAATGTGGCTGGTGGTCATAGTCGTCTGCTTCAATATTAAACAATTTTAACAGCAACAGTTAGGCTTAGCATTGGTTGGTAGACAGCTAGCTCACGCTGAAGAAAGCTGTTGACGCCCTCTTAAGCTCAATGATAAGTCTGATGGGAAAAAACGCAGTTTCTTCGTTCTGCACAAGGCCTGCCTCACGTTGCATGCTCTATGTTTTGGAAACGTAACGCAAGACAAATGAAACATAGAAGGTCTGTTTATGCTGTGACGCTCATTAGTGTATTTGCCTCTGAAAAAATGTAGAACCAGCTCTGCTTTGCACAGACACAAGCGGGAACCGTTTTAAGTATGAAACTCTCCAAACAGTGTTGCTTCAATGCATCAAAATCTTTAAGGAAAGCACAGAAAAACAAATTTGCATATGCACAGCGCTGTGCATCTCTTTCAAATGTATCAATACGATCTTTTTAGCCCGTATCCAAGAAAGGAAAGCAGACTCAACAGGCCTTACCCTACGCATTGTTCTTATTTAGGTGATGTTTGTGGTACATGGAAGTCTTTCAAGTTGGGCCCATGGATTTTAATGGGTGTGACTTGTTAGCTTCATGCCACGCTGTATGTCTAATGTAGCTACTACGAAATGTCTAGCACCGGTTTCTATCACTAGGGTCACTCAGAGTCACCGATATTGTGATATTTCGCAATGAACAGGACACATTATGGAACGCTTTCCATGAGTCCAGTGGTGCGTCGTTTGCAACGCCGCGCACTCGTTGTGGACAGTATTTATAAACATACATATAGCAAGGTATGGAAGCTTTCCAAGGAAAAGAAAACATATTTTCAAGCACTTTTTGTCAGCACGAAACCACACTTAATCTTATCTCTCTGCCTGTAAAGGCATTGGCGGATTTGTGTTCAACGCGGTGAAAGCCGTGACCAAAACTTCGGGCAGGCGCAGTGCATCATTGGCTCTCGAAATCCTTTTGTTTCCGGCAAAACAAGTCTAACACGGGGAGGTCACTTCCCATTTTACATGTGCTGACGGCGTGTGATTCTCCGGACAAATAAATATACTTCTTTGTTGCTATTTAAATTGTTATATATAGTAAAACATTTGTCATTGTTTATACTTTTTGTATTGAGGTATTTATAGAACTATTGCTATGTTTAATAATTTAAAAGTTCAATCTGTTTTAAATTCAAGACCCCCCCTCCCCCAAAAAGGACAACATCGCGCAGGAGTGGATCTGGAGCGACGGAAGCAACAAGATTAACTGGTCGAATAGTTCTAGAAATTTTACTTTAATTAGGATCTTGATTTTCGATTTCAGTTGTAATAAAATAAATAATATTGCATAATGATCAAATCATCCGTCCCATTAGGGCACTTGTGCTGCAAAAACGTAAATGACAAAATTTGGTATATATATATATATATATATATATATATATATATATATATATATATATATATATATATATATATATATATATATATATATATATATATATACATATATATATATAGTGTTAGAGAGAGAGAGAGACAGAGAGAGAGAGAGAGAAAGAGAGAGAGAGAGAGAGAGAGAGAGAGAGAGAGAGAGAGAGAGAGAGAGAGAGAGAGAGATTTGCTTTGCTTTGTCTCTGTTTTTGTTTCTTGCTTGCTACCATTTTTTTATTGTTGCCAACAAGTTCAAGGAGAATTTTTTTTCTCCACTGGCTTAAAATTCCCCTTTCCTGCCATTATGACCAAACTGCTTGCACTGGTCTCAGCTGTATGCAGGGTGAGCCTACCTGAGCTGTCGTGAAATATAATCTTCCAATTCATTCAGAAACTGGTTGTGGATGTACAACGTTGAAAACCTGACTAAAAACAGAAAAACAGTGGGGCGGAAGGCAAGGTATTTGAAATAAATTGTTCTTTGTGGCTTGAACTCGAGATTGTGTACTGTACTTGAGCGTACCATGTGCAACTGACCTGGGTGGTATACAAGATCAGCGTGAACTCGGGCTCAAGTTTGAGCTTCACTTGAGATAAGGAAACAAAACCTGGTTTTGAAACACAGGTTAAGACAGATATGTGCAATTGGCAAATTGGATAGCACAAAGAGCCATAAGGTGCATAGTACACAAGTTAGTTTAGCAAACCATAGCATGGAAAAACAAATCCGCAAATTAATATGGCTTTGTAGGCAGAGAGATAAAAGTATCGAGTGAGGTTGCTGACAAAGAGTGCTTAAAAATATGTTTCCATTTTCTTGGAACAACACGATATATGTGCAGGGCCAAGGAGGCATTCTTACCTTTCTATGTTTATACTGTCCACTACGAGTGCGCGGCGCTGCAAGCGGTGCGCCATGTTTGACCAGTTCCACATGTCTAGCTTGAACCCAGGCTTGTGTGAAGCCGGATTCAAGTCTGACTTTACCCCAGGCTTGAACTGGTGCAGTTGTACAGGCCTGACAGTGTCTCAAACCTGGATTTATATCCAGGATGAAATCCAGGTTCATGAACGCCACCCCTGGGCAGGTTTGTAACCAAACACCGTTTATGAACCTGTTCTCCCTCAAACGTCATTCAATGACACGCACACCTATGCATAAAAACAACTGCACATGGGTCAATGAGTGACCCATATGTAGTTGTTTTTATGATTAGGTGTGTGTCTGCTCTGTGTGATAATGCCTTTTACACATGAATCTGGCCAGCTGTGTGAGGAAAGTGAAATATGGCTACATATTTAGAACATCATGACATTGCACTTGCAGAGCAGATTGTTCGAAGAAACCTATACTCAAAGATAGGCAACACATTTCTAAAATATGATAATGAAGGTTTTTTATATTGGTTTCGCTTTACAAAGCATGGAGTCATCGATATATTTGAGTTGTTGGATGAAAGTTGTGCAGCTTAAAGCGTCATCTGTAGACCCCATCTGCCAGATACTGATAATATTACAATTCTTTATCAGTGGCACTTTTCTTCGGAATGAGGCAGACTTTAGTTGCTTTATATTTCGGTTTGTTACCCCGTGGCGTGCATTTAACTGATCCGTGATTTTTTGCGATGTTTCTAGAGTTGTTTTGCTCATCTGCCTAGTCTGTCATCTGAGATTATGTGGTAGGTCTTCTTCCGTCGTCTGTTTGGCGTCTGGCGTCCACACTTCACATTTTCGATTTCTTCTCCAAAACCCAAGAGAAGATTCACTTCAAACGTGATGAGAATTTACGCTGGATAGGTCTCTACCAAGTCTACCCAAATGGTTGTTCTCTAGTGATTTAGGATTTTTATGTTGTTGTTGTTGTTGTTGTTGTTGTTTTTTAATTCATGTCTGGGTCAAATCTTTAAAAATCTTCAAAACCGATGGGCCAATTGCTTCGAAATTATATAGGGACACTTCTGGTGATCCCTATACCTTAATTTGCTCAGACTGTGGCGCTGTGACTGTTTCTTTAATTTTTGGGTGGTTTTTACTTATTCCCAAGGTTACAGGGCCACAATTGTGAATTGTACTGCTCACGTGATAAGTTGAGAGCCAGGTGCACCATTACGTTGATCTTGTAAATGAAGGGCAGCTCAAGTCTGGTTATAGTGCATATTCAGTTGCGATGTTTCATTTGCGTGTCAGCTGAGAACAGGTTCTCTTGTTTGGATTATGCGGCCATCATTTTTCCTTCTTTTATATCTTTTTGTTGCCAACAAGTTCAGAAAGAATTTCTTGATCCAGTGGAGTATAATTTACTTTTCCTGCCATTATGAAGAAATTGAATAATTAATTTCAAAACATCCGAGCCATTATTTTCTTCCAAATTTATGTTGAGATTTAGTTGCCATTTGCTTATTATTGGTCTGTGTGTCTTAGTTACTGAATTAATCAGTGAAGAATATACTAATTTAGGAACCCTCTTTTGTTGAAGTACTTTTGTAAATTTACTCTTATAAGTTTGGTCATTCCAGGTAACTAATTGATTTTTACAAAATGCTTTCAACACACCGCTTTTCCATTCATTTGGAAATGCATCAACGACCCCATAATAACTGAGAGAGTTTTCTTGCAAGTCTTATTTTCCATTAAAATCTTCCACAGTATATGTTCTTCCTTGTGGGCCAATTGGACCTTTAAAAGATGTGATACATTTTTATACCACCTCTTACAATAAATAACTGCAGCACCTATTTTAATTTGTGAGTTAAACCAAATAATTTAATTCAACATCTCTCTAACTGAACGTGGAAAATGAAAAATTGTTTCGCACCAACTTTCAAACACTTGTTTCCAAAATAAATTTCAACCTTACTGAAAATACCTTCTGCATCATTTACGTGTATGTGGCAATTCCAAATAAACTCATCAGGACAAGGTAAGTAAGGCTTTATAAATTCCTTCCACGAGGCTGGGGAATCGAATACCAATCTTTCTATCCATGCACACTTCATTGAAACAATTATGTGTCTATATGTGGAAAACCTAACCCACCTCCTGATGTTGGTGACATAACAATAACTTTCGCTTAATTTTATCTTTTTTACTATTCCATAAGTACTTAGAAAGAATAGTTTCAAAATGTTTCTTCATGTTTCCACTTAGATTTGGTATAACTAAAATTTATATAGGTTGTGACATTTCCAGAGGTTTAAAGTTTTTCCACACAGAGATTACTCCTTTTATCCCAAGAATTAACGATATATATTTTTTAATTGTCGGTAAATAATTCAATTCTTCCATCTTTTCAATTTTAGTAGAAATTTTTACACCTCGCATTAATACTGGATCATTTGTCCATTTTACACCTGAAAATCATGCTACTTTAAAAGCTATATCTATTAATGATCAAAATTTTAAATTTTCTGTCTTATTAATATTTACTTCAAGCCTGATATAGTTTCGAAATCTTTAAAATTTTTCATTGAAACTAATGGACAATTTTCTGACCCTACAATTCTAAGAGGCGTGTACTCTGCATATTGAGATATTTTGAACTAGTGTTGTCCTATCCTAATTCCTCTAATTTCTGGATTTTTCTCATGTTTATAGGTAAGATCTCAGCACATAAAATAAACAGATACGGGGAAATTGCACAGCCTCGTCAGACGCTACATGTTGAGTTAAAAGCTTCAGATGTCCAGCCATTATTCATCACACAGCTCTGAATATTGTTGTAAAACATTTGTATGCACATATGAAGGGATCCCGGGAGGTCCAAAATTGAAATATTTGAGACATCTTAAAATATATTTCCACTCTAATTCATCAAAAGCCTTTTCTAAATCTACAAGTACTAAAACTGCAGGATTTCTGTTATCATTCGTATAATTTATGAGACTTAGAATTCCGTTAATGTTGTCCCCTATGTACCGATCCTGTACATATGCAGTTTGGTCTTCATGTATTAGTGGTGGTAAGACTTTTTAAATTTTTAATGTAATGCATTTTGTGACTAACTTAGAGGCTTGATTCAACAAAGAAATCGGTCTCCAGTTTTTATTTTAAACTATGTTTTTATCTTTTTTGAGAAGTTAGGAAATAACACCATGCCATTGGGTGTTGGATAGCATGCCAGATCGATAATTTAATGTCTGTACTTATTTTCACTTTATATCTTACCAGAAAAAAAAATAGAATTAAGCTGGAAATCCACCTGACGCTGGTAATTTTCCATTTCGAAAACTCTTCAATATGTCACGTAACTTTTGCTCTGTAATCTGCCCTTCACGCTGATTTTTTTTCATTCTGTTAGTTTTGTAATATTTTTGTAATGTGCAAAAAACCTCTGTAAGTTGCATCATCTTCCAATTCATTATACGTTTTGTTACTTGTGCACAAATTTTGATTAAGAAAGTTTTCCTCTTTAGATATTTCTGAAGCGTCCGTCATAAGTTTGTTAATTGTTTTTGGCGTTATAGTTCCCCTTCTACAAATTAAAAAAAATATTTTATTGTTTTTTCACCTTCCTCATGCCACCTATCTTTGGATCTGATCGTTCCTTCCTGTACCACATACTTCATTTCAGCTTCTAATAGTGTTTTTACTTCTTCTACTGGATGTTCTGCTTCTTGTAAACCATTTTCTCTAAGTTAATCCGCTAGATATTTTAGTTGAACTTCCAAAGCTTTAATTGTCTTTTTCCTTTCCTTTTTTGAGACTTGAGAACTAAATTGTTTTTGTTCTTAGACTTGGGAACTAAATTGTTTTTGTTCTTAGACTTGGGAACTAAATTGTTTTTGTTCTTATCTCCATTTTCAAGATTCCCCGCAACTTTATATCATCTTCACTATCATAAAAATAATTTACCTCTGTTATGCATTCTTTAATACCATTTATGCACTCAATGTCTTTTAACAGAGAACAAGTGAACTTCCATAATTCTGGACCTCGTTGACTTACATTTAACTGTAAAGATAATGTAATTGATGAATGATCAAATTTGTAACCAAGGAGAATATCAGCTTCTGAAACTAATCCACATATGGCAAATGAAATAAGAGAAAAGTCTAATCTACAATGTATAGGGGTTGGAATTTTTCTTCTCCAGGTGTATCTTTTTTGTTGTTGAATTCTGTTGTCGACAACTATCCAATAAGTCTGATTCTCCCATCCAAGTTTTCATGAAATCTTGCACTTTGGCATGGGTTGTGCGGTTACCCCCTTTTCTATCTTTTGCAATGTCTCAAACAAAATTATGATCTTCATTTATCATCCTATAAGCGTTTGGCAAGCTTTCGATTTTTCCAATTTAAGTCTCGTTAAGCTTGGGACTATCAGTATTACAACCATATACACTTGCTAATGTAAATGATTTTTATTTAGGGTTATATCTGATATAATAAATCTACCATCTTCCTCCTTAATGGTCTCATGTATTTTATGCTCGAAATCATCCCAATGCCTCGGACTTCATTTGTGCCATGGCTAAAGAAGACCTTATGTCCCCATTCTGAATACCGTAACTTTTCAATATCAGTTGGGCTGTGTGTCTCTTGAAGAATACAAATTGAACAGTTTTTCCATCGCAACCACAGAAAAAAACTTTCCTTTTCTGGGGGTCTCTAAGACCTCTTACATCAAAAGATAAGATACCTTAATTATCCATTTAGGTATGCAGAAAACATACTTCTATACTCTTTTGCATGCACCAATATGGATTTGTCTACAGTTGAGATTGCAAACAAAACACAGAATACAGGACAAAGGAACACAAAAAAGCCATTCCTTGACTCTCTTGAGATAAAAAAAAAAAAAAAACACAAAAAAAAACAGCCTCAAAGCTTCCTGACCTGATAGTGAAATAAAAACCCATTCAATGAATGAAACTATATATATATATATATATATATATATATATATATACATATACATATACATATATACATTACAAAGAAAACTTCAAGTCCTTAATCATAATTCAAGTTGATATGGCCAAGAGACCAGAATACGAGAACACGAATGGGAAATATCCTACTGCTGACCATGGGGTACAAACACTGGGGGCTCCCCATAACTATGTGGCTAAGGGGCCTTAAGTTCTCAGAACTAGGGCTGAACTGACAGTAGCTTCCATATTCACTCTTTGTGCATCGAATCTTTGACTTCTTGAGTAATTTTTGCGGTAGGCATTTGACTGCAAGGCGCCATGTCGTCACGTTATTCCTGGTAGTCTTGCTATTGTTATTCACGGTATTATCCATGGAAATCCACAAAATTGAGTACCGAGTCAAAAGGCATAACATGTGAGGCGGAGAAGCTGTCCGGCCTAAGAAAGCAACTCGATGCCTCATGATGGGGCAACGATTGTTCCCGGTGTGTGATTATGTCCATACATATCGGTATGATTGTATACCTATTATCGCTCATGGAATGGAATTGTGAGTCGCTAGAATGGCTTGACAAAAATCTGGGTCAAAGTTATATTAATGAAATAGTGGGCTATTGCAACACATGGCAAAAAGCTAATTGCCCAGTATGCACGTTAAAAGTACCATTTGTCAGAGTCAATTTGTGGTCAATTATATCAACATTAACATAAATAGGAGACATTTATATTTAACTGCGATCCTGCTCACTTCCTGTGTTGCCAGGGCAACAGACTGATGTTTCCACCATGATCAGGGCAGATTTGTTTTTTATACTACATAAACATCCATAAATAACACCTTTTCAACCAAAAGAGAGTCCATTTCTAATCACTATAGGCATCCTTTATGTTTCAAATGTATGTTTATACATTTTCTTGATATTATTGTGCGTTTGTGTTGTTCATTTTCTTGAGAAAGTATTTTTGACCATGCTAAATACATGGATCTGCCCTGATGCAGATGGTTTCCTCTTTTGCTCAATAGGTATAAGAGCAGGACCGCATTTAGATTTGAATACATCCTATTGTAAAACTTTCTGATGAGTATGCCTGTTAATATCGGTAATGTACCAGGCATTTTCAATTTGAAGATGTTAGAAACTCTTCTTTTCAGGCAAAATTAAGGAGACACTCACACAGTTTATGTGTACTGACCACCACAGATGCATAGGTATCAATTAGTTTCTGACACCTGTGGGGCTAATCACCAGAGTAGTTTCTGAAACCTTTAAAATGAGTACATTTTGGCACCATGTGCTCATGATGCCGCAGCATATGACTCTGGGAGAAAACAATTCATACAAGTGTGGTGATTAAAGGGCGAAACGTCATTGTTTCAGTTATGGCAGACACTTCACTGATTAGGCAAGCTTAACTGCCTTAAATAGTCTTGTTGTCATAAGTTTAACATTTTATGAACGGTTTCATTAATAGTTTAGAGGCAATTTTTCTTCCATACTTGAACTTGTTCAGCAGAGATACTCACTTTTTTTTTATCATGTAAAACTTGCTCTGTGGCAAGTGCATATGTTAAAACTATACTATCAAGTAATCTCACCCTAGCATATGTTTTTTCTGTAGGCACTGGATGTGAGAAATCACTGGGAACAGTTATCTATCTGTGGGGGAAAGTCCTTAATCCATCCATTAGGAGACAATACAGTATAATGTTGAGCAGTTACTAAGGGCAACAGCGTTTTAGTCGGGTTAAAACGGCAGAGGAAAGCAGGCAATTTAAGCTCTCCAGTGCTTATGCTCTGGAAACGAGGTACTTTTCACCCTTGAAAAATATCTCACGCTCAAGAGAGAAGAGCGAGGTTTGGATCATGGCTTTGAAGATGACGTGCAAGCTTTCACGGCGCATCAAGCCTTCGAGTTGTCTTGAAGTGATAGATTAGGGAAAGCTGACTCGCTATCACGGGCGAGATCTCGATCCTACTGTGGTGCAGGGAATATAGTATGATGAATAGCCTGGGTGTGGGAGGGGGGTCTAGCCGCTTTCTTATTTGTTTTTCCAATCGTGAAAGGCTCAGGGCTCTGTTGGGAGAATACCACCTGCTTGGTCACTCGATAACGAAGTGACCTTTTTGTGTTGGTGCTGTAAGCTGGCTGCCGATTAATTATCTCTGAAAGTATGTTAATTTTTGGTCACTTTCACCAAATCAATTAATTTGTAAAGTTGACCAATGCTGTGTTATTTTTAATGACCTTCAGTGGAGAGTTTTCGCAATTGACTTTAAAAATGGTTTCAGTGCACCATGTGGAGGAACAGATTAAGAGAATTGGGTCGTTAAATACCAATTTACGGTCTCTTCCGGGTTTTTTTTTTTTTTTTTTTTTTTTGGTGGTCATTTATCAAAAGCGTCTCGGAATTATAGATATCCGTGCAGCAATATTACCTTGACGAGTATCTTCTGACATTCAATGTTAAGTCATGACCTTGTGACTAATACAAGGTTTATAGTGTGTGGTTTTATCTGACAAAGGTAAAGTTGATACAAAACGTTTTTCGATATGTGTGCACCGAAACGCCAAATAATCAAGGAAACAACTTCAACACTCCTGGGCTTTTTTGTCGAGAGACATCGAACTATGATTCAGGGAAGAAAAGAAGTCGTTGTATCCTGGCATTCTTGCCGAGAAACGCTGAGGTAAGGTCGAATGGGAGCGGCAGAGTATCGGCCTTTCTCCGCCTTTCTCATGCATGCTGAAGTAAAGATGATGAGGGAGAGCATCTCGCCGTGGTATTTGTCGGCGAAAACGCCGTAACATAGTCTTTTCAAATATTCTCAGTGTTTCTTGATGGGAAAAATACCGAGCCCTTTCACGGCGCTTCAACTCAAGAAAATAGCTTTCCAGAGTGGTCACATTTTTCAGTGCATGTTGTTGAACAATACAAAAGCGTAGATAAGTATTTTTCCTCCAGAGGGCGCAATCACGCAGTCCATGTCAAGGTTTCTATTATGCTATATCCAGATTTGTGTAAATCTGTCCTTGACGCTGGTGAAATGTATGTGGAAACCGAATTCTTTCTTTATCTACATGACTTTCCCATATCCTTCCCTCCCTTACTTTTTCTATCATTCTTTCTTTCGTCTATCCTTTCCTAACTTTGCACTCATTTAACATTGACATTTTGTACGGCGACATCACTACAACTAAGTCTTTCATAACGTTCAAAGCAATTCTACGTAACTTATCGATATATATGGGACTGATACATTTTCAGGGCTGCAAATAGTATGTGATTCGCTAGGTTTTGCGACACATAGGCAGTGATAGCAGTCTGATTATACATCTCGCGGTGAGCGTCTGCTGTTTGATCTGACTACAGTGTTGGCTCTCCAAGTCTCCGGTGTGAAGGCTAGAAACATGTGCAGATAGCACTTTCCAAGCCTCATATCCATTTTTTTGGTAAGGGACCTTTCGGGCATTCCGGTGATGTTTTAAAATTTAAAAAAAAAAAAAAACAACAACAATCCGTACGTTGATTCTTGACGAAAAAGTGGTGAAAGAACGATTCAAGTGAGACTGAACGACATTCTTTGCAGCCTTGGCCTCGTCAGAAAACTGGCAAATAGAAAAATAAAGTTTTCAAATACGGATCCAAGGCTGCAAGGAGAGTAGTGTTCTTTTATCCGCCTATCAGTCATTCATACAACCGGGCGGGGACCTGGTCGCACGTCCCTAATATAACACGATGCAAAAAGGAGATGAAAAGGTCAAGACGCTAAGCGCTTCTAAAGATATTGAAAAGTGTGCAAGTTTGGGTTATTACAGAAAAAGGTCGGCTTCCAAACAGATACATATGTTGGTGCTATTGGTAAACTTTGTTGAGGCTGCGCATTTAGTGTAATGTGACTGAAAAATGAAGCATAATAATTTATGTTAATACACAAAAACTGAAGTGTTGAATATTGACGAATGTCTTGAAACTATTTTAGATCAAACCAGTATATCAGCTTCAAGCATGCGATTAACAGTGACTGAATGCTGTAGGATTTTCAGTCTATGCTATTTTGACGAATAATGTAAAATTGAAATATGTAATAATGATTAATATCTTCAGATTGTAATTGATAGATGTATTGTTTTTGTACGATTATAAATGTCTGTGCTAAAAGTGAAACCAATGACTAGTGAGCGAAACTTGTAGTATGTATATTTAAATTATCACAGGCAACTATAGAAGACTGAAATGTATGTTAATGAATATCTACAAAGACATTTTTACATAGGTGCCATTCCAATGTAAATATAAATGTTTGCGCGAAAGGTGCATCCGATGAGCAATGACTGAAAACTGTAGAACTATAATACATATTGATTTTACACACACACATACACACACACACACACACACACACACACATACACTCCCACCCCCCCACCCCCAGAAAGAGCTCTTCTGTACTCAGAAAAACAATAGAAGGTATATATGACAGCAAAAAGATAAAGCCATCAAGTAACCCAATTGGAAGAAAAGAAACAATGCTTTGACTGGGAATGTTTAACACTGCAAGATCTGACTTGCTGGAGTTAAAAAAAAATAAAGTTCAGCATTTATTTTTCGTGCAGTCCTGCCGTCGTACCAGTCAACTGAGCTCATGTGATGTTCATTCCTTGCCGCCATAAATCTATCACAAATAAATCGTTCTTTATCTTGATCTCCTCATATCTGGGGACAATGTTCAGGTCTCAGTGTTCTTTAACTTTGATGCTTTTTTTTTTTATTTTGGGGATGGTGGGTGGTGGTGAAGATATTCTTTTTTCAAGCCCCTTGCTCAAAGATAAAAATGATGGTGTGTGTGTGTGTGTGTGTGTGTGTGTGTGTGTGTGTGTGTGTGTGTGTGTGTATGCATTTCTCGACATCTCCAAAACCGTTGTTTGGAATATCCCGAAAACTTTATAAGTGTACCTTGATTTCGTCTTCACCAAAGCTGCTCCCAGCTTGCCACTGCTGTTATATCGTAATTGTTTAGAAGAGGATGTACCTCGGGTAACCCCCGAACCACTTTGTATGATGTTTAACACCCCAACGATTATTTGACTTTGCACTGTAAGTGGTATTTTCTCTGATTGTTCCATAAAATTCATACTCTATCTATCTATCTATCTATCTATCTATCTATCTATCTATCTATCTATCTATCTATCTATCTATCTATCTATCTATCTATCTATCTATCTATCTATCTATCTATCTATCTATCTATCTATCTATCTATCTATCTATCTATCTATCTATCTATCTATCTATCTATCTATCTCTCTCTCTCTCTCTCTATATATATATATATATTCAGTTAAATCTAACATTTTGGTTACATTTGTTATGACATAGGTAGGTCAGCAGTGGACAGGCTCATTTCAAAGCCTTTGAGTTACTCTTTTTCTTTTCAAAGGCCTTGTGATAATAACATCAAAGCGGCGAAAGTGTGTTCAATTTCAACATACGTTCAAGTATCTCAACAGTATTTTTTCTATTGACCTGGTAAACAACATGCATTGCCTCATTCATCACAATCATACATAACAGTGCTATAGCATCAAGAAACAACAGCTGCGTTGTATTCCGTGCTTCGTCCATGTACATCTACTACTCCCACTCGTTAACAGCTACACATTTATTAAGGGAAACATACATGTTTGGAATAACCCATGGCAACATTTATATGCCAGAGGAAGTATGTACTCAGTTTATTCAACGAACCAAGATGGCAGAGGATTATATTAATCACCACCGTCTACACATATTTTTGATTTTGTCAGTGGTATGTAGAGACTGATTTTAATTGTACACCTTCTTAAGGGAATATACATTTTCCCATTGTTACCCATGCGCAAAAACAATCGTGCCCAACATATATCTGGAACGGTTTTACGATAGAAATGAAATAAAAAAAAGGATATTTGTATTGATTGTTGTTTTATTTGTAGGCCAATCACATTACGTAAGATGGAAAAGAGAAACTGGTAGTTCTTTTTGAGTCATGTACCTTAGGAACGCAATGTTGAAAGTGAACAAAATGGAGTCGGTAGCTGCTGCAAGCACGCTAAACCAAGTGGGTTTTTGACAAAACATCGTATTTTTACGCTCTATGGGAGAAAAAAATCCAAATGGCAGCGTCGTGGGGAATGGATTTAGACAGCACTCGTTTCAAACCGTTCACTGCTCGACAAAGGCAGGCAGTTATTATACACACATAATTCAGGTCATAAACTATGCGATTAACTTTGATAAAAAGACATTTTTACAATGGAAGGCTTCACAAAACTACGCCTGTTCAGAATTGGGCCAGCTATTCCTGTACCAGCACATGTGAGCTCTTAGTTTAAAATACAAATCCCATTTCTTGTGGCCACGGGTTTTTGTTTTAACATACGAAGCTTAGTTGTAACAGAATCTATGAATACAGTGTAACATTATGAACACTTAGTCTCATGTCTGTCTTTTTACGTAACAGATTCTGTGTTATTATATATAAGATGGTTTTTGTCGGTGCTTACACTTCAGCATTGCTAGTATCTTCAAGGCACTAAGATATTCACTAATTTTCAATATCGCATTTGTTACATGAAGTAATGTCAGAGATACAATAAGAGCAAGATTGAGCGTTTGTCACTTTGTATTGCTGTTTTTCCCACGTGTGCAGATTTGTTGGTTCGGTGTATAGGGCATATTTAAAGTCTGTGCTAACATGCCGATTGTCACGTTTTAAGTCAACCCATGCACAGCTTAAAAATAGGTCTTATGTCAGCTTTAACTCTTTATAGACATTGGCTATGAAACTAGTTAAAACATTATCGACGACGTCACAATGGTATTGTGTCAGCTATAAACAGTACCCAAGTAAATAAAATTGTGTTAAATATTTTCACATGTCTTATTCTTTCAAACAATTACCAGAAAATATATAGGGTTGGTCTTATTTTGCTTCTTAATGAAAAAAAATCAAATAATGCGGTGTCATGCAAAGCGTCAGCCTTTTCCTTCTGCTTCACAACCATCAACAAGTCTGGTCGGGTAATGAGAGGGAAAAAGATTGGTTTTCGTCTTTTCGGTAGTGGTTATGTCTCAGAATCAGGGGTGTCCTCAGATTCTAAGTCCGTTGACAAGTCTGAAAATGAGCAACAGCTCTTCCAGTAGTGATAAGAACACCTCACTTGCGAGGTCAAGAAACCGTGACAATGTACTATATTATCGCCAGTGTGGCGCGTGCTGTTTATCCTGTGTCAGGAGTAAAGTCAATAATTTTTATGTCGCTTTTTGACGTAAACTGTCATCAAACCTGTCTTTTAATTACTAAATTTACCATAGGTCAGGTAATGTTGCTTATTTTACAAGATATAAAATAGCATTAGTCATAATCTAATCCACATGAATCGAATCTAGGTTCTAGGGGAAAAGGGGTGTTGTGGTTTTTATTGCAGACTCAGTGCAAGCAGTATAATCCACTGAGCCCACCAGTGACTTTAAAGATCAATTGTGGCTGAATGTGAAACTAAGAAACCGATCAGAAAGTACATGCAGAAGCCCATCAACTGATGACAACTCTCATATAATTAGTGCAAAGAAACTTTGAAAATTTATTAGAAGTAAGACTGAAAATGGGAAGGGTTAGCTTCTGATAACTGGAGTCCCCTGATTTTATTCCAGAATGGAATAAGCTCCCAAAATCTTTGGAACATTATTCTTAAAGGAACTAGCTGGAGAGCTAAGTGAACCCCTAAGTAAAATACTCAGGAAGCCCTTAGATGTTAAATAATTACTTGATATATGGACACTGGCCCATGTTGTACCTATCCATACAAAAGGGAGTCAAAATGTAGCTGGCAACTACAGACTACTTTCTTTAACAGGTCTTGTTGTGAAAAGTTTTGAATTTCAAATAACGGACGGATTAGTATCACATATTTGTGCCAGGGAGATCACGTATGACACAGCTACTGCCAGGAATGGAAGAATGGACCGAATTGTTAGAAAAAGG
Source organism: Hermodice carunculata (assembly GCA_964020975.1). Classification (NCBI taxonomy): domain Eukaryota; kingdom Metazoa; phylum Annelida; class Polychaeta; order Eunicida; family Amphinomidae; genus Hermodice; species Hermodice carunculata. The sequence continues at coordinate 65,112,075 of OZ026627.1, read as the reverse complement.
TAGTCCTCTACTTGTAGTCTATTTGGACTTCCGTAAAGCATTTGATTCTGTTCAGTACCTCATCAGCCATTGATGAAAAAATACAAGCATATGGCATTGAGGGCAAAGTGTTGAAAAGGATAACGAACGTTTTGATGGGAAGGGAAACAAAGAGTGATTGTTGTTGTCAGATTGGGTGGAAGTAACTTGTGACATCCCGCAAGGATCTGTGCTGGGAATTGCACTCTTTGTCATATTTATAAATGATATATTATCAAGCATTACAAGTATACGTTAACTTTTGCGGATGATGCTAAAGTGTGTGGCTCGGTTGGTACAGACACAGACTTTGAAATAATGCATGGTGACCTTTACGATTTGGAGCATTGGGCAGTCATTTGGCAACTGGCTTCAATGCAGTTAAATGCAAGTCTATACATTTGAGGGCATACAATCCTCACCAGCTTTAAGGATGAGTGCAAAAGACTTGACCCAAACAACATAGGAAAAAGAACCTGGAGTCACAATAGATGATGGGCTCAATTTCTATGTCCATACAGGGGGCAGCAGTCAATTGGGCATTCAAAATTTTTGCAGTGATTCCAAAGAGTTTTGCCTGTCCAGATGAAGAAACTTTGCATGATTTATGAAAAACATTAGTACGTCCTCATCAGGAGTTTGGGAATGTCATTTGGGGTCCATATTTTAGTTTGAATAAAAAGAACGTGCAACGGGTTCAAAGAAGAGCAACAAAAATGGTGCCATCAGTTTGGCGTCAACCATATACTCAACGATTAAATCAGCTGAAGATTCCATCTGTATATCACAGATGCAAAAACGGGGATATAATACAAGTGTTTAAAATATTAAAAGGCATAGACAAATTAAACTATGCAGATCTCTTTGCTCTTGATACCAGACGTGTTACCACAGGTAAACAGCTAAAATTAGTGAAACCTTTTGCGAAAAAAGTCAGAAACCATACTTTCAGTATCCGTGTAATAAATTGCTGGAATAGTCTATGAGATGATGTAGTTAGTGCCCAGTCAGTAAATCAGTTCAAGTCTCGTCTAGAAAAATTCTGGATAAATGAACATTATAACATTCCTGAATGTCTCTACTGGCAAATCGTATTGATTTGTCTAAGGACAGTTTATCCATAAACATTTCACAAGGGTTTTTTTTTTTTTTTTGGACGCTAATGAAGTATAAATCGGGACTCAACGGGCACTGAGCCTTCTTAATCCCGATTACACTAAACTTTACTAACTATACTATACTATTCTATGATATACTATACTATGTTCAACAGGCCCCAGACAGCCAGTATATCCGTACACATTCATAGGATCTGTGATTTCAATTCAGCACGAGTGATGATGTGCTGTAATTACTGTTGGGGTACCGACAGTGTGCAGTTTCCAGACTGGTGTGTCTATGGGTCCTATCAATATCACTTCTAAGAGCTAGCAGGTGCTGATACTTTAAACATTTGATATGGCATCTAGCTGGGCAAGCAGTCCTTATGGATCCAGCTACGCTTGATGATAGTTTACAGTTATACTGAATTTAGTCATTAAAGTGCAACTGAAAATAACTTCATGGTACTATTGCGGAAGATTGCATTCTCCTTCATGGTTTTCATAGTGTAGTAACGTGCGTAAGGAAGAAAAGTTTTTTGAATTTCAGGCCTTATAAAATGCAATACTTTTTAAAGTGACTATCGCTTGTGTGTGGCTTTTGATCATTAGCATACAATTATGATCTGATGAGGCCTTAGAAAGTATAAACAACCACTTTTTATTCACTTATTACATCAAGGGTAAGGAGGGACACCATTCAGAAATAAATTGTTTTCTCAAGATGATTAAATTTTATCAGGTGCCTTTTTACAGTTACTTACTTGCTACTTTAACTTAATTTTGCAGCGTGTTTTCGTTTCTGTTTCACTTTCCAAGCTGTACTGACGCAGAGAATACATAAACTGAATACCGAGGCCCAAGTAGGAATGTAATTGGAATGTGCTTTGTACAAAGGCGATTACTTTCGGATTCTTTACCTATGATAAGGCATAATCTTCTCAGATGACGCCAATTATCAGTCTTCCAAGATGTAGTCATGCTGTAAACTTGAGTTGAAAACAGTGCAAAGGATCAAGAATTTCAACACTGCCAAAGTGGTAAATTTAAGAAAAAAGATATGCAAACCTTCTTATTGAATTTAATCATAAGTGTAGTCCCTCTTTTAAAAGACCCCTATTTTCAAAGATCGCCTTTTGTGACCATTTGTACCGAGCAAAAACACCTTCGAACAAAAATTTACGTCTTTTGGGAGACCTCCATCAGAACCTGATCAGTGACCACCCTAAATGACCCCAAAATGCTGCTTACCCATCTAGAAATTATCCTTTACAAATGAGTAAACCCACCTGTTTTGTACAAGCTTGGTAAATAATTTGTCAAAATCAGTTTACAAATCCACAATATGTTTACTATATGAGAGAACACAAGACTCCAAGATTGAATGTGGTCTAATAAGTGTGGGCCTACATCAGTCATGTTTGAATCTTAGCTATGGTTGGTGATTCTACGTTATAGTTAGTTCTTGAGCAGATGGTGCACAAGATACAAACCGACTTTGGCAGATCACCTGCTTCATGTGGCACTTCTTGGATGGCACTATTGTGGTCTGTCAAATTTTAAATAAGTTTTTATACTGAAAAAAATGTAGATGAATAGGGAAACATTTACATACATTTTCAAATCCTCAGGTATTTATTTAGGTATAAAGTTAAATACTTGGAAGACTTGACATATGAAAGCATGCACTTGTCACAGCACTTGTGAAATTTTCAAAGAACTACCCTATATATGCACTGTTTAAACTTTTACGCTTTTTGTGAGTCTGTTTTGTGAAAAGTGAAAATTAAACCGATCCACTGCACTACTTAAGCCTCATCATGTGTCTTATATTCATATCTGCATTTACAGCACACCAAGGTTACGCCTATGGCAAGCCAACAGGGCCATAACGCATTGGTCTTACTCATTGCCGAGACTCCACTACGCGTAGTCGAGCCAACCAATCAGATTTCAATCTCCACTACGCGTTGCCGAGAACATGTTTTCCACTACGCGTAGTCGAGCTTCGGCCACGCGTAGTGGAGCAACTTATGGCACCTTTTGGCTGAAGAAAAGCAAACCAATCATTTACGGCCTTACAATCAAATTAAATTGGTTCCCTCGGCTACGCGTCGTCGAGACCATTAATTTCTCAACGCGTAGTCGAACAGGTCTTATACAGTTTACAAGAGCATCAGTGATTGGATAGTTTGGCTACACGCTATGGGAGGCATAGTTTCTCCACTACGCGTCGCCGAGGCTCGGCGACGCATTCTAGAAGAATAATTCCTCGGCAACGCGTAGTGGAGACTGTAATCTTATTGGTTAGCTCGTCTACGCGTTGCCGAGCCTCGACTACGCGTAGTAGAGACTGCAATCTGATTGGTTTACTCGACTACGCGTTGCCGAGCCTCGACTACGTGTAGTGGAGGCTCGGCTACGCGTAGGACCTATGCGTTATGGCCCTGTTGGCTTGCCATATACGCCTTCCATAATGACGCCTGAAATAGACAAACCCACTGATAGATCTGCTCAGCTTATTCGGATATGTACTGTTTGAGGAAGACTAAGAAATGGGGGAAGACTTTATTTTTCCGTTTGATTGATATAACCAAAGTAAATTCATTTATCTTTTTCACAAGTTGGTCACTTCAGCAAGGTGATATTTTAGAGTTACAGAGGTCAGAAATGTACTAACAACTAGATTAGCGTGAAGAGCTTTTAAGAGATCTTGGTGGTCTTTCAGCCCCTGCCAGATGTCAGCGGTCTCTGCTACTGCTTTAAGGACAAGCCACAAGTTAATTCCACTTTACATACCCCCCCCCAAAAAAAAAAGAACTGCAGGCCATACTTAAGAAAAATTAACAAAGACTCTAATCTTGTGTAAAGTAGGATGTTCACAGTACACCTCTGCTTTAACTGACCGTGTAACTGTCTTGCTCTTCATGTCAAGAATGAGTAAGAAGACATACTAAATGGCCAGGATTCTGAGATATATTTACAAATAAACAGTTGTGCTGGCAGGTCAATCTTGAGAAAATTGAAGTGAGGAAAAGTCATACTTTGAAGTTTTGCTTTGCGTTGAAAATCACACGGAGGATCATGGGGAGTGCGTGGGGTGGGGAACACATCTCTCAGCGGTCCCCCCCCCCCCCCGTCTCAATCAACAAGGTAGCTCGCATTACAAAGTTAAATATCAAAGTATGATTTAGAAGCAGTCCTACTGTGTAAAGTTTCTGAAAATTGCTCAGTGTGATTGTTTTACCTTCACCATTTACATGTGTATTGGAATGTTTTAAATGTGTCCTCTCTTAATTACTCAGGTAGCAACTATCAAACTGTGTCTAGTTATTACATGATGTCTGGTAGTAAGTGTAATTAATGGTGTGAGACATAACTCACTGCTGAAGAATAATCTAAATTGCGGTAGATGAGATCTTGCAGCATGTATTGTACATTACATGTAGTAATCACTTTTGTCAAAAATTACATGACTTGTGTGTTAATGTCAAACAGTGAATTGACTGGGCCATTATGATTCTAAATTGTAGAATTTACTTCCACATTTATAAAAAAAAACAAATGAACTGCTTACATATTGTGAATGAATGTAATAAAATTGAGTTATTATCTGCAGCATAATATTCAAGGAAAGTCATTTCTGTTTTCTTTTTTAACTGTGTTCAGACACTTGTGCGCATGAAATACTAATAATTTGACTTTCGCCATTCCACAAGATACAGAAATCGAAAATAGCTTTGCTTTGATAAAAAAACCACAATAAAAAACAAACAAACACACACACACACACACACACACACACACACACACTAAACGCCAAAAAACAAAAACAAAAAACAAAAAACTAAAAAAAAAAACAAAAACAAAAACAAAACAAAACAAAACAAAAAAAGCAAAAACAACCCTCTCCCCCCCCCCCCCCCCCCCCCCCCAGCAAAATCGCCTCGTGCTATTTGCTCGAGATAATTGCCAGGTGGCGTGCTAGCGTTTTCATCAGTTTTAAAGTGAGGCTTACGTAAGGCGAGAGTACATAGTCGCCCCTGCTCATATTTCTGGCCTGTTATCATGCTGCCGCACCAAGATGTCCTTACACTGGCATTTCGGCCCACTTAGCGAGAGCTGTACTATCGCTATACGTACAAATGTTTTGTGACATAATGAGCCTTGTAAGGTGGCAAGACTTTCAATTAGATTTCACGGAGTCAGTGTTCATTTACATTTGATCACATGGTCATCAATAATGATATTTGGGAAGGAATCATGATACAGCAATTTCTTGGCTGCAAATGTTACATACATACATACATACATACATACATACATACATACATAAATAAATAAATAAATAAATAAATAAATAAATAAATAAATAAATAGATAAATAAATAAATAAACATAAGTTATCACATTAAAAAATACCGCCCCTAAGTCAGAGTATAAAATTTTATTTCACAGATTTTCCTCCTCACTACTGATATTTTTGAGTCAGTTTTCTTCAAAACTCAAATGAAACCCCTTAACTAAATTGTCACCTCAGCTTTTAAACATCCATTTACAAATTTTATGTTTAGCCTATCAGATTGCACCAACATGCCTGTTCAAATAGAGAGTTTTGAAAAAAATATCAGCACGTCGAGAAAAAGGTCAGTTAATTATCTTTTTCAAAGTTATTCATGGCGAAGCTCCACAACATTTAAGCTACTTTTCTCCTGATTCTGTTGTCGCAAGAAACAGAAATAATCTTAGATTTATAACGAACTTGTCACCTTTTCGATCGCGAATGAATTTATTTGACTTTTCATTTGTCCATCTACAATGCGACTGTGGAACAAATTATCCCACAACATTATAAATTATGAGCATCATGTCGAATTCAAGAAAAGGTTAAACCTGGGTGCTAAAAGAGTCAATAAATTATTCTTTAGGGGCGAGAGAGGGCTTACTGTAGCCAATACGTGCTTGCGCATGCAATGCAGCAAACTCCACTCTGATCTGTTTAAATGGGCTGGATAGCATCTCCGTAGTGTACTTGTGGCAACGAAAATGGGGATGTTTTTCACGATTTTTGTGAACGCTCTCTTTTCTGGACGGAACGCAATACGTTGCACAGAAAAAAAAATATTCACTCCGTTTAGAATAGCAACATTACCTCATGGCTGTGAAACTTGTACAGCCTAACAAAATGAAATGATATTCGATGCAGTGCAACGTCACATTGAGGCAACAGGCAGATTAGGAGAAGTTACGTAGATAATGATACAGGCTATGTTTGTCAGATTAAGAGCAGGTGTACTTCGACTTAACTCTGTGTGTGGTGTCACGTGTTGGCATAAATCCTTCTGAAAAAAAGAAAAACTCTAATAGGTGTCTTGTCAACTTTAAGGTGCTGGCACTTTGTAGGCTAGGGCCAAATAAATAACCAAACTTGTGTGGCCGGTCCACTCTGTCTGTGTTTGTAGATTGTAATGTTTCCTTTGCGTCTTTGTCCTTATGTCTTGCGGCTACTCCACCTCCCCTTTTCATGTACAGGAGGGATTTATATAGGGCTTGGCCTATTTCCGATTTGCTGTTTTTCAAATATACGTCTAAACCAAATAGAGAGTACACTTTTACAAGTGTATATACAAAAACAAAAGCAAAATGGTGAACTCATCACCATCCGACCACAATATAGCGCGATCGAGGCCTCTCCGCCTTAAGTATCATTATTCTTGTACAAGAAGTGTGAAGCATGCTGACTTACTTGCCTATAAAAAAAAACAATAAAAAAGAGGGGGGGGGGGGGGTCTAAAAAAACAGTCAAAGAAAAAAAACACCACATATCTTTGTGTCTGGCACAGCGTAACCCAGTGATGTCCGACCCGAAAACAAGTCTGCTACGAATTCGACTAAATTAAGGAAGCCCGCCGTCCCCGGCCAGCAATGACGTATGCACATTAACGTCAGTTTTGAATAAAATGTAGGCTGATTTAGCTAACAAAAAGTGTCCTGGATAGACTGATAAATTAATCGCAGTATGTCTCATTTTGAGATCTCATATTATATGCCACATTCATTAGAAATAAAAAATATTCAATGGGAAGAGTTTTATTTGGTTACCGTAATCGCTCTCCTCGGTTATTTTCAAGTGCATTGTACATTCACTGATCATGACAAATTCCTGTTAGTTCAATTGATGTCCGAGATTGGCGGATATGATGAACAATGTAGACCTACATTAAATGTATTACTTTGAGCAGTAGAACAGTGCAATAAATAAAGACGGACTCTTGTGTTACGGAGTCGGGGGTGCAAAATGGCCCGAAATAAACCTCCAAGCTCCGTCGCCTTATATTGTCCTTGTTGCCTTGCATGTGTGATATACAAGTGTGCAACCTGAATTTTTGTAATATTGCAACATCTGCAGTGATTCTTGAATGTTTTTTCTCCTATGTTAATTAGATTGAAATGGCATATACTGAGCACCCAGCACGACAGACACTGAACTGACTGGGTCCTCGAAGTACATGGTTTCTCTGTTCAAGAACGCACAAGTGAAGTCACGTAACTGGGAAAAATTTTGCGTCCCCCCCCCCCCCTTCATCAAAAGAGGAAAAATATACAACCAACCAACCAAACGAACGAACAAACAAACATGTAAATCACCGGACCTAGCTATTTGCACAACCTTTCTAGACACGCATCCAAGGTAGAACCAAACAAATATACTACTTTATACAAATCAAGTGTTTCGATGGCCAATACCGTTTGCTCCCTGCCGACCTCAGGGCCTGAAAATAATTATCAATATTCGATATTAAGTACAGTCAACGTACAGTTTAATGATCAGGAGTTGTCACCATTTTATACACCTTGTTGGACGATGCCAGTAAGAAACAAAAGTGATTGAAACCATGCTTATCTTCTGAATTCAGATGCAAGAGTTACTGTTTGAACATATTTGTCTCTGCTTCAAAAGAAATTGCAGGTACTAGAAGGCCTGTGTACGCAGGTAAACCGTTCTAAAAATGCCGCAATACCGAAACAAATTTGGGTGAAAAGATATTTGACACAAAGTCGATGTGCTAAAATTATAAATTACTTTCCATTAAAATAACAGCAGTAACAGTCAAATTCAGGGTATGCGAAAAGAACAATTGTTTGTTGCTCTTATGAGTAATGTCTCTCTGTTTTTTTTGTTTTTTTTATTTGTTTTGTTGGTTATAAGGGTGTGTGTGTGTGTGTGTGTGTGTGTGTGTGTGTGTGTGTGTTTTCTGACTTGCTTTAAGTGTTCCCAAGTTGCCTTCGGGATAGACTGGAGCTCAAGTCTCAGGAGCAGAATTGCAAGGAGTCTGCATGGAAGTAGAACTGTTCAGTGGTTCCAGAATGGCTTCTTTGTATCCGGGTGACAGTGAACGAAGTGTTGCTGGATTGCAAAATTACAGTGGCATGCTGAATCATTCATTTTATCAACAAATGAACAAAAATTCATTTTAAATCCGATGATCGACGGAATATGACCACTTGTAGAAGGTGAACAGACTCAAGCAAGCTGAATTCCTTTCACGCTTTAAGAGGATCTGAGCCTTAATTTTGGAGAAATAAAAAATGACAGATGCATGGTCATCCATCCTATAAGCTTAGCTGACAAGGGGCAGCTCTAACAGAAGAGAGAGAGAGAGAGAGCACTACGGAAAACTGTCAAAACACTCTTATTGGGTCATATCAGTGCACAGAAGCATATGTAACTTGAAAATTACTCGGTGTTACTCTATAATCATTGATATTCCCGGGCACAAAATTTCCCGAATACACTCCAAATCAGAATTTTACGACTTTGTTGCTCCCGGATTTATGCAGGTTTTCATTCTACATTCAAGGTGCTCCCATTTTCACGAGCGTAGCATTCCCAAACTGGGTTTCCTCGGACAAATTCTGGAATATTTATCCCTCGCGAAAATTATGATTGAACAGTATGAAAGAGTCTGTGTTTCCCCGACATATTAAGCCAGACTCGTCATCACACACACACACACACACACACACACACACACACACACACAGCGTTTTGCTGGACCAAGTGTTCTTGGACGCACTGTATTCACCTCTTTGCTTTGCTCCCTGTGGTATGCTTATTTTTTTAAGATATAGGGTAGCCAAAGTTACACCAGGGGCGGGGTTACTTTGGCCACCATATGAGTTTTTAAAAATAGCAACTTTCACAACCCCCTAAATCCTACAAAACTGTAGCATTACCTAAAACTATAGATATGGATGCATGGCTCTCCAGAAAGTTATTGCTCAATTCTTACTGCAGATTTTTTCACAAGGCAATAGTCAAAATAAGGAACATCAAGTTATCATTTTGAATTCTACATATACACTTGGTTGTTACTCCTGTGTTCAGTCCCAAATAAAGTTTATAGCAACTCCCGGAAATTTTCAAAATATGAAGAAAAATAGTCATTTTATTGAAATTTTCATTTATGCATATACTGCTGCGTAAGGGCCATTCAAGTATTATGTAGGCACGGGGGGGGGGGGGTAGGGACTTTGCTGGCTGCATATTCGTTTTAATCTATGTGAGCTTTCCTTCCCTCTTCCTAAGCCAGTCTACCTATGTTTTGGCTGTAGGCCTGGGCCTGGGCCCATGTACGAACAGCGCATCAATCTTGGCATGTATTTGATGTTTTTATCCTTTGTACAGCCCTTAATTTATGAAGATCATCTTTATTAGATCATGTGACAACACCCACATGTGGCCGCTTCACCACACCAACATAGGGACTAGATGCAGAATGTTGGGCAAAGATCATTTTGAAGGGGGGGGGGGATTAGTTAAATAGCATATCGAACATCTTGCGTATTGTGTACGGGTGGGATGGGGTGGGGGAAGTAGATGCTTACCGTACAACTTGTGTGTGTGTGGGGGGGGGGTTAAAATAGTAATTTTTTTTGCGTACGTAATACTTGAGTGGCCCCTTATTATTTTGCGTTTCTGGAAATAATAAAGTGGGTCACTTTGTTTTAAATGAAATGAAATGAAATTTAAAAAAACAAACAAAAAAACACACACACACACACACACTCTTTACTGCCTGGAATATTTTGAATACCCGATACTCAATATAATGTATGTATCAGGCCAATGCATTGTTCTTAGGTTAAATGCATATTTGATGATATTGAAGAGCTTTATTATTAATCTTTGTTAATCAGATGAATATGAATACATCAGACCATTAGGACTACTTGTGCACTAAACATGTAGTCGCCAGAAGTATTATACCTATACCATGCCCCCAGTCACCAGTGACATTCCTAATGTGCTACATGCTGATAGTATTGTAGGGGTAACTTTGGCCATGTCTCTGTACCACGTGGTAACATTGGCCATTACGGATTTCTTAAAGATGAAAAAGTAAAAAATTTAAACGTTTATGTAATTTCATCTGGGCGGTAACATTGACCGAACATACGTGCTGTTTATTACAAATACCTATTTTGATTATACCTACCAGACTTAAGTTTCACATCACCCATGTGCATGCTATGCTGGACACAGTCAGAAAGGCTGAGGCCAGCTGAGTACGAACTATTAATTCAACAGATGAAACCCGCTAAAAAAGAATCAAAGGGAAACAAAACAATAATGTAAACAAAAATGTTTTAATTGAAAGGGAATTTAAGAAGATAACCATCAAAAGTTCTTTTTTTTTTATTGTTGTTGTTGTTTTTGTTTTTAGTTTTGGCTTTTGTTTTTTGTTTTTGTGGGTGGCCAAAGTTACACCAGCTGGCTAAAGTAACCCCGGTTGACCGTATTACATTCCTCGCTTTGTCTGTGGTCATCCGTACATGGAGATCCAAGCACGTACCTGGTTCGATCTGCTCACAACGACACCGGGATCTGCCGTCGTCAGTGTCTTTGGTGACTGCCTTGCTGATGTAGTGACACTTACGAGATGAGAAATATGGGGAGTCAGAATATTTTGCCCAGCTGCTATGCAAGTATTTCTATCGTCAAGAAATGTTCACGGATAGTACGCCTCGTTGACAGAAAATATTCATTCAAAAGTAAGACGACAGAAATACCACACAAGGAACGGCTTAAAATAAATGGAACAAACATATGCTCGATGCTTAAAGAGTTAATAATGCTCTGTTGTACAAAAGTCCTTGGCATTCAGGCCGACAGTGAAGTACAGTATACCGAGTATACATGTCGGTTGGCACTAAGTGTAAATGAAGTTTGGTATCTTGTATCTTGTTTGAGCTGACCAGCTGCACAATCGCTATCTGGCACCGAATCAATTCTGTTTTAGGCACATGTCATCAGCGTCGGGGTCCTATTAATGAGGGGGAGGGGAAGTAAAAATAATCCATGTATTTCCACCTAAATAATCCAATAATCCAAAAACATTTCGACCCTAATCCTAACTTTTCAGCTTTTCAATAAAAATGATAAGAAGATATTTTAGTCAGGTGAAATAATCCAATAATCCCTGTAAAAAGGCCCAATAATCCTAACATCTTATTAGGGCGCCAGTGTTGACATTGCAGTTCATCAGCTACCTGGAAATCACTGTATACCATCACACACTGTCATTTTCTTTTGTGTCGGTAGGTGTTGTACACCAATAAACCGGGACATTAATTTCATCCTGTCAACCACTCCGGAACCCGAATAATTTCTGTGCGAAATAAGCTTCGGGTAACACAGAGAGCAACGCCCAAGTTTGAATGAAATTTACATGGCACGGTTGGTCAAGTACGTAAAATTGTTAATATGTGATGCATTTAGCTTGTCCAAAACTTTTTTCTTTCCTATTTTCCTTCTTAAAAAAAAAAACAAACAAAAAAAAAAAAAAAAAAAAAAAAAACAAAAAACAAAAAACAAAAAAAAAAAAAAAAACATTTCAACATGAATCACTAATTAGGTACACATGGCAATTTTGTGGAACTTTCCTATGGATACAGTACACTTTGTTTGTAATATACATATGGTAATGACTACCAGGTAGTAGTTCTGGACAAAAAGACACAAATACAAAAAAATTCAGGTCCTTGTGGGACTTCAGGCAGGACCACTGAGGCATGACGGGTAATATATTGATTATCTGCATCAGTTCCACGACACTCGCACGTGGACTTTTCTTTGATGTAATATTTTGTTTTGCTGGTGACAGGATGTACGTTGGTACAAGGTGAAATATGCTAGCTGCTGTTGTGTTTGGCTGTGATGCGTCAGTGGAAAGACACCGATGTCAGTTTCTTCTGCTGTTGCGTGGAGATCAAAGGAGACAACGGCGTGGAACAAGTCCTGGGCTATAAACAAGTTGCCACAGTCCATATATAGGCTTGGCTCAGCCGCCAGCTACATAATGACACAGGCTTTACCTAATCTCTCCAAGCTTGTGATTGCCAATCCGAAAACGAATCCGACATTAGCTCACCTTAAGCAGCTTTCCTCAACACTGTGGATATTCAAAGGCAAAGTCGCTGAATACATTAGCTGCACATAATGAACTTTTCTGTTGTTTCATACCATATCTTAACGTTAACTTCCACAGAGGACCTTCAACTGAACTTTTCTATTGTTTAAGACCATACCTGAACTTCCACGTAGGTGGACCTCCAATACAAACTGGTGACTTATGGTTTTGTGGCAGAATTTTAGGTACTACTTTCGATGACCAGAAATGACGGACCAAAGTTTTGCAATGTTCCTTACACTTGTATCCGAAAAAAAAAAAAAAAAAAAAAAAAAAAAAAGATATTTTTTACGAAGGCAAGAAAGGTATTCGAAACGTGGCAGCTTTCTTTTCCTGCCTGCCTGCCTTTCGTTCGATCGTCTGGACACTAGTCTAACACGGTTAACAGGCAGAACTCGCCCTTCTGTTTGTGTTTTACATGTTGAATGCATTCCACATTGCTGGTGGATGGAATCAGTTGTGTGTGTAAACAGGACGATATTACGCATTGCCACATGCGGGTGAATTGCCAATCAGAAATAGTTCTGTGTGGCATCTTTTTTTAATTTCCATCAAAATGTTTGCATGCACAATGCAAAAACGATAATAAATCGGATGTTAAGTTAGATCAAACAACAGAAATGTTCATTAAGGTAGGTAAGGAACTTGATGCAGGTCCATAGGCGTTTTGCTGAACCTGCGTGATGAATCAAAGGACACTGCGCCTCGCGTGTCCTTTGATTTATCTTGCAGGTCCAGCAAAACGCCTATGGACCTGCACCATACTCCTTACCTGACACATAAGGAATAATTTCAGTGACATTGGACTTCCATGGAATTTACTCAATAATAGCAAAACACAAGGGAGATCTTCCAGAACAACAAGCAGTTAGCGAGCCCTACAAGAGGATATGCAACATTCATCTTCGCAGAACCAAGTGTTTCAACAAGAGCCCCATCGCCCTAGTGCTCTGCTAACTTTGTAATGTATTACAATAATACAAAGACTGGTGAGAAAACACGAGCATATTGGCTAAACTAGTGTGTTTTTTGTTTGATTGGGAATGTAGAATACAAGTAAAATACTGATCTGCAGTATGGAGTATCTACTCCATTTATGTCCAATGTATGCCCTACCGTCACCACATCATTTCTCTTAACTGTACAAGCCTGGCTACCTGTAAATACTAGGTCATAGTCATCCATATTCCACAATATACTTGTGTTGGACATAATCGATATAGGTTTAACCAATCAATTTGGAATGTTTAACTTAATATTTTTTCCATGTATTAAATTGTATTCTTATTCAGTACATTTTGGCTCATTTTTTCCGTCGTACTGTACGTGGCGCCACTTGTATCTCTAACAATTGTCAGTTTGTCCTCCACAATCCAACTAAATATCAAAATGATGTACTCAAAATAACAGATGATAGAGCACTCTCAAAATTTTAATACTTTGAACCAAAAGTTCAAATTACCCATATGACTTTCACCTTTAAATCATTAAAAACATGCCAGTTATCCATATTTATTATTGTTCATATCGAGACATTAACCTTTCTAATCAATGAAAAAAAACACACACAAAAAAACAAAAACAAAAACAAAAAACAAAAACAAAAACAAAAAACACCCCCCCCCAAAAAACAATAAAAACAAAAAAACAAAAACAAAAAAAAAAAAAAAAAAAAACTTCCTCAATTGCCAAACTTCATAATAATTCGGTGATACTGACCCAGAAAGGCAGGACAACGAGTAAATTTTTATAAAACAATGTATCCAGGTGCAATTTTAGTCTGGAAGCTCAATTCTATTTGCCATTGATGTCCAATCTACACCGTGCAGTTACAAATCACTTCTTTCATATTTACCGGCCTGGTGACCACAGAAAAAATAGGTCAAGCTTATTGAAATTACACAACAAATTGGTACTGGACATGATCTACATATCTGATACATTTGGCCTGTCTAACTCAATAATTTTTCGAGTAGCGGAACCTTATATCTTTCGAAACATTAGGGCCCGTAGTTACGATCAAATTATAGGTGGCGGCCCTAGGTTCATGTGATTGTGCAGCCAAGGGATTGATGTTCTGCACGATCACATAAGGGAACCCATCAAAAGTTCAATGGTTACAAATAAACGAAAGTAATTTCGTTTTGGGTCAGACACCCCCCCCCCCCCCAACTAAACTCGACTGTACATTGAAACTTCGATCTCCCAGAATATGTTCTGTAGTGATCACAAATTACATAGGGTTTTGCCACTATCAAAAAATGTCATATTGTGGTGTATTTAGGATGGCTTTTAAATATTGGGATTACTACCATTCTACAACATGAAGACAGGACTCACATCCCTGGATGAATGATTGATATTGAATAATTGTCAAATAAAAGAAATTTTACTTTTATTGAAATTGACTTTGTTTTTCTTTTGTATTCAATTTTACACAGGCTTCACAGTATGCAGTATTTCCACGTCGGTCATTTTACACGTCATTTATATCCAAAGCCCATTTTCTCTTGAATGGCCTGCTGAATAGTGAAGCCCGTCCAAATACTGTATAGAACTGTCAGCTTTTTTAAAAGCAACGACACAAATGCTTTCTTTATCCCACCAATGATTTATTCACTGACATTTTTTTATAATGACACGTCGCATTCTCTCGCATTCTTTTATATTGCCATGTATAATGTTTGCTAACAAACACCATACAAAACAAGAATACCTCATATGGAATAATTAAATTCCTCATGATACAAAAACAATTATGAATACATTGTCTCCAATATAATGTCAATGTGAAACTTGGACTAGAAAAGACATGTATTCAGTAGCTTCTTCCTTGAAAGCAGTCCATGGTAGTTATTCACTCGCATTCTTTTATATATGACATGTATGCTGTTTGTTGCTCATATATTATATGAGCAACAACACATCATGCAAAACAAGAATACCTCATATGAAATAATTAAATTCCTCATGACACAAAAACAATTATGAATTTGGCATAACTTGTAACTTGATGTATTCAGTAGCTTTTCCCTTGAAAGTAGTCCTTGGTAGTAAAATATTTGGTCACAAAATAGCAAATAATTGGGGAATAGTCAAATATACTCCCAGTCCTTGGATGTGGTATTAAAAAATGTAAAGTGTATCTGACACATAACCACACAGGCAATCACATTTTCATAGCCTGGAACATAAAACACCTTGGGAACTTTCCACACAGTATAAAAGCAAAACTGGCGCTCAATCATCGCGGAAACGTTTTTTTTTTTTTTTTTTTTTTTTCTGTTTGCAAGTTGAAATTTTGATATTTTTTTGCTTACATCAATTTTGTGCGATAGAAAACTAAAAGAACTTTTAACCCCCTCCCCCCGAACTAAATTAGGTTTGTTTTTTATCGCACATCGATCTTTTGATGGCTGGCGCTTCAGACAGCCAGCCAAAGAAAAGGTAGAAACACCATGCATTGCCAACCGAGAGTAGGGTCAAACAAACCCACAGCAACCTTTGTATTACATGTATAATATGCTGGTCTTAAGTTACAACTACACTTTCCGAGCATCGAATTGCCATTAAAACCCAACTAGAAGTGGAGAATAGTATTGTTCATAAGCGTTACTGATTTGTAATTGAAGAAAAAGAATGTCTAGGTTTCTGTAACTTGCATCCAAAAATAGGCTTAATTAAAATGGGAGCGAGTATGTGTGTGCGCCGAGCTGAGATAATTAGTTCAGTGCCTGTGATGTCACAGTGAATCCGAGATATTGGCGCCAAACCTTGTGGTGCAATGGGAAGGTCACTAGATTATGATACATACAATTCTGGATTCATACTCTGCCCACCTACACCTTTTTTCACTAAACAATGTGGATACAAAATGTGTAAGATCCCCTCCAAAGTGAGCAGGTCACAGGCGCTTCACACATATCGGACAGATATATGTAAAATATATAAGCTCAGTACGGGTATATTTTAAATATACTCGGACCTACGGGAGCTCTATGAAAAAAAAAAAAGAAAAAAAAAAAAAGATTCGCTCAAAACAAACAAAATACGGCTCGTAGGAGTGTAAATACACATATACCCTGTGGAGACGAGTTAAAATAGCAAAGCGAGCAGCTGTCCCCATTACACCCCGCTATTTTCAGGTCCCTAAAACAACAAGGATGAAACCGCCACTATATTTACTGTCCTCCTTATATTAGAATAAAGGTGTATAACGTTTGTTGCGTCACTTTTATATATAAAAATATACAATTGGTTGTAGAGACACCTTTCATTGAAAAAAATCAAGACAAAATTGAGAGTCTATAGATAGAATCAAAGGTTATGCCTGTGTTCACTTGTAAAAGCTAGAAAACACGTGTTCCGAGCGCGGCTTGCCAGCATTACGTCACCGTGTATGAATATGTGATTTGCCTTCTGCTTACCAAATTCATCATTGAAAATAAAAATATCTGCCGAACCAACCAACTCAAACAGACTGGCAATAACATATAATAGTCTAGCTGAAAAAGTGCGCTAATTACAGGTGAATGGCCTCCGAAGGCGTGACCATAATAAAAACAAGAACTATGTAGTTCATTAACCTGTACCTGATTGACCACACTGTCGTCGGTTGTAAACAACAATCCATATGGCCGGCTTCCTGAATATTGCGACAAATCAATTGGCTCCGCCTCAGTGGGTAATTATAATATTCAACTGTCATCCATACAGCATCTCACACGTGGCGTGATTTGATGTTGATGTTTCAAGGACACGCTCTCTTCGATTTCCCTTTTGGCCCGTTCACAGGGGCATGAAAACCACGTTACAAATGCAGACGTTTATCCTCTCTAAGACTATATATTTCTCCTTTGGTGTGTTGTCAGAAAGAAAAAAAGTCCTTTGAAAAAGAAACCGCCTCGTTTTGAGAGAGAGAGAAATAGAGAGAGAGAGAGAGAGAGAGAGAGAGAGAGAGAGAGAGAGAGAGAGAGAGAGAGAGAGAGAGAGAGAGAGATCACAGGTCCTGCTTTTACTTCCATTCGGTTGATTGAATGTGGTACGAATGCAATGATGACGACAACTGAAAACTGCAAGAACCACAGAGAAAAAAGGTAGAGTTTTAACCATACAACACACTGTTTACGAATGTTGCAAGTGTTTCCATGTACTGTGTGGTCTAATTGGGGACATATTCAATTAGAGATTAACAAAAACGGGTCTGTAAATTGGTGGTCATAATATATAAATAGTCTCCTCACGGAGATGATCTAAAGTATCCAAATTCAGCTGAAGATTATGTCGATGCAGACGTTTGGTGTTCAATCAAGAAAAAAGGAAAAAGAGAAAAACTCCTCTCAACTCCTCACAAAAGCTACATCGACCTTTTTACATATAACCCGATTTGAAAACAAGAGGCTTGTGTGAACAGTCCATGCATGCTCAGCCGGCACAGAGATTCATCACACTTGTGGCTGTGTGAACTTAGGGTAGGATCGAGGTAGCCCATGTACTGAGTAAGTCTGACCTTTATGGAAGAACACTAACATCAAGGTCCCAGCTCATGTAGTTCTCAAGTTATATTGAAGAGTTAAATATGTGTATGTTTTACTGTGACCTCAGAAATGAGGTCAAGGTCACTAATGTATTTTCTTAACTTGACCACAGAAAAGCATAAACATATGCAATATCAAGGTCCTAACTCTAAAAAAATCTCACGTAAACAATCAATTTCATGTCAGTTGTCCTCTGACCTTGGTAATGAGGTCAAGGCCACTCATGTAGTGTCTAAGTGTGGTCCTCAAAGATATTCATAACCATGTGAAACATCAATGTCCAGGATGAAATAGTTCTCAAGTTATCATCTGACGAGTATACCCCCAAAGGGACCTTGTGACCTTGAGAATTGGTCAAGGTTACCCATGTAGTGTGTTACTCCTCCTGTCATGCCCTCTTGTGTTCCTATGCAATTTTGAATAATTGACTCAGTGCTTTTGCACAAGATTATTTTTCAAAGATTTTGCCAAACAATGAACAAAAAAATCATAAAAAAATACTAGCTTGTGACTGTTTGAGCAGACTTAGCAGATAGCTTCCCAAGGTACACCCCCACCAAGTTTGAAGTGAATTCGGTTAGTGGTTTTGGGGGAGAAGTCAAAATTGTGAATTACCATCGCAATCCCGTTCACTCAAATAATTATCAATTAGACTGTATGTATTAACCGATAAGTACCCGTAGTAATAGTAGTGGTAGTAGTAGTAGTAGTAGTAGTAGTAGTAGTAGCAGCAGCAGTAGTAGTAGTAGTAGTAGTAGTAGTAGTAGTAGTAGTAGTAGTAGTAGTAGTAGTAGTAGTAGTAGTAGTAGTAGTAGTAATAGGTCTTTGATATATCCTGGGTAAATACATGATAAGTGGATGCCCACTAGTTCTAATCATGGCTCGCCGTTTAGAGAAATGTTTACAAAAGAATATAGTTTTACAAAAGAGTACACAATATATATATGTTTAAAAAAATAGGTACTAAACATAAGAGTAGTGAATACATTGAAAGCAAATGCTCAACAAATATCATTAAATTGTTCCAATATTCGTTGGAACTGTTCACCATGGACTACAGTTTCCCTTGGAAGTACCTTCTGCAATCAGCTGCTTTAAAAGCTGGTGCTGAGCTCTTCGAGCCAACATTTTCAGGAAGAGCATGCCATAGTCTCACTCCTTCGTGTTCAAAACTCGTAGTGTACAATAACAGTCGGGCTCTTGTGGTAGTCAAATTGTTAAAACCAGCAGCCCTTGTATTATAACAATGTTGCCGTGATAGTTGCCTAAAAATATTTAAATATGCTGGTGCCAGATCATTTAAACATAGGTAAACTTCTTTTAAAACTTACCCTGCCGTAAAAAGGCATCCATCTAAGATGATTAAAAAGCTCTTGGCTAGAAAAATGTGAAATCTGACACTGTAAAATGATCCGAGCTGCCCTCTTTTGGAGTTTGGTGATGCGTTCCGTGTCAAACTTATTGGCAGGTCAACCTTAAACTGTTGAACAGAAATCCATGGGGGGTAGAATCAAAGCATTAAATAACTGTAATGCAGTGTCTTTTGAAATCATATGCTGAATTCTTTTTAGTATGCCTAGTCTGTGGTATATTTTCTTAAAAACTGCTTCATGCTAAAAACTCCAACTTAGGTGAGAATCAATATGCATTCTTAGCAATTTGCTAGGCTGGATCTATGCAATTTCTCTATCTTGATCTTTGATACTAGGTTTTGTGTCCTGGGTGACCTTTTTGGTTGTGGCAATAAGTTGTGATTTGGTCTTTGCAAC
Organism: Hermodice carunculata; assembly: GCA_964020975.1. Lineage (NCBI taxonomy): Eukaryota > Metazoa > Annelida > Polychaeta > Eunicida > Amphinomidae > Hermodice > Hermodice carunculata. Next base: position 65,092,177 of record OZ026627.1, on the reverse strand, counting down.
ATTCAATGAAAGCTTATTATTGGACATCCAGTCCTGAACGTTTCTAAAATCTTCACTTAACTTCAACTCAACATCTTGTAGCGAGTATCCAGAGATTTCTTCAGTGCTTTCATCTGCATCCATATAAAATCAGGATTGTCTGAGACAGGATGACAAATCACTCCACCACTGACCTAACCATAGTCAGGTAGAGCTCCTTGCCAATATGTGGCCTGATGACTTTGAAAAATATAGCTTGGAAACCAAGTCCATTTGACATTGTTAACACCGTATGCCTTCAGCTTCTCCAAAAGGATTACGTTCTCAACAGTATCAAATGCCTTTCGCAAATCAATATGAAGCCGAATTGGAAAAAAATCATTAAAAATGGTTGGTTGGCCATTTTACAACAAACATTTCAACCATGTTTCAGCATAATCTGAGTGACGGTCATGGAGAAGAATTCGAAATTAACTAAAACACAGCTTTTGTCCAAAAAAAAAAAAAAAAAAAAAAATGAAAAATCACAGAGCCACCCATTGAACAAAGTAAGGTTCTGAGATCCCCTGAAGTCTCCCAAAACAATTTCGAATCAATTGGCCAAGCAGTTTCCGACAAGAAAATTTTGTGTAACTCCGCCTGTCATGCCCTCTGTTGATCCTATGCAATTTTGAATAAATGACTCAGTGGTTTTGGAGAAGATTTGTTTAAGATTTGTCAAAAAATGAACCAAATAAATAAATAAATAAATAAATAAATAAATAAATAAATAAATAAATAAATAAAAAATAAATAAATTAATACATAAATTCAAATATAAAATCCAGACGTTGCTAGAGCATGACCATTTGAGAAAACTTGGTAGAGACTAACCAAGCAAACGCGAATTACCATTGCAATCTCCATTCACTTACATAGTAATCAATGGGACTGTATGCATCAACGGATTAGTAGCCGAGTTAAAAAACGTTTAAAAATCAGGGGTTCGTAGAAACGCCACCTTGTGACCGACTTTGTTTGGCCCTTCTACTAGGAACATTTCCCCAAACTCTCAGCATAATATGAAAGACGGTTTCGGAAAAGAACTCGAAAATAGCGAAAACGCACTTTCTTTACACAAAAGATATTTGAACAATCACAGCATCACCAGTTGGTCAAATTAACGTCTCAGGATCCCAAGATTTTTTAAGGTTTGGCCAAAAACTGAAAAAAAAAAATCACAAAAAAAAAATCCAAAAGTCCCTAGACCGTCACTATTTGAACAAACTTGGCAGAGGCCCACCCAAGGTAAGGTACATTCCCACCACGTCTGAGGTGAATCTGGCCAGCGGTTTTGGAGAAGAAGGCGAAAATGTGAATTGTGGACGCCGACGGACGGACGGCGGATGCCTTACCACCAGATACGCTCAGCTGACTGACGGATCCGCCCAATGTACATTCCCAATAAGCATGAAAACGATACAACACACGGCTTGTGATAATAAGTCAAGAATAGTGAGAACGCACAAGATGAGAAAATATACTGAACCCCAATGAAAAGTATCCACATGCCAATTTTGAAGTATTTTATTGTTTATACTTGAAACATTTCATACCTAGACGTGCTTAGAACTTAACAAAGCATTCACTTTTCTGGCGTAAAAATAATGTCACGCTCTACCGACATTAACGTCCCTTACAGGCAAAAAATGTCATTAACTGCCCTAATTGAAAGTCACACAAATTTTTCTGTTCAATATGGGATGTGGCCACCTCGAGCATCAACACATGCTATACATCTGCGGCGCATACTGCTGACCAGGGTTTGAATTCTGTGTTGGGGAACATTATTCCATTCTTCCTGCAGAGCTTGGATCAGCTGGTTTCGGGTAGTAGGCCTAGGTGTCCTCCGTTGAATACCTTGGCCTAACTGATCCCACAAATGTTCAATAGGGCTCAGATCGGGTGAGAACGCTGGCCATTCCATGACATTGATGTTGTTCTCATTGAGAAAGTTCATTGTTAATCTTGCAGAGTGTGCACGTGCATTGTCCTGCTGAAAGATCGCCAGATCTTGATGCTGCTCCATAAATGGGACCATGTGCGGCTCCAGCACCTCATCAATGTACCGCCTAGCATGGAGGATCCCTTGAATGACCACTAGGGGTGTCCGGTAGCGGTTGCTGATGCCTGCCCACACCATGACAGAGGGTCCACCCCATCGATCTGCCTGACGGACACAGGCATCTGCATATCTCTCCCCAGTCCGGCGCCACACACGTTCTCTGCCATCTGCTCTGCTGACACAAAAACGGGACTCGTCAGTAAAAAGGACGGTATTCCACTGCTGGCGAGTCCACCTGGAGTGTGCTCTACACCACTGCAGTCGTCTTTCTCTTCTGGGTTGGGTCAGCAGGTTACCCCTGTAAGGTCTTCTGGCTGTTAGGCCACTGCTCCTCAGTCGCCTCTCCACAGTAGAACTACTGACAGGACGGTGATTCACCCCTTGAGTCTCACGGGCTGTTTGGGCTGCTGTACGGAAACGGTCTCGCAGGTGCATCAGCCGGATGTGACGGTCTTGGCCAGGTGTTGTCACTCTTTATCGGCCAGGCCTAGGCCGATCATCTACGGATCCAGTTTCTTGTTGCCGTTCAATTAGTCGTTGGATGGTGCGCCGAGTACACCCCATTCTTTGTGCGATTTGAGTGATTGGGACTCCACCCTCTGCAAGCCCCAAAGCATGGTGTCTTTGACCTTGGCTCAGACGCGGCATGATCGCCTCAACACACCTGAGACCACTGGCTTTTTTCTTGGCTGAACATCCCTTTTTAAAGCCACTGAAAACATCAGGTCATTTTAGCCATCCAATAGGAGTGGTGGTCAGAAGCCATATTCGGTGCACAAAAGTCACATGCATTATGTAACAACCCAGCAAAAGTTAAAAAGTTGTCCTGAATGACCCTGATGTAGGCTCCAAACCATGCATATATGCACACACAGTACTTAGTAACTTACAAAATTAATGTGTTAATTTTTTTATGTGGATACTTTTCATTGGGGTTCAGTATAGCTGCAGTTTCGCATGTGAATATGTTATGGTCTAGAGGATTCAAGAAGTGCTCCATATGCTATTTAAAACAATTGGCTCTTTCTTCGAAGATTTTTCTGAAAAACTAACTATTAAAGTTCGTTTTGGATATGGCCAAAACAATGCACACACACACACACACAATGTTAATAGAGCATGACCATTTGAACAAATTTTAGTAAAGAACCACCAATGGTATATCCTCACCATGATTCAGGTGAACCCCTTGCGGTTTTGGAGAAGTCGAAAATGCAAATTTCCATTGCAAACCCCATCCGTTTACATGGTAATCAATATCAATGCAAGCATTAACCACCATGTACCGGAGTTGAGAAAAAATCGTTAAAATTTTGGGATCCAGATTAATACCATCCAGTGAACAAACTTGATCAAACCTATCATAAGATGCATTCCCATTACGTTTGAGAACAATCTTATTGACGGTTTTGGATAATCTTAAAAATATCTAAAACACGCAAAAATCGTTAAAAAAACACACAGCAGTCACAGGGGTACTTAGTGAACAACTCAGGTCCAACGGTCCCAAGAAGTGTCCTTACGCTATTTTAAAGCAAAGTGCCGAGTGATTCTGGAGAAGATTTATTTAAGATTTTGCCAAAAAAACTGAACACAAAAATCCATCTATAATCCCCAAATCATTGGAACATGACCAAGTGAACAAACTAAGTTGGGGAATACCGACCCATGGACGATCCCCACCAAGGATGTTGCCAACGGTTTTGGAGAAAGGACTCGAACATGTAAAATGGGCCCGGGCAGACGGACGACTGAGCTCAGCTGACTGACAAGTCAGCCGAGCTAAAAACCTGGAACCCATATTCAACAAAGCTCAAGTCTTTGTAAACTGAAACTGAGAAAGTAGCTGCGCTTCAAAGGTTAGGCCTACGTGTGGTCCCGTTGTGGATGTCTAGAAAACAGCTTTCAAAGCAAATGCCGCCCTCAGTGGCATTAATATTTGCGCGGTTTCCGGAGCGGTCTTTGTTTCCAGTAACTCATAGCTAATCCACAACGTCCCTTATCGGTTGACCATTTTTACTGGTCTGTCACTTCATACTTGAAAGTTACTGTGTTTTTAGAGCTTTTGGGGGAAAAAATGCTTTAGCTCAACACTGTCCTTGCTGTCTGCAATGCATGTGTTTGGGTCCGGCTTCTCTATCGCGCACTGATTGATCGACATGAGTTCATATAAATAAATGACAGGTCGTGGCCCAATGAGGCCCAGCAGGAGACATAGTCAGGCACCATTAATTGTAGGTCACCTGCTGCGCTGTTATTCAGACAAACAGACCCCTTAGATATACGTGAATGAGGTGTAATTGGGACTTTAGTGGGAAGATATTACAGGATTATTCCATGCAAAAAAGAAACTACGCAGAAGAAAGGGAGACAAAGACCCCCCACCACCCCTTCACTCTTTGCGTTCATATTTCAGAATATCTAAATGCTGCATTTGAAAGTTTGTTTTTAATGGTTCTAGTATGTCATACACAAGTGTCGCAAAAGGGCAGTTTTTGATCTCATACAAGGTCGTATGAAAGTATTAAATAAATGTGGTTGTATGTGTTTTTCTGTCTTTGTGAACAACACGACGTCGTGGTAAAATGTGCCAGAGAAGGACGGGTTTTTGGGACATTTCACTATTTTTAACTTATTTCCTACTAAGAGAATGTTAAAGTACTATTTCATTGTGTTTTTATTTTCACGGTTTTGTGCCATAAGCGAAATAATCGAAAATAATAGTACAGCGAAATTAAAGCAATTTAAAGAACTTGACTGTGGATAATATAGCATCAATAAGTGACTTTTGGCCTAGGCCTATAGGCCTACTGTACGATGACGCGAAATGATCAACTCGTAAATAATGATGATTTTATTGATCTACTGTAGACATTTAGCATCAATACGTTGTGTTTGGCCAATTAATGGAAATCTGTGGATAACAACGATTATAGGCCTATTACTTTGCTATGAATAACATCACACAAAAGACTGAACTTTATCCTCTCGACCTGTTTCCAGGCCTAGCCCTGGCTACGTATATTTAATGTCTATCGGACCATTTGCATCCTGTGGGTGGAGATCTTTTTCTCTATAAATGAGCGCGTGATGTCTTGTACAATTTATAAATTCTAGCATGTATACTCGATTAAAAGAGCGCTTTGTCGTCATCCGTTCAAAAGCCGCCATTGGACTGGGCCGATGTGATAAAAGTGGGCCAATGCGAGAAAGCCAGGCATTTTGGACTTAAATCTTATTGCGGTTCCCGAATGGGTTGGCGCGCTCACCGCTGCGCAGCTCAACAATGCAAACAGGCAGGACATTACTCGGCCAAGACGAGTGACGCTACAAAGTCAAAGAACGTGTTTCCGCCGCTTCAATTTAGTAGCCCTTCGAACGGATGACGACAAAGCACCCAATAAATGGAGCAGACATGCTAGAATTAGGCCTTATTGCACAAGACATCATGCGCTAAGATCATCTATCACCACAAGAACTCACTGATTATTTATCAACGAAACGTCTTTACCGACAGGATGCAAATGGTCAGATAGATATGTGTACCCATCCCAGTCCTGGAAATACACGTGTAGGTCGAGCGGATCAACTTCAGTCTTCTTCCTGATGCTATTTATAGCAAAGTATACTTGGATTAAACATATTTCATTCAAAAAGAATACAATAAGGGGGGAGGGTCGGGCCTTATATCAGCTCCTCTTGCAAAGAAGAAAGACAATAACACAGGGCAGACGGAACAAGACAAATTTAAGCCTCCAGCAGTGCTCCACGACGACGACAGAGGTGTTGGGAGGACTGCAGTAAGTAGGACGAGTCTAAAAAGTACACCACAGTTGCACTAGACAGATAGTGGAGCTTATATATACATGTGATAATTTGAAGTACTAATCAGTAATTTAACAAGGTGGTTAACTTTACTAAAACGCCATAAGCAGGAATAAGTTCATGTGATTTAGTTGATTATGTAACGTACGGAACTGAGCTGAAAACGTTTGGTATTGATAATTAATTTTGGGACAACCAGAATTTATTTTTCGTTACTTTCAACAGTGCAAATTGAAGCGCCAAACCGAACAGCTTCTAAGCTGAAGGGTGCCTACTCAGTTACTGGAGTATGCAAATGATCCTTTTGATTTGCATCAGTAGAACAGACGAAAAAATAGTGTAATGCATCTTCAACCCCTTCTTGGCAATGACATTCAAGAGAATCAACTACACCAATATTATAGAGGTGGTCGTTCAACTGGCTGTCACCCATTCTGAATCTCGCATGGAGAATAGATGGGTATCTTTTTCCAACAAAATAGAAATTCGCGTGCTTAACTGAGCGGGGTGTATTATCTGTAATGCGACTTTGAAGCATACGTAGAGTGTTCGAATTTCGGACGCTAAGAGGCAGTAGATTCCAAAGTTTGGTAAAAACAGGTGTTAAAAAGTTTAGTTCTGGCGCTAAAAGGAGGAAGATTGTCTTGTGTTATATCTATTAGCATTCTGATCAGGCGCAATTATATTGCTGAATAATCAGGGACTAAATTAGAGGTTATTTTGTACTTTTGTATTAATTTACGGGTTTGTTCGCGCTCAGCCGAGGCTGAGAGGCCTGTTTCCTGATACTGTTTATCACTTGGTGTAGCACGCATAACACCCCAAACGACACAGGCAGCCGCCAGTATTATGTTTTCAGGTCTTTCAGCCTTAGCCTGTGTGCAGCCGCCCAAGACTATACTAGAGTATTCCATTAAAGGACGCATAAAGGATGTATAAATTATTTCGGGCGTAGCACTTGCTAGAGAGTACTGTAACGACTTCATGATGCGGGGCTGCTTGGTGGCTCGAGTCGAATAGGTCAATATCATCGTAGATCAGACCTAAACATGAGCCGCAAATGTTCATGGTGGTTAACCTTTTGCAATTGGTGGTATTGAAAAACAAGAGAAAGGTGATTAAGTCGGTTACTTTTTTCGAGATATCAAGATGTCTTCAGTTTTGAGAGCATTTAAAGTCACCAAACAGTTGACGGCCATGGATCAATAAAGGGCAGATCTTCATTAAAGAGTGTTGGCAGCTAATGAAGGGTTGCCCGCAGAAAGATATAATGAGGTATCATCGGCAAAGAAATTGATATTTGAATGGACAATGTCTACAATATCACTGATGAAGATCAAGAAGAGGAGTGGTCCCAGCACGGAGCCCGGTGGCACAACAGCACCAAATTTGATGTTTGACCGTTTATAACTGCTCGCTGTTGACGATTGTATTAAAATTTTTTAAATCAGTTCAAGAAAGAATTCTATATCCCACTACGTTCAAGTTTATATAAAAGACCGTCATGTCAAACACGATCAAAAGCTTTGCTTATGTCGAGAAAAATAATTCTAATTTTGTTTTGAAGATCGATAGCTAATAATAATTCATGATACGATAATAAAAGTTGGTTTACTGTGGAGTCGTCAGGAATAAATCCCGAAGGCATACTTAAAATCATAAGCCAAGCAACTTGACCTTGAACCGCCTTCAATTCAAAAGCAAGCCATGGACATGGCACGTATGTACTTCGACTGCCACCGTCATGTCTTTGGAGTGTATTGAACCCACAGGCGCTCATAACGTTCAATCAGTAAAGCATTCGTGATAATACATGTGGGGGTGGGGGTGGGGGTGGGGGTGAACCTGGGACATCTGTACGGGCCTGATCTGCAATAAAGTACGGCGTATTTCTCTGTGTAGTCAATCATTCGCGCTAATAAGATGACTGAGGGTGGGCCTTAAACCAATATGTCGTCAAACAGAGCTCCTACAAGTCTGACGACATAGTGGTTTTAGGCCCACCCTCACCCATATTACTATAGCACGAATGCTTGACTACACAGATGAGTACACAGTACGTTATTGCTGATAGGGCCCTATATTGGCCGTTACACGTACATATGTTACACGTTCACTCTCTTTACCAACCCCCAACCCCCCGGCGTATATTATCACGAATACTTGACTGACTGAACGTTACCCGCGCATGTGATTGAACCCGTTTTCAGTCAGGTACCTGCCCCATTCTCTCCCAAAAATGGCCTATAAAGCACAGAGTTTAGTCAAAATTTTGACAGAAACCAACCAAGCTATGAAGGTCACAAATGGCAGGGAGAAGACACCTCACTGAGGGAGAAAATGTGAAATTGTGGCCATCTGCACCACGGCGTTCGTGCAGTGATAGCAGCACAGGGAGGTGCTACCCGTTATTGAAGGGTTCAAAACATTTTGGGCACTGAACACATTTCCAAAATGCCAAGTACTTTACAATAAGCTGAAACATGCAATAAAAGTGATCGTCAGTTTTTTTTTTTCAATAACACTGGAATTGCTTGACTGTGAAAATGTTATGTGATACGTTTATTCTCCTCGAACTTGTGAATTCCACCAGAGTTCTAACCAAAGCAATCTGAACCTGCCTAGGAGCGTTATGACAAGGTACCAACGCTTGCTTTTCTTCCCTACACAGGCTCTTTGCTTATCAAATATAAATAATAGAAGTTTGGTACCATACATTAACATTTTTCTCTCACAGCTCCAATTTCTGTAATTTACAGGTTAGCATCTGTGACATATCTTGAGCATGCACATTCTATTGTCTCGGTATGTTTTGAACGGCCTTACAACCGCTAGTCCTGTCAAGGTATGAGGCAAAATGCCAATCATTCAGTATGCTTAATATGGGTATAATTTCTGCACACATTCTTTACACTCTTCCAACGTGTTAAGGCAACTGTTCAAGATATTTGATTGAATAGGTTTACGACCCATTTATTCAAATTCATTTTTTACACGAGGTGCTATGCTCACCAGACCCATTTCGTAAGCAAGAAGCTTGTGTTTTGAAAAAAAAAAAGGTGCCGCTTCTCATGCTTGGAAGGCTGAATCGGCCAGACGCTGGATGTGGTTTTATTGTTCACTAATTTCTGGTACACTCAGTTCAGCACTCCAATTCTTTTCATTTTTTCCATGGCGCCCATAGGTTAGTAATGAACTTATACATTTGACCAGAGTACGATTTCCGCTGGCATACTTCTTTCATGCAATTGACATAAACGTGTGGTCACACAGATAACGTGAAACATTTTTGTAAAAACATTTTTTTTTATGGGTATCAAATATAAATTGCTGCCCGCAATGGACACGCTGCTTGGTAAAAAAAATAGATATTTGTTAACTATAATTACCGTTAGGAAACACTTATTACAACGTACATCTTTCAAAATATACACATTTTTTCACAATGATGACATGTGTTTCGCATGGAATAGATTGTGTCTTTGTTTACTACTCAGATATTCCGAGTAACAGAATTACAAAATTAAAAATTTTCGCCAAACTTAAGTAAATATATGCCCCGTGAAAAACCAATAGCACGTGTTTGTTCTCTACTTATGATTTGTAAAAATTAAAAAAAAAAAAACATTCGGTATCGCTCTCATATAAGCCGCTGCAATTATGCGTGAAAAATTATGAAGTCTTATTGAAGGTCTACACTGTATAAAAACTTGCAAATCTGTGTAAAAATCCGGAACGCCTACTAAATGCTTAAACTAAATAAGCCAGTGTTCTTTGACAGTTTTTTTTTTTTTTGGGGGGGGGGGGGGGGGCATAAAAAACTGAGCCACATACATTCCACTTCATCTTCTCAAAACTGTTAGGCTGCAGAGGTTGCGTTCAGCCTTGAGAAAATGGCCTTGTTCTACTGGGAGTTGTAAGTAACACGGTGCGTTGTGTAATTTCAGGCGATATTGTTCTAAAATTTAATAAATGAACGTGTATAATAGTTACAAACCGATCAGGCGACCACGTTTTTACACGTGAAAATGTGCCACCTGCACCCTGTAATCCTCTCAAAGTGTTTGTTTCAGTTGACGAACGCTATATGTTTTCATTCCCGAAGAAACAATGTTGTGAGAGTCGCAAGTAATGCTACAAGGCCTAAAGTTGCACCGACTGCACGTGCGTGACTTGTCGGAGTTGGATGAATATTCAAACCCATTGAAACACTGTATCCGTTATCACCAGCGACACCAGAGCATACTTGGTCTGCATTGGCAGGTCTGCTTAAGGTACAGCAGCCCTGGGGACGTACGGGACGACCCATCCCCAGTATTTTAGCGCTGACAGGAAAAACAGCTGACTGCACATTTACTTGCAGCCACCTATAGACATTATCCCTGAATTCGAGCATCACAATGGCTTCTTGTCCCTCCTTAACCACTTCGATGTTTTCCTTTATGCAAGTAGGAGGGTATGCCTCCACAATGGTGATGTTCTCTGCCACAGGACGTTTAGGAGACTTCAGTACACAGTATACCTGGAAGTCAAAGTCCACACGATCATGATCACGATCGGGCATCGGCTTGTCTGATTTCTCCTTTAGAAATTTGCCATACAATAAAAACTGAGCCTGTGACAACCTCTGTTGTTCTGTTTGGGATTCCCAGCCAAGCGGTTGTGAGCAGCACCATGCAGAGGGAAGTAGAAGTGCCAGGACAGCCAAATTTGCTCCACAATGCATATCGAAGCTGAAAAGGCAAAGTTCAAGACTTAGCATGATTAACAAAGAAGGAAAAATGACGTGATAACAAAGAGCAAGCATCGTTTGTGGGAATTCATTAAACCAATCGTGCTTCAGAGCATGGGCCTATATAAGCCCGCCTTAAAAATCATTCTATATCCCTGAATGTTATAATATTAATATAGCGCCGTCGAGTCATTATGATTGCCAGTATGTAGTCCAACCCGACGATGACGGATGATGTCGTATAATATCAATAGGAGGATTGTGAGTGCCCTGTGCTCATCTGACCTTGCATGCACAAAATGCAGTGCTCCTGCGGCCTTTGAAATTTCTGTGTTTCTTTCTTTCTTTCTTTCTTTCTTTCTTTCTTTCTTTCTTTCTTTTCTCTCTCTCTTTTGTGTTTTTTTTTGAAGCAAGTGAAAACAGAAAAAAAAAACCCGAAATTGACCCTGTAACCTTAGTAGTAAAGCCAAAGTTACTCATGAACCGTGCCAATCTGCTCCATATAGAGAGACATCAGCATCAAGGCTCCAGCCCCAATAGTTATCATGAAAACAGCAAATCCAGCAAGTGGTACACTGTGACACTGCTAATAAGGTCAAGGTCACCCGTACACTGTGTAACTCTGGCCCACATACCCAGAGGTGTCATTTTTCACTTTCAATGCAACTGGCCAAGTAGAGTTTGTTTAAGTTTTTTCCAAATAATTTTCTAATTTGCCCCCCCCCCCCCCCCAAAGCTTATAAAGAATTGTAAATATCGTAAAATGAATGCTTTAAGCGCTTTTGGAGAAGCCAAAAAGGATCCAATTTCAAAGCAACTGGCCAAATGCAGATTGTTAAAGGTTTTGCCACATGATTCTTTTTAAATCTTGCGCCCCCCTCCCTTATGCCAACACAAAATATTGTAAGAAAATACTTTAAAAACTGTAGGAGAAGTAGAAAAGAAAATGTGTAAATTACCATGCAATCCGCATTGACTTACTGGAAAGTGTTCATATCAATGGACAAAAACGACGATGACCGACAATAAACAACTGGCCGTCCTGTAAGTTCAGATAAAATACGTCATAAAATTTCCAACATACAAAAAAAAAAAAAGAAAAAAGAAAAATCACTGGACCGGGAGAGGTACAACCCCAACCAAGGTGTATCTCCAGCAAATTTAAATTTTATATTTCCGCAAGGCACAATTCCACCAAGTTTCAGCATAGGCTGGGTGTGGGTGACAGCTTTAGAGAAGATAGCCAACGTAAAAAACAGAAACAAATACGAAAACAAAACAAAACAAAAACAAAACAAACTAACAAAAACACAAATAAGAAGACTCTGACAACCCTGTGAATGGCTGACATGTACATATGCCTTTGCGATTTTTGTTAAGATTTGCCAAAGAAAAAACGAAAAAACAAAAACAAAAACCAAAACAAAAAACGAAAAAAAGACAAAAAAAAAAAAAAAAAAAAACAGAAAAGAAATAAAAACCAAATATATATATATATATATATATATATATATATATATATATATATATATATATAATCCAAATATCACTGGTCCGTGACCAATTTCACAATTTGGTAGGGATCCACCCAAGGTACATCGTCACCAAGTTTGAAGTGAATGTGCCTGACAGTTTTTGAGGGAAAGTCGAAAATGTAAATTGTGGAGCAACGGCGCATGGCCGGCCCTGCTAAAAGTGCAGCTGATTTATCAGCTGAGCTAAAAAAAAAACGCAAAAAAAGAAAGAAAGAAAACCACCCCTCCCTCCCCGCTCTTTACATTGAACAAATTCCAAATTTAGATTTGCACCCAAAAATCAACGATAAACAAAACACAAAACCAATAAAAATAGAATTTAAAAAAATGATAATAATAGGTAGAGACCCAGTCAAGACTGTTCCTCGGCAAGTTTGAGGAGTATATCTGTGTAGAAGTTTTGGAAAAGATCTCGAAAATGTTATTGTGGACAGACGACGGATGGACGCACGGACGACAGATGCAGGCCACTCCTATTCAAGCCCACCATGGCAGACATCTACAAAAATATATCTTTGGTTTGCTTAAAAAGGTTATATGTGTTCCTTTTAGAGAGAATTGTGTATACACGAAGTGCCATTATTATCTTGAGCACTGAAAATCGCGGCAAAAGGCTTCGTCAGCAGCACCGAATGGAGAACCTGTAACAGCGCCAGCCACAGTACATTTGCGCTTAGTCTGCACGAACCTTATGAACAGATCTGGGTTAGAAAAAATATGCAAGAAATATACACAAGACACAAAGATACACACTCTTACATGCACGTAATATAAAACATAAAGACAATCGCGACGCCAATTACTGGGCAAAGTGTACTAGACCAGCGTTCCTCAGGTGTGTCGATGTGAATTTTTAAAAACTATCATATTTCCAAGATGGTTTGAAAAAGTTTACATAATTCTTTCAACACAATGATAGAAAAGACACGCACACATACACAGAGGGGGAGAGAGAGAGAGAGAGAGAGAGAGAGAGAGAGAGAGAGAGAGAGAGAGAGAGAGAGAGAGAGAGAGAGAGAGAGAGAGAGAGAGAGAGAGAAAAGGCCACTTATGAAAAACATGATTTTGTTGAATTGTGTGTGTGTGGGGGGGGGGGGGAGCCCAAGACACTTCAGAAACCAAAATCTGCATTATCAAATGTCAAATAGGAACAAGATATCCATTGTATGGGAAATAATAAAAATTGACGCCACGGCTGCACGACAGCTTTCCCTTGGAAAAGCCACACGGCATAAATTATACATATTTTATTGGTTTTTGCAAGTCAAGGCCAGTGAAACAATGTGTTCAATTAAATAATGAAATATTAAGGTGGTAGATCTGTAACCAGCACATTTGGATAACCTCTTTTCACTTTTTAATATTTTGGATTGTGTGGTACTTAAACAACATGCTTCCAAAAACTCAGATGTGTGAACATTAAATTTATGTGAGAAAATTGAGCTCAAAAGCGCTTGTTTACACTGAGGAGTTTCAGCAGTGCTGACCACATGGGGTTAGTTGCATGAGCATGAGAATGAACCGTGTCACTGTTTGCGAATTCTTGGCCCCTGGCAACCTGGTGAGCCACTGATGAGTGTCACTCACAGGGAACAGGAAACCATTAACCATGGAAAGAAGAATGGGCCAGTTCAGACTATTCACTACCATTTTTCTGACTTCTTTCAAATTTCCTATTGATGTAAAAACAAAATTAGCACAATCCACTTATAGGGCCCCAAATATGGAAAGCAAATATGATAAGACAAGTAGCCAAGGTAGTAACAGCAAAGGCCGCAACGCGTTTCGAGCGTGGATAGGTCTCATCAGGCACTTGCCGGGATTTGAAAATGCTAAAATATGGAAAGTTGCACGTGAATCGACACCTAAAAAGCCAAGTGTGGTTACGTTTGATGTCCCAAAGTTACAAAAGCTCAAGTGTTTAGCCACAAAATATACTTTTTTAAATGACCACATCACAGACGTAAAGGTACACGTTTATTTCCTATAGTGATAAAACACAGGACAGAAAAAGTAAGTATGTGTCATATTACAGCCATGAATACAAAAGAATTGGCAAAATTGTATTTCAAGATAATTTTGTCGGAAAAATGTTATGCTCAACCTACGCAATTTGTATCTCGCCTCACAAACAGACGAGTTACCCTATTACATTAAAATCAACGATTTTTTAACAAAAGGAATACCATAGCCAGGAACGGTTCGAATGATTTTATTTTCTGACAACCGTTTTCCGGAACCCTTTGAGGAATTTCCAGACAGACAACGAAAAATATGTTGGGACCAACTTAAGCATTTTAAAGACTTTTTTTTAAATTTTTGCTATTTCAGGACTCACCTTTGGATTCGATCCTGGACAAACATATATATATATATATATATATATATATATATATATATATATATATATATATATATATATATGATTTCAATTTGAAAAAAAAAATGTCTGACTTCTCCAGAAATATGTGAACATTGAACCAAGTCGGAAAGAATGCAATGAAATTTCCAAAACCCCTTCCAATCCCGCAAAACAAATTATGAATACAAGTCTATCGATGTGTATCAATGAGAAAACATATAGGTTTACTATATTTGTGAAAAAAAAAATATAATGGGTAATATTGATCGAAAGTTGCCAGTTTCACTGCGCACTGGCTACAGTCTCTTGCACCTTAAGAAACTACAAGACATGTTTTTCTCCAAATTTGCCACCTCATAATTTTTGTGACGTGGCTGGACATTACATCCTCTTTTACCAGACGATACGACGTTATATGTTGCACTAAATAGTACATTGTTATATCTATTGTTTCCATGTCAACCTTCGGTGCGCATAAATTGCATGGCCGTCGGCATAGCGTCCTGGTATCCTCATGCTCATTAATTTTCTCCTGTGCCTTCAAGCAATCCTTATTTTATTGCTCTCGGTTTAGTTTCAGCTTCTGCCTCCCCCCCCCCCCCCCCTCCATTCAATTTCAACACAACTGAAGCACAGGCAGTCCAGCCATCATTTTTATGTACTGATGGGCGGCATGCGGCTATCAT
The DNA here is from genome assembly GCA_964020975.1 of Hermodice carunculata. Classification (NCBI taxonomy): domain Eukaryota; kingdom Metazoa; phylum Annelida; class Polychaeta; order Eunicida; family Amphinomidae; genus Hermodice; species Hermodice carunculata. The sequence goes on along the minus strand of OZ026627.1, from coordinate 65,076,954 downwards.
CCATGAAACATTTTAATAGACTATTTTAAGGCGCGATATTCAAGAAAATTAACTAAGTTGACGTAGTTGATTGTCAAAAGAAGGAATGAAGAGAAACAAACAAACAAACAAACAAACAAACATACAAACAAACAAACAAACAAACTAAAAGAAAGTGAACAGCTGTTAACACCCATGGTCTCACTGCCGTATTCAAGTTTGCGGCCGGGGTCCATGAAGTGGAAGTTCTAATCGCCTCGGGGCCCATGGAGCAGACGCTGACTAAAGTTGACTCTGCTGGATAGGTAGTGGAATTTATTACCACAAATGGCAGATGAAGTAGATAGATGGATGGATGGATGGATGGATGGATGGATGGATGGATGGATGGATGGATGGATGGATGGATGGATGGATAGATAGATAGATAGATAGATAGATAGATAGATAGATAGATAGATAGATAGATAGATAGATAGATAGATAGATAGATTGATTGATTGATCTGCTGCGCAATGCAGTGGCATGCTACACCCCCTCTTTTAAAGCCAACTGCATGATGTGTCAACGGAACCTTGCTTTGCTATATTAGTACCTTCTAAACACTGAACACATGGTTTGCATTATGAATTTCACTCGCAAGCTTACCGGGTCCTTGGTATTTTATACAAGGGGGACCTGTTATTTTATAGTAACTTATAATCAACACGTGAGTACCATTGATTATTTTAGCTGACTCACTTTGCATCATTTAGATGTCATAAAATGTGAAACAATTGAACGGGGAATGTTGAAAGTAGAATCATTATGATCCAAATACGTGCAACTATTACCATGGGTATAGTAATGGGTAACATTTCAGCCCCTTGGCCAATATGTTTATATTCATTGCATAATTTGAAACACAGGTGGTGCACAATTAAAAGCAAAGCAAGAAAAAAGAACTTAACAACAAAAAAAACCCCAAGAAACTAAACCCCCCCCCAAAAAAAAGAATAAATAAAGAGGAACGTTTTAATGCTATTTATGTTCTATCAGTCGGTTTTGCGGATGCGCCGGTAGCTGTCCGATCAATTATATGCTAAGAAGAATCCCCGACAGGGCATTTTTTTAAAATGCTTTACGTTTATGTGGAAACAAAAGGACGTTCGGCAGACAAACTGTTTTGTTACGCAGCTACGCACCTGAACAGTATTCGTCGTTGATAAAACTTGATGTTTATTGCGCTCTTGTGATGACATGGTTCAGTTCCTTGGTGTCCAATTCAATCTAGCATGCGCAAGAAAAAAAAGAGGGGGGGGGACTAACAGAATAACAAGAAAAAAAGGCAAAACAAAAACAAAAACAAAAACAAAAACAAAAAAAAAACAAAAACAAAAACAAAAAAAACATAGAAAGAAGATTTGCTTGAAAACAAACCTCCCTGTGTGCCTCCAAAACTTGCACAAATTGAAATGCCACAACATTTGTTTATGGTCTATCAGATGTGCCTCTAACACAAACTAATGAATTCAATCGGAAATGGCACTTCTACCTATAATACCTTGAAGAAATTCAACAATCAAACTTTACAAGTAGCCCTAATTAGCATGAGTTGAAAATATTACCACTTTTACTTGTCGTTCATTGCTAGCGCATACAGAAAACATTTATCAACTAAAAGTGCCCCTAATAAGCACAAATAAAAATTCTACAATATATGTTGGTGCTTCATTGGATGCAACGACAACATAAAGCTATAAATTGAAATTGGAACAGCACCTCTACCTATAATAGTCTCGAAGATACCTGACATTTAAGCTTTTTAAGTGCCCAAACTTGGCCTAAATTAAAATTCACCAATTGTTGGTTGCGGTTCATTCAATACGCCTACAAGATAAACCTACAGATGGATGCTGATATGACATCTCTACTTGCATAGTTTTGAAGATATACGATATTTAAAATGTCAAATGCACACTAATTTGCATTGCACCCAACCCTGTTTGCTAAAAGGCCCGACTTCATGCATGGATCTAAAATCACACTAAGCTTGGAGTTTTTACGTACAATCATGTCCGTGAAAATTGTCAGACAAAATTGCTGGTAAATAGCAGTGAGACCATTACGTGTCAATATCATAGCCCAAGTCAAAAACCTTCCAAATCTTGACAAGCCGACCAACAAGGTCATAGTTAACACCATCAAAAAGACAACCCACCAGTACAGAGACAGATCTAGGCCTAAACAAAAACTGTAACCAAATCGGGGAATGAAAAGGATATGCTGCAGAAATCGAATTGACTCTTATATAACTCACGTCCAATTAGCCATTTGCAAATTTCTTTAGCCAAATGAGTGAAACATTAGAATTTAGCTAATTGGATGGTCAATGGAGCGTAACTAAATACACTCAACAAAGAAACACACACACACACACACACATATATATTATTCGTACACAAGGGGTACAATATATAAAAAATGGCAAAAAAGTATACAACGTACATATATGAATTAATAGGGATAAAAGATAAGTCATTCATACAGTTCACTGGTCAAGATGACCCTATCCTTAGGGACTCGCTTTGGGTGACAAAGGTTACGAGGTGCACACGAAATCAACAATTTCATCTACTTCTGCTCGTGAGAGATTGGTTTTAAGCTTGCCATCTCTCGCTTCACAAAGTTCGCGGATAAACGCGGCAGATTGTTCATCATCTTGATTGAAGTCCTCATTATCCCGAAAACATGGTCCATCCCCACCAAGTCTGAAATGAATTTGGTTGACAGTTTTGTAGCCAAAATGCGAATTACTTTTGTGATCTCTATTGCCTTGCATTGAAATCAATTGGGATGTATGCATTGACCGACACGCACCGCAAATGAGAAAAAGTTGAAAATCGGAGAGTCGTAACTCTTTACGGTACTAAATTGTGCTCCATGTCTTATTACCTCTCTGCCTACGTTGTATTCAATGAAACCAGTTTCAATCATCATCTGCATAATGTTTAATAAATTATATTCTAACAAAAGTTCAGTTGTCCTTCACTAGGTCTAATCTAAGACTTCAGGTATTTGTACAATACCAATCATATACAAACTTGTCCCACCGATTTCTCCCTTTTTATATCAGTCGAGTCTGTTTCCTTTTTAAAGGAAACTTTTTTGTTTTTGTTTGTTTTTTTTGTCTTTGTTTTTGTTTGTTTGTTTGTTTGTTTTTTTGTTTCTGTTTTTTGTTTGTTTTGTTTTTGTTTTTCTTGATTTTGTTTTTTGGTTTTGGGTTATTGTTTTGGCATTGTTTGTTCTTTTTGCTTTGTTTTGCATTTTTAGGGCATTTTGGTTTTTAGTTTTGGTTTGGTTTGGTTTTTTCGTGTTTTTTTTGTTTTTGTTTTTTGTTTGTTTTTGTTTTTGTTTTGTTGCTTTTGTTTTTGTTTTTTCCATATAGACCATCGACTTTTTACAGCACATTACCTTGTACCGACTGGGAAAAACTTATTAAATTGACACTATTCAGCCGTCAATGTTTGGACCTTACGTGTCTGAACAATGCATACACACAACTGACGCGTATATCTTTCAAAGACTAATTACAAGCATAGACACATGACAGGAGCTTTTATTATACGTCCATGTAGCAACCAATACTGTACAATGTGTTTGTTATGTACATTTGTGCCTACCAAAATTTCCTGATCTTCCTTCTGACAGCGTTAATTATCATTGTATGAAATCAATAACGACATTAGATTATATCGGTACGGTCTACAGATAAATGAAACATGTGATGTGTCCTGCATGTGCATGCCCGGGATTAATTGTCTAAAATATTGAGAGTAAACTCTGTTCTTGCAGACACCCCTGTAATGAGGACAAATTTATCTCGAATCCAGTATTTTTATAGTCTGTTCACACCTGGTGACACTGCTCACTGTCTACCATTGTCTATTTATTTTTTCCCTAATATTTAACGATATTTAGAATGCAACATACCGGTACACTACCATGTGACTTGAAAGGCCACGTTCAATAATGGAACACAGGTCCATCTGCCGACTACATTCTTACAATCTACGTGCTTAGTTAACCCATAGTGCGCAGTGAGACTTAAATATAAACAGGCTATTTATTATAGTCTGGGATTCCCACTGTCATTTGTGTCATATTTCGCCCGTCCAATCAGTTCAGTTGTTACAGCTATGGTTGGACTGACACTGTGGACCAGAATTTTATTTTCGCAGGCGAGAATATTTTATTTCTTTTTTTAAATTTTAGCTCTTAATAATATCTAACCAAAGAATCCCATACGTTCTACTGGCCCATACAAATATAACAAATTAAAACTCCAACTGGAAAACAAGATTTGCTTCACAGCAAATCTGTCTGGGTGCCTCCAAAATGAGAACAGTTTGAAATGCTACACTTTGCCATTATTCAACATAATCTAAATCTCGTGTATTAGCCTAATTTATATAAATTAAAATGCTACAACATTGACTCTCGTTTATTGGATGTGGCCATGTCACAAACGTATAAAAAGAAGTTTGAACCAGAGGCCCATGGGCTTAATGCTGTGCTGGCATTGTGGCAATATTGCATCTGTTCATTACAAAGCTGTGAGTCCTCAAGTGGCTTCTGAACTTATAAAACTTACGTAAATGTAAAACTTGTCCATCAGATGACACTTCGCGCTAAATGTTATCATAGCTTATTTGTGCCACTCCTGTGATGACTATTGTTTCATGTACCAAGACAACAATCAGTGAGCCCTTACCTTTGTGTACTCAATGACCTTGGGGCAGAAGATCAAGGACACCCAGATTATGTAATACAAGAGGCCCATAGGCCTTCCTGATGCTGTGCTGACATTGCCATTGAAGTCCAAGCTACACCCTGCCATCACAAATTCACCTCTTTCAACTTTACAGGCATGGTGACCTCACAAAAAAAGGTCAAGCTCACCGATATAATATATGATTTTAGTTTTGGGCATTGTCTATATATCCTGTAAATTTGGCAAATCTAATCCAGTTAGAGTGTTCACAAGATTGTCATATTTTGACCCCTATATTGCATAATGTTGTAGGTGGCGCCACCAACAAAGAAAAGAAATTATATTTTTTTACCCCTTATATGTCCTGAAAGTTATATCGGGCTAACTTGAAAACTGTGGACAGTATTGCGGTCACAAGATTTTCACATTTCGACCTGGATATTATATAATACAATCGGTGGCGCCACCAACATTGATGTCGACAAAGATTTTTATACACTTTATATCTCCTAAACATTGCATGCGCTTATCTTAAGAATTGTGGGGTGCAGAGCATTCACGACATCACCCCAGTATCCAAACTGGCCACTTGACCTTGACCTTCAACTCGGATTAAAAACGAGTTACTCTTCAAAATATGTGCGCAACATCCAGCTTTCCATATGTAGTCTGTTTGTTCAAATCGGATCCTAATTTTTCGTGTTATTGACGAAAAACAATAAACTTCGACAAGCACCAAACTCCATAATTACTGGGTCACAATGAGCCCAAAAACTGGTCACCAAGTACAGTTTTATGTATTATGCAATCAAGTGCAATTTTGATCTGGAGGCTAAATTCTCTTGATGTCCAAGCCACACCCGGCCATTACAAATCATCATTTCAACTTAACCTAACAAAATAGGTCCAGGTCACTGATATTACATAACATTCTACCTTGGTCATGTTCTGTATATCTAATGAGCAAATGTTTACGGATGGACGGACAGACATGAGCGGTCGCAGAAGGACTGTGACCTATGGGCAGCAGAGCTAATTAACCTACTATCTACAATAGTTTTGAAGCTATTCAACATTTTATTTTGTGTATTTGCCTAATTTTCATTAATTGAAAGCCTATAGTTTTGGTTTATGGTTTATTACACGCGACTATGCCACAAACCCATAAATTGAAGTAGGGATGGCACCTCTATCAATACTAGTTTCAAAGCTATTCAGGTTTTGCATATGCACCTAATTTGCATATATTGAAATCCTACAACTTTGGTTCATGGTTGACTGGATGCGTTTTTGCCAAAACCTACAAATTGAAGTTGGAATGGCATCTCTATGTATACTAGTTTTGGAGATACACAACTTTTATTTTTTTCAATGCACCTTATTAGCATAATTTCAAATTCTACAACTTATGCACTGTCCATTATAATGGCAAGTGTCAGAAACCTATATATGCACATTGAAATTTGGTGTTTATTTGCAACAGTTTGGGAGATATGGAGCTTTCAATATTCTACTCGCCCCTAACTTGAATAATTTTAAACATGACCATTCCAAATGAGATGCACAGTACTACTGGTTAGGTCAGTCACCATGGCAGGTTTGGTGGTTGGTGGTTTTCGGAAAATTAATGTCGGATAAAAACTCCAGACCGACTTGGTCGTGGAGAGAGAGAGAGAGAGAGAGAGAGAGAGAGAGAGAGAGAAAGAGAGAGAGAGAGAGAGAGAGAGAGAGAGAGAGAGAGAGAGAGAGAGAGAGAGAGAGAGAGAGAGAGAGAGAGAGAGAGAGAGAGAGAGAGAGAGAGAGAGAGGAGAGAGAGAGAGAGCCACTTATGAAAAACATGATATTGTTGAATTGTGGGGGAAAAAGCCCAAAAGACTTCAGAAGACTCTCCAGAAAACAAAATGTCGGGATGCCAACCAAGACATTATAACACAAAACAACACGAATCTATATCTAAGACCAAGGGCAGCTTTTGTTGCTACTGCCCCGTCAGACAGCCAAAATTTTAGTGCTCATATACACAATTCCAGTAGCTTAACTTGTACTGTGTTTCTATGACTCTACAATTAGTAGTTTCTGTTATTTATTTATTAATTTTTTGGGCAAGGTTTCATACAGTGTGATTTTGTAGGCGATCCGGACCACCAGTTGGGAGGAAAAAGTAGAACGTTGTGAATCTTCGCCCCCCCCCACCCCACAAAAAAAATAAAAAATACAAACCCAAAAATACAAAACAAAAACCAAACAAAAAACCGACAAAAAACAAAGAAACAAACAAACAGACAAAAAAGACCACCACCACCCCCCCCCCCCCAAAAAGAGAAAAAACATACACACACGGAAAAATCATCTGCATACAGTTGGTCAACTTGCCTTAGGCATCTGACGTACAACATGTCGCTGATTCACTCTCTTGATAACCTTTGCAAGTCATGGTCGTACGCAAATAAATTTTCTGTGTCGATTCCTTGCACTAGCTGAAAATAGTGTGCGCCTGTGTGTGTGTTTATGAATATGCTAAGATATATATTTAACACTTATTTTTTTGCCGGAGGTTGAATATCGTAACGTTAATTTGCTTCAATATCAAAACTTGTAGATGTGTTGTTTGTAGCCCAAAGATTATCTCCTCGCAGAGATGTGGGCCTTTTTGGTATACCCAGTCTGATTGTTTTTGTGTATAAATCCTATTTGTTTCTGTGTCTGCGCTACGCTCCGAATGACAACTCGACGATCCAGTATAAGAGATGCCAGCTATCCCTCATCATCAGGGAGAGTCCCTGAAATTAACTGAAATTTTGACAAATTTACGTGTGTGTCCAACATTGAAACTGAATATTTGCCCACATGTAAATTCTCAAATATGGTCTCTCCCTGACATTCTCACTTAAAAATCCCCCGAAAGAGCATTTTGAATGCTGGTGTCTCTGCAGTATTATGTTCGGCAGGATTGAGCCTCTCTGTTGGGGGCATTTTTGTCTGACCAGAAATTGTCCTAAATATGCAAGACAATGAATTCATATCATTTCAGACGGGTCGTCTTCACTGCTTACGGAAGATGAGCCGGGATGGTCAGTCCAAAATACCACATGTGTTGCCCCGGATATCAGACGCTTTATGGACCTGTCCTTATGCATATAGTGGGGCTGGTTTTACTATCAAACATACGCTACACCCATGTCCATGAGGCATGACTGTTGATGTGAGTGACTTGGATCTCACCAGGCAGAATGCATCATGGAGGCACTTTTTTTCTCACGGTGGCAAGCCATGAGCCCGCACGATAAACTGTGAACATGAAACACAAGAAACACTCACCCGTGCGTTGCAGTAACTGTGTCAAATTGCCAATGTACGATCACCTAACCTGGTCCCTGGCACTAACGCTTGCTTTTAATTCAGTGTCCGTCAATTGGTGAGTCTTCTTTGTTATCAGCCTGAGGCGAACTGTTTCCGGCCACATCAGCTGTGGGCTATTCTTGGCTTACTCCCACGGCAAATTATCCCGGGGGTACTTTTTACTATGCCCCTTATGAATTTGACCCATGAACTCCGGAGGATTGCCATCCAATCAGGAGGGGGCGTTGAAGAGGGATGAAAGGATGTGTTTGTGGCGGCAAATTAGTCAGAATGTTTTGACTCACAATGTCAGAGAGCAATGACATATGAAATGCCTGCAGATTGACAAGACGACAAAGTGTGGCACGGGGGTGAGGTATGGGTGGTAGGACCGTACTAGGCAAATTGCCTCGCTTCCGAGATAACAATCAAGTCCATGCCAATATACCGCCTAACACAATGACAATGTTCAGTGCCGTGTGATTGAGATCGAGGTTTGTTTTCAGTTGATTTGAATCCATTTTATTCGGATGGTTAGGTCATACATACACAAACTACAAATAAAATATAAATTATACAGATAATAGTTGCATGTGTTATCCTCAAAGGATGATTCATAAATGTATAGGACCCTGAGACATGATTCCATTATATGCGTCCCTATCAAACAGAATCATTCTTGTATATGCCAGAAGATAACTAGAAATGAAGATTTCCTTCACAGCAAATCTGTGTGCTACAAAATCACACAAGTTTGAAATGTTTCCAAAACACAAAACTTAAGAATTTGCAAGTATATAGACAGACATATGCTATCATTAAGAGACCCAAGAAAGTTTAGTTGTCGCCTTCCCCACTTGGTTGCAGCATCTCCTGTCACTCCTTCTAATCCACCAGATAGCCTACTGTCATAGATCTATAGCTAGCATATAGAATCATTTCTCCATATTTATTCTGAATATATTAAGGATTTTCTTTAATGCAGGTAATCTGCATAATTTTAATTAATGAAAATCTGAAAACATATCTATTAGATAACCATACTCCAAAACCTGTAGTTACGTTTGGGATCGTGTTTCTATCTGTGTTAGTTTAGGAGATATCAAAGATTTAAATGTTTAAATGCCTCTAATTTGCATAACTCCAATTGCTACAAATCTGAAAATATCACGATAATATACCCCATCCTCACGAACCTATAACTAGCATATAAAAAAATGTGAGAGAGAGAGAGAGAGAGAGAGAGAGAGAGAGAGAGAGAGAA